>CAMZMU010000027.1:26534143-26955004 GCA_947311845.1 Poa pratensis
TTCAGCGTGTTATCAACCTGCACGAAGTAGGCTTCGAGAAGCTTTCTCCAACTCTTCGACATCGGGTTAACATTAGTAGAATTTCAAGGCCGGTCTCCGTCTTATCATCATGGTCTTCCTCCTCCCTGTAAAATGAAAGCAGTATATTTTGAAAATGGCAAAAATAACGATTCATTTTCAATCAGGATAGTCTAACACCATTGAACTGTGATAGATAAAATAGTTCAAGAGAAATTCAGGTGGTTTAGTAATATCTCTAGTCTGATCTAGGCTCCTAGGTACTATCCCAGCAACGATGAAAAGTAAATAAAAACTAGGTGCATACTTCTCCTCGTCATGATCAGCTGAATGGTGCTTATCGTTTCCTCTCTACCGAACGACTCGTCGAGTCCTGAAACGCAAGCTTCCTCGTCAGTACATCTCGGACATATCTGCGTCGTCGTCTAGCAAGTTCTCGATATCATCCCCACCTGCGAACCACAGACGATCACAACCCCCAAAACAAAAAGTGCTTATAAATACAATAGATAGCGACGACTGAACTAATAACTGCTGATCAGAAGGAAAAACTTGTATGCAAGCAGAAGACTCGTCCCAAGTCCCCAATTACAGTACCTTCTTCACGCGCGCTGATAGCTCGACCAGACGGCTCTTGA
The DNA here is from genome assembly GCA_947311845.1 of Poa pratensis. NCBI lineage: Eukaryota > Viridiplantae > Streptophyta > Magnoliopsida > Poales > Poaceae > Poa > Poa pratensis. The sequence continues at coordinate 26,534,800 of CAMZMU010000027.1, forward strand.
TCTCTGACGTGCTCAGCTTGCCGTGCTAACCCTCGTGGCCAGCTCGTCCAATGCCGGGTACGCTCCTTCTCGAGAGCCAACGTCTAGCACCATTGATTTGAACCAAAATAAATTTGCCGTCAGATTCACATATTTTCTGTAGCAAAACATAGCCCGGCCTGCATAGCAGCGTTACCTCAGTTTCCATGCATTTGCAGGTGTGCTCGAGGCAGACCTCGAGCACCTTGAACTCGAAGCATGAATCTGGCGCTGCCAGGCTGCCGAGCGCAGGCAATGGCACGCTCCCCTGACCGCCCTGCTCGGTTGCCAGATTCGTAATGGACGCATCTTCGCGCAGAAGCTCAATTACAAATGTGATCTACTATATCGTGGCATGCATGATTGTGGTGATCGATGCGGTGGTAAAATATGAGTGAGATGGCGTGGTCGTACGGGATGGCCAGGCGCGCGTTGAGTTCGTGGAGGAAGGGCGGAGGCGGGGTTGCTGGGGTCGCGGACGAGCACCTCGGCGGCGGTGACGATGGCCTTGACGTGCTCGAGGTTGAGGACGATGGCGCGGTCGCGGCCCGAGGATGGTGGACGGGTAGCGAGGAGCGGGTCGAGCACGCGGAGGTCCCGCGCGGCAGCCCCGTCATCTCCATGATCCGGTTGCCGCCGAACTCCCCCGCGCGCGCCTCCCCCGCCGCCGGCACCACCAGCCACTCATGGCTCGCCGCCGCCGCCGCGCCCTTCCGCCGCGGGGCCGGCACCGGCACCGGCGTGCGGTGCAGCGGGTGCCACCGGTGCATGCGCGCGCCGCGGGTCGGCTGGTTAGTTGGTTGGGGTGTGTGCGCGCGATGTGATCGCGGAAGGAAGGGAGGACGGAAACTGCGGGGAGGGGCTAGCTGATCGAGCCCGCGTGGGCGTGGCGAGCGGGCGGCTGGTTCGCGTGGAGTGGTGCGGTTATTCGCAGTAGTTTGTTAGGATCTTTGCTGCGGCGGGTCAAATCAGATCATCAGATACTCGGTCATTTTCTTTGTTAGGATTAGGAGAAGTTATTCTCTTCTTGGTTGAACACGGCAGTCTCGAACTGCGCAATGGGACACTGATGCATGGAATGGAATGAAACGGTTCCATTCTAGAATGTCACGGTTCCATTCTATTTCGATGTTCGGTTATAAAAAATGAGATAGAATGGAATGGTTCTAATGCAATTTCATAAGAAACACAATCAAGTATAATCCGTTATTAAACAACTTTTAGCACTAATTTAGGATAACAATTCAATTAGCATAATGCAGCAGCATTTTGGAATTACAGATTCCAACGCGTGCAGTGGCAGGACTCGGTACCGCTTCGCTCCTAGGTCAGCCGCCAGAGGCGATCGGGAGGCGATCGTGCTGGTCCCCTCTCCTCCGCCTGCTGCTCCGGCGGCGGGAGGGAGGGGGGATCCGGTTCCTCCGCTCTGTAGTTAGGGTTTGGTTTTGTATGTCATGGTGCGTTGTTGGGTGGTGGGAGCGACGCCCAGACGAATAAATCTGCCGCAACCTTCATTCCCACACCGGCGTGTCCTTCATGGCGGCGTCTCGGAGTTGATGGCATCGTGTGTTTGTCGATCCCTCAGATTGGCGAACTTAGGGTTCATGGATGGTGTCGGCGAGGCGGCCGGCGGCGACCCCATCAGGTGTGTCTCTCCTTCTGCTCTGTCCCCGTTGCTGCGGTGTTCTCTCCGATGTCATGGTGGAGCAGGAAGGATGTGTCGTCCAGGAGTACGTGTAGACGGTTGTCTGCGCAGATGACAGCTGGAAGATGGTGTATCCTGTGCTAGGTTTGTGGATGGAGGCTGACAGTTCTGGCTTGCTCCTTCGACGCCGTAGTCGTACGGAGATGTCAGTTCTGGAGTTCGATGGCGTGTCCGGGGACATGTTGTCCCGGTCTGATTCGTTCAATGGCAATGGTTTTGATTCTGGCAAACTACTTTGGAGTCCGTAAAGCTGCTGATTAGCAATGGAGCCGCGTCGAGCTCGGGTGAAGAGTTGATCTGTCTCGCTTCACATTGGTTGCCGAAAGAGAGAGGATAGGCGTTGGTTTGTCACATAGGATTATCCTATCTTACAGATCTGTAAGATCAATATGTAATGCTTTGTATCTTGTTCTTTTATTAATGAGAATCGTATTACCTTGCAAAAAAATTCAATTAGCACTAATAAAAAGCATCGCCATGGGCTTCGTCTTCGCGATGGCCTAGAGGAGGGCGGCCGCTGGCCCCGCCGGACGCCGCCGCTGTCGCCCCGCCGCTAGCCGCCGCTCGGCGTCGACCTAGAGGAGCGTGGCGACCCGAGAGCGGCGAGCTCGGAGGAGGGCGGTGAGGGCGACCGGAGAGAGAAGAAGTTAGGAGATGCTCGATCTATTTTTTTTTCCGTTAGCCAGCCCGTTCCACCTCGTCCGGCCGATTCGACCGGACCGGTGCGTTCCGCATGGAGGAAATATTCCCTTTCTGGGAACCACCTCGTTCCATTCCACTTTCCAACCAAACACAGGAACGACCTCTGGGTGCGGAACCGTTCCATTCCATTCCACCTCATTCTGAAACCGAACACACCCTCAGTGTTCATGTTCAGCCGTTCCTTTTCCCTTTCCCCTAGGTGATGATTGGCGACACCGTTGTCTACTCCCTCCGTCGTACGCGAATAAGTTACTTCTACTTTATATGATAAGTCAAACTTATTAAATTTTGAACAACTTTATAGGAAAAGGTACCAACATTAGCAGTAAATTGGTATGATTCGTTTTGAATAAAATTTCAAAATATACCAATTCGATGCCATATGTATTGCTATTCTTTTCTATAAAGTTGGTCTTAGGCCAAATTCTAGATGTGCACTTATTCGTGTATGGAGGGAGTACTTCCATACGGTACCTTGTCTATGATTTTTTTTTAATCAAAGGGGCTGTCACCAGCTTCGTTAACGAAACTTAATATGGGTTACATAGTTATTCGAGTATCCATTACATCGGGTTAACCGGTGCAACGAGTTTTGGTATCAGAACAGAGGACATGCGGTAGAAAGCACAAGTAATGGCAAGAATTACAACTATAACACCACTCTGAACTACGACCAAGACCTAAAACTAGCAAGGACCAGGTGCAGTCGATCCCGATGAAATTCAACCACTATCTAACCTTCGACATACGGGCAATGTGCAATCCATGTACTCTAAAGGAAGAGAGCCCGTGACGTACAAGTGAAGATTTCCCCGTAGACATGAATCTGATCAGAGCAAGCACCCAAGCCATAAACTTCACTTTTTAGGAAATTAATATTTTAACCATAAATTTGTTCAAAAGGACAAAGAATAAATTTCAGATTTCTACCATTTTCAAAAATCTTCTTCAAGCATGAAAATGGTGTCATATGCATAATGGATATGGCAATGCAATTCTCCTGCAAGTGTGGCACCAAACCGGTCAAAATATTTTTTATTTGATATTCACTTTCACACTAGTTATTATGCTAAGAGATGCCATTCCATAAATGACAGAAACCTTTTAAAGCATACAATTATGTAAAAAATCCCAATTGATATTGTCATATGCTTTTCCACAATCAACTTAAAAAGGACACCAGACATATATTTTAACCTCACGAAAAATTCATGAAGCATAACTACTCCTTCCATTGTGTACCTATTTTTCATATAAGCAGTTTGAATTTTGTCAATCAATACACGCACAACATATGCCAATCTATTATTTGTTCCTTTAGTGATAATTTTAAGATTCTCGTTCATCCAACAGATAGGTATAAAATTTTGAATTACTAGAGAATCCTGACATTTTGAGATAAGAGTAATGGTGCCTAAATTTAACCTAAAAATATCCAAATGTCCTATGACAAAATCATCAAAGAGATGTTTCGAAGGCATCTTAACAATGTCCTAAGAACTTGTAGAATTCCCCAGACAATTCATCAGGGCCAGGGCTTTTGTTATGAGCCATTGAAAACACACTATCCTTTATTTCCTTCAAAAAAGTCCTCTAGTTAAATCCACATTTTCGTCATGCCCAATCACTTGGAGAAAACAAAATCTAAAGAGACAAGAGCCCAACCAGAAGGGCCCAATAAGTTTTTATAAAACTCAGTGGCATGTTCCAATCGAGTAGCATCCCCCTCGATAATGTTAGCCCCATCAAGTAATTGGGGAATTTATTTTTCCTTTTCCTCCCACTGGCTTTATTCATAAAGTATTTAGTGCAGTTTTACCAAGATTCAAATCCACACTTTTTGCTCTTTGAAAACCATTTAATATTATCTTCCCTTATGAATTCATTCAATTGTTTCTTGAAAGTCATCTGCAAGTCTGAAAGGACAAGGATGTCGCCTAGAGCCCTAGAGGGAGGGGGGTGAATAGGTGATACCCACAAGTATATGGGATCGTTGAAATCTTCAATGTATAAGTATAGTATCGCTCCCACGAGGAGTAGAAAGTATAAGTATTTATCCTCTCAAATAAGAGTGTCACTTCTCTTATTATCTATTATCTATGCACTAGACAAACTAAAATGATTAAATGATGCAAGTGTTTTTGGGTTTTTGGTGTAGAGTTTGCAATAAAGTAAAAAACTGAAAATAAAATATGATGAGTGAAAGCTCTCAAAGAGAGAAAGCCCAATCCTCTATGCAGCAAGAGGACAAGCTCAAGTGTGTGTTTCTTATAAGTGGAGAACGTTCCCAAGGGCTACCTAGACTTCATGGCATAAATATTTCTAGAATAACAAGGTAAACATTTTATCAAGTTTTAATCTTCTTTGGACGGACCCATAATTAGGGAAAGCTAAATAAATAAACTAAACCCCCTTATGATGGTTTTTATGGCCAAGTAAATGACTGCACAAGAGTTATTAAGACATAGAGTCTCACCATAGCCTTAAACTCTAAGGTCCCCGATACTAATACCCTCATAATGCAACTTCATGATTCGGTCTTAGGTTTACATGTCCTCCCAAGTCTCCCTCACTCCATTACACTACGGTGTTCTCCTATGAACCCATATAGGTGAAGTGATGTGCAGTCGACGTTCGCACAACACTGATATGTCTCAAACGTATCTATAATTTTTGATGTTCCATGCATGTTTTATATCAATTGTCACATGTTTTATATGCACTTTATATCATATTATGACATTTATTGGACTAACCTATTAACAAGATGCCATAGTGCCAGTTTCTGTTTATTATGTCTGTGCATTGCAGAAAATGTCCAAAATTGAAAGTGCTCAGAAAAATCTGAAAACATTACAGAAATTCTAAAACGCCAGAAGACTCCGGGAGCCAGAAGGACAAGTTCAGGGAGGCCCACAGCCTCCACACGCCCCCTGGGCGCGGTTGGGCCTTGGCCGCGCCTAGGGGTGGTGTCGTCTCCTCGTGCATCTTCTCGCGATGCCCTTTGGACTATATATTTCCCCTGACCTAAAACTCATGAGAGAATCGACAATTTCCCCAGAAAAGTTCCAGAGCTCCGCCGCCATCCAAAACCCTAATTCGGGGGACAAAAGTCTCTGTTTCGGCACCTTGCCGGGACGGGGAATTGCCCCCGGAGCCATCTCCATCGACGCCACCACCTCCATCATCGTCGTTGCTGCCTCCCATGATGAGGAGGGAGTAGTTCTTCATCGGGGCTGAGGGCTCTACCGGTAGCTATGTGGTTTATCTCTCTCTCCCATGGTGTGATCTTTATGTGATCATGAGCTTTGTAATCTAGTTGAATCCATATATGTTACTCTTCATGATATTATGAATATGCTACTCAAGTGGTTTTATTAATGTAATCTCCGGAGTCACCTTTGTCCCACGGTGCGAAGTTGACAGTGTGCGCCCCGTGTGTGGCTCTTAGGCTAAAGATAACAGGAATACTTATCATGAGTTATTATTTGCGTTGGATGTCTCTATGAAATTGTGGTGTTTGTCTAGTACTATTTAGGGCGCTCAAGTTGACAGTGTGGGGTTCCCTAATGTGGAATGCGATTTTAAGGTGTGCTGTTATAGCCCTACGTAGTGGATTGGTGTTCGTTATCCAACGAGAGAATAATTCAGAGTAGCATAGTGAAGAGGGAATATCTATGTATTCAATTACATTATTATTGTTAAGAGTGTCCACTAGTGAAAGTATGATCCCTAGGTCTTGTTTCTAAGCATCGAAACACCGTTTACAACCAGTTCTGCTACATGTTTGCTTGCTGCCATTTTTATTTCAGATTGCAATTACCACTTATAATCATCCATATCACTTGCATTTTAATATCTCTTCGCCGAACTAGTGCACCTATACACCTGACAAGTGTATTGGGTGTGTTGGGGACACACGAGACTTCTTGTATATTAATTGCAGAGTTGCTTGCGAGGAATATCTTTGACCTCTATCTCCCTGAGTTCGATAAACCTTGGGTGATTCACTTAAGGGAAACTTGCTGCTGTTCTACAAACCTTTGCACTTGGAGGCCCAACACTGTCTGCAAGAATAGAAGCGTGCGTAGACATCAAGCTATTTTCTGGCGCCGTTGCCGGGGAGGTAAGGTAAAAGGTACTCACATCCTCCAGCTACTTAGCTATTTTCTAGCATTGTTGCTGACGTGTGAGTGCTCGAAGGTATTTCCTTTAGATTCTGTAATTATATCTTTTTGTTTCTTGTTTTTATTTCACTAGCTAGGCTTAATGGAAAACAACAACAAAAATTAGAGATCTTTATGAAATTTATATTGAATTAGGACATGATGTTTTTGAAGAGAAAATTAAAAAACCTATGGAAATTTGTTTGCATAATAGTGGTAACAATGTTATTAGCATGAATTCTTTGAACGCCATTATTGCTAACGCTATGGAAAAATCTAAGCTTGGGGAAGCCGGTTTTGATAAAAATGATCTTTTTAGTTCCCCAGCTTTGGAGGAGAAAATTTGCTTTGATAATACTTTGTCTCCCATACGGGATAATTCTAATGATGCTTGTGATATTCCAAATCCACCTACTGAAAGTACTCCTTTTGAAATACCTATGGAAATTGTTGAAAAGGTTATGGATGAACGTTATGCAGGGGATGGAACAGTCCATAAACGTGATCACTTGTTGAAACTTACAGAACTTTGTGAGTTGTTTAAGGTTGCAGGTTTATCAAGGGAAAATGCCATGAAGAAATCATTTCCATTGTCACTTAAGGACAAAGCTAGGGAGTGGTATGATCTACTGGATGATCCTCATCATTCGGAGTGGAAGGAACTTGAATTTCTCTTTGACTCTAAATTTTATCCTCCTTATGAAATGCATTTAGATAGGAATTACATTTATTATTTTTTTCCTCGTGATGGAGAAAGCATTGCTCAAGCTTGGGGGAGACTGAAAACATTAATACTCAAATGTCCTAACCATGGGGTTCCTGAGGAAATAATTGTTACTAATTTTTATGCAAGGCTTTCAGGCCATTACAAGGATTATCTAGATGCTTGTTCAGAGGGTTCTTTCACAAGTAAGAAGGTTGAAGCTAAATGGGATATTCTTGAAACAATTCAAGGCAATACTGAAGATTGGGAGAACGACAAAGGTAAAGAATCAGGTATAAACTATGAGTATGATTGCATTAAGTCTTTCGCTGAAACTGCTAGTTTTCATGAGCTTAGTGCTAAATATGGTCTTGATTCTCAAATTATTGTTGATTGTTGTAGAACCTTTGCTTCTCATATTAATATTCCTAAAGAAAATTGGGACTTGTATCATGAACCTTTCAAAGACACTTGCATGGAAAATGAAATTGTTACTAATGATTGCAATAAACATGCTCAAACTTCTGAAAATACTATTTCTTATAAGCATGTTAATTTTTGTGGAGCACTTAGACCTTGTGAAAAGAATCAAATCGAAGAAGAATATTGTATCCATCATAGGAATGAAAAAACTAGAACGTGGTACAGAGCTTTAGATGATCTTGGTAAAAAAGTTTGTGCCCTCTATCCTTTTATTTGTGAACTTTGCTATGAAAAGGGTCATTTCGAATTCCAATGCTCAGGTTCTAATAAGGATATTGCGGAAGACTTTTGTGATAACATGATCACTCCTAATCAGCATGATGAACTTACATTATTTTTGGGGTGTGAAGAGTTATCAAGAAAAACTTCTTCGTTAGATATGAGTGCTTTTGATATGAATAGTGTGTTGCATGGATGTCATCTCTATTGTGTTAATAATTGACATGCTAACACTTACATACAAAATATTATAAAAGATGGAACGACTTTACCAAAATATGAAAGGACTAATGTTTGTTTTACTCTTATTAATGAAAAAGAGGAATCCTCCCAAGCTTCTTCTATTGTTTCTAACAATAAACCAGGGTATGTGGTGAAGCCTCCTTTCAAGCCTCTCCCTCCTAAAGAGGGAAAGAAGAAGAAGAAGAAGAGGAGTAAAAGGAGAGAGGAAACGGTATCTTCCCCTAAGCATGTTGCTCTTATTATAGTTGTTGCTGATGAGTCTGAATTCGATGATGATCTTATGCCTGTTACTTATAGTAGTGATCATGATTGGGAAAAGCACTCTACTTTTGATATTGAAAATCTCTTGGGTACCAATTCTGAAAATGATGATGTTAATAATTGCTATACTATTAGTGCTATCCATGTTCCTTCCAATGATGATATAGGAAGCATTAAGCTTGGGGATGAGGTGTTCAAAAATCCTTTTGCTCGTAATAATTATATTTTTGAAACCTCTCCTCCTGGTGATGTTTTTTATCTGAGTGTCGTAAGTGCCTCGAAAAAATTCATCTTTACTGGCTGTTCTGTTTTGACAGATTTTGTCTCTGTTTTTTTTTTTTTGCATTGTCTCTTGTGGGCTTTAGGCAAGGCTCTCTAATGGAGGGATGTAGCTAATGTTTTATTGAGTTCTTGCAATGTGTCAGAACAGAACCAGTGGATTAAAATTTTTGAGTACTAACCCTCTAATGATATTTACTTTGAGTTTGGTGTGACGGAAGTTTTCAAGTGTCAAGAGAGAAGGATGATAATAGGATCAAGAAGAGTGAAGAGCTTAAGCTTGGGGAAGCTCCCATGGATCTCCCCAACATATTTCAAGAAGACTCAAGCGTCTAAGCTTGGGGATGCCCAAGGCATCCCCTTCTTCATCGTCAAATTATCAGGTCATCTCTAGTGAAACTATATTTTAATTCTTTCACATCATATGTGCTTTTCTTGGAGCGTCTGTGTGCTTTTATTTTCAGTATTGTCTTTTATTTTCAATAAGCTTGACTGGACCCTAGCATTCTTGATTGGGAGAGAGACATGCTCCGCTTTTTCATGAGAATACTCCTATTCTTCACTTATATTTGTTGAGTATTCATATCTAGCGCTGTTCAGCTTTTAGCTCTTGTTTTCATGTATCTCTTGTCAGAGCTATTAGCTTTCTTTTGTAGAAAGTACTCTCTTGCTTCACTTATATCTATTTGGAGAGTTGATGAAATAAATTGATTGGTGTTTGGTTGGTTCAGAAAATGTTGCATGTGGTAATTGGTATAAGGAAAAACTTGCTTAATCTTGTAGATCACTAATATGGATAACTTGGTGCTTGTCAATTGTTTTGAGTTAACAAGTAGATCATGATTAAATTTGTGCATCACATGAGTTAAGCCTATTAGTGAAGAACTACCGTAAAGCTTGTTGAAAATTTGGGTTGCATCAGTGGTATCTCTAAGGTCTAGATATTTTCTAGTAAACGGGTTTGGTTAACAAGGAAGACGGTATGAAGTCTTATAACGTTTGCAATATGTTTGTCATATAAAAATTGGTGTACGGGTTGATATTCTTGTTTGCTTACATAACCCTTGCTAGCCTAAACTCTGTACTGAGAGGGAATGTGATGGCTACGTGTTGGTGAACCCCAAGAGGAAGGTTATGATGTAGACAGCAGAAGTTTTCCCTTGAGAAATCTACCCAAGGTTATCAATCCAGTAGGACTTGACGATCTATCGGAAGGTTGTTGATGTTGACTCCCCCTGGCGCTAGGGAGCTTGCACCAACGTGGAATCTGCACAGACACAAACCAGAACTTTGCCCAACACGAAACAGAGAGGTTGTCAATCTCTCCGGTCTTGCAGAAACAAAGAGTTAAACGTATGGTGTGGAAAACAGCAGGAAACACAGCAAGTAACAGGAAACAGATGATTGCAGCAGGTTGTGTAAACAGTATGAGGAAATTGGACCAGGGTCCACAGTTCACTAGTGGTGTCTCTCTCAGAACAGATAACTAGCATGTTGGGTAAACAAATTACAGCTGGGCAATTGACAAATAGAGAGGGCATAACAATGCAATACATGCCAAGATGTCTACTATGAAATCTAGTTGGGCATTACAACAAAGTACATAGACCGTTATTCCAACACATCTATGCCTAAATAATCCACCTTCAAGGCAGCATCCGCATCCATTCAGTATTAAGTTGCTAACAACAGATTATTGCATGAAGTAAAGTGTGTAATGTAATCAATACAAGTGCCCTTGGACACTGCACCAATGTTTTATCCCTAGTAGCAACAGCACATCTACCATCTTAGACCTTTCTGTCACTGATCCAGATATCTAGAGACTGAACCCACTATCGAGCATAAATACCCCCTCTTGGAGTCACAAGCATCTACTTGGCCAAAGCATCTACTAGCAACGGAGAGCATGCAAGATCAAGAGCACATAGATAAACAACTTGAATAAACATGGTATCAATATTCATCGGATCCCAGCAAACACAACATCTAGCATTACAATAAGATGATCTTGATCATGTTAGGCAGCTCACAAGATCTAAACATGGAGGCACAAGGTAGAGAGACAACCATCTAGCTACTGCTATGGACCCGTAGTCCAGGGGTGGACTACTCACGCATCACTCCGGAGGCAGGCATGGTGATGTAGAGCCCTCCGGTGATGATCTCCCCTCCGGCAGGGTGCCGGGAAGAGCTTCAGAACTCCTCCGATCTGAGATTGACGATGACGGCCGCGACGGAACTTTTCGTGGAATATGATCGACCGTAATAGGGTTTTCGCGTCGCGGAGAATATATAGGCGAAGAGGCGGCGTCGGTGGCCGAGGGGGGCCACCACGCCATAGGGGGGCGCGGGCCCACCCTGGGCCGCGCCCTAGTGTGGCGTGGCCCCCTGGTGGGTCTGCTCCGACTCCCCTTTGGACTCCGTGATCTCCTCGTGATATTATTGACGATGTCTTTTGTTTCGTCCAATTCCGAGAATATTTCCTTAATAGATTTTCTGAAACCAAAAACAGCAGAAAACAGGGAACTGGCACTGTGGCATCTTGTTAATAGGTTAGTCCCAGAAAATGCATAAAAATGATATAAAGTGTAACCAAAACATGTAGCAATTGATATAATAACAGCATGGAACATCAAAAATTATAGATACGTTTGAGACGTATCAAGCATCCCCAAGCTTAGTTCCTGCTCGTCCTCGAGTAGGTAAACGATAAAAACAGATAATTTTTGAAGTGACATGCTACCAACACAATCTTTGATCAAATAACAATGTAATGCACATGATCTGAATGAAGTGATCCAAGCCAATGGTCTATAGTTTGCAAGCAAGTAAATAAAGAGTAAACATAAGTGATCACACAAGTGCAAACTTTCATGAATAACACTATAAAACATTTAGAGATATAATAGTCTAACATAATAGTTAGTTCACAGCAGCAATAATTCTCAACATGAAAGTGTTTGTATCAACACAAAGGAAGATAATAGCTTCAGCTTTTGCTTCAACTTTCAACATGTATATCATATAGATAATGTCAATGCAAAGAATATGATCAACCAAACACAAAGTTATGTAAAAACTGTTATACTGGAGTTGACAATGATGTTTGCTTAAGTAGACAGAAAGAAGTGGGAAAACTGACTCAACATAAAAGTAAAAGAATGGCCCTTCGCAGAGGGAAGCAGGGATTAACATCATGTGCTAGAGCTGTAGTTCCCGAAGGCATATAGAGAGCATAAAATATTGTTTTGTAAGGTAATGGTGTATACAGGTGTCAACAAATCAAATAGCAGGTACTTGTCATCTTCCATGGCTAACTAACTTTTAGAGCGGTTCCGAGAGTTTTTAGGACTGCACTTGTAACAAGCACTTATTGGTGACACTCCTCCCAACCATTTACTTTCCACAAACCATGGCTAACCGAATCCTCGGGTGCCCACCAACATTCACCATGGAGGAGTGTCTATTTATTTATTTATAGGGTGGACTAACCAGCTCTTTAATGCAAAATAAAAGGTGGAGAAGCAGATGAAGCTGCCAATCCTTGTAAATTAATTAGCATGGAAGATGACAAATCTCACTACTACGTCCTTATGAGCTTTTCAAGTAGTGACACAAAAAGGAAATTGTTTTGAGTAGTTAGTAGATAGCACATGAAGAAATTTACTTGGAATGGTGAAAACACCACATAATAGGTAGGTATGGTGGACACAGGTGGCATGGATTTGGCTCAAGGTTTTGGATGTACAAGAAGCATTCCCTCTTAGTACAGAGTTTAGGCTAGCAAGGTTATTATAAGCAAACATCATTATCAACTGGAATAGCAAGAGTGTACATAAAACACAAGGTTTGACGAACCATAGACTCCCACTGTCTTCCTTGTTAACACATAGCCTTCATCCAAAAATTATCTAGACTACTATGGACTTCCAATATGCAACAGATTATTATAGCAGAAAATCCTTATAGTAGTTCTTCATTAATAGCCATTACTTACATGATGCACAAGCTTAAACATTAATTACTTGACAGCTCAAAACAATTGGCAAGCATCAAATTACTCAAGACAACGATCTAAAAAGATTCATGTAAGCATTTTATACCACTACCACATGCATAGCATTTTTCTGGTCCAACCAAACACCAATCAACTTATTTGACAACTCTCCAAACAGATATAAGTGAAGCAAGAGAGTACTTTCTTCAAAAGAAACTGAAAGCTCTAACAAGAGATGTATGAAAAACTGAGAGCTAACAGCAATAACAGCAACTAGACAGGAATACTCAACAAGTATAAGTGAAGCACAAGAGTATTCTAATGAAAAAGTGGAGCGTGTCTCTCTCCCAAACATGAATGCTAGGATCCAACAAGTATAGCACAGCAAACAAAACAAACTGAAAACAAAAACACACTGACGCTCCAAGGAAGAGTACACTAGTATGAAGCAATAAAAATATAGCACCATTAGAGATGACCTGATAATTTGTAGATGAAGAAGGGGATGCCTTGGGCATCCCCAAGCTTAGATGCTTGAGTCTTCTTGAAATATGCTGGGGAGGTAAGCCTCCCCAAGCTTAAGCTCTTCACTCTTCTTGATCATGTAATATCATTCTCCTCTATCAACACTTGAAAACTTCCTTCACACCAAAACTTAACAGCTTTTCTCATTAGCAGGTTAGTGCACTAAAAGATAATACTTCAAAGTTCTAGCAAAGACAAAACTCACAAGCCAACTATTTTAAACATTAGCCACTGTTACTAGGCTCAAGTGGGCACTTTTACACGAAAAGAAACCACTTAAAAACTTGTAAAAGAGAGAATGCAAAATAAAAGACAGAATCTGTCAAACCAGAACAGTCTGTAATGACGAATTTTTTCGAGGCACTTACGATGCTCAGATGAAAAACTTTTGAAATAATGAAAGTTGCGTAACATCATCAGGAACATGCACAAAAATTTCAGCATTTTTCGATTTTTTCTGATTTTCTACTGAATTAAACGGTGACGAACAGCAATCTGTCCCAATGCAGTCCCGAAAATAAAAACCAACTTTGCATTAGTAACTCTCCTTGGCACAACAAAACAGCAAATAAAAGATACAAAGGAGTTGCTACAGAGGTAAACAAGCATCCTTGACTCAAGAAAACAAAAATAAAACAGCAAATAAAAACATGGGTTATCTCCCAGAAGTGCTTTTCTTTAATGCCTTTGAGCTAGGCATGAAGAGATGCATCAAGTATTGTCAAGACCAGAAAATCCAAAACCATAATTTGTCTTGACACTAGTATCATGTGAGTATTTCATCTTCTTCCTAGGGAAGTGATGACCCACAAGTATAGGGGATCGCAACAGTTTTCGAGGGAAGTAAAACCCAATTTATTGATTCGACACAAGGGGAGCCAAAGAATACTTGAGAGCCTTAACAGCGGAGTTGTCAATTCAGCTGCACCTGTGAATAGTCTTGCTCGACACAGATTATCAGTAGCAACAGTTTTATAGCAGTAGTAGCGGTGAAATAATAGCAGCAGTAAATAGAGACAGCAGTAGTGATTGCAGTAAACAGTAGGATTAAAACACTGTAGGCATAGGGATGGATGAACGGGCGCTGCATGGATAAGATAGCTCATATAATAATCAAGACATAGGCATTGCAGATAATAATGATAAAGCATCCAAGTACTAAGTAAACATAGGCATGTGTTCCGTATATAGTCGTACGTGCTCGCAATGAAAACTTGTACAACATCTTCTGTCCTACCAGCCGGTGGCAGCCGGGCCTCAAGGGAATCTACTGGTAATTAAGGTACTCCTTTTAATAAAGTACCGGAGCAAAGCATTAACACGCCGTGAACACATGTGATCCTCACATCGCAGCCATTCCCCTCGGCTGTCCCAATTATTGTCACTTTGGGACCTCGGGTTCCGGACAACAATATGTGTATACAACTTGCAGGTATGATCAATAAACAGTGCATATCATTATGAAACAATAACATGTTCAGATCTGAAATCATGGCACTCGGGCCCTAGTGACAAGCATTAAGCTCAACAAGTTGCAACAACATCAATAAGTACTAACAATGGATACTAGGCACCATGCCCTAATGATCTTATAACTTATTACATGAACAATCTCATCCAATCCTACCATCCCCCTCAGCCTACAGCAGGGAATTACTCACACATGGATGGGGAAACATGGATGGTCGATGGAGAAGCGTCGGTGATGATGATGGCGATGATCTCCTCCAATTCCCCGTCCCGGCGGAGTGCCAGAACGGAGTTTCTGGTCCCCGAAATAGGTTTCGCGATGGCGGCGGCGTACGGTGATGTTTCTGGATGAAGTGGACGACCCCCTCGCGTTTTAGGTCAGAGAGGGTTAAGTAGTCGAAAGGGGGACTCGGGGAGGTGTCCGAGTCGCCCTCCTCAGTGGCTGGCGCGGTGGGCCCCTTGGCCGCGCCGCCTGTGGTTTGGGCCACTCGTGGCCCATCTCTGACTCCCCTTCTGGCTCCGTGAGTCTTCTGGTAAAATAGGAGGTTTGCGATCTTTTCTGGTGTTTTTCCCGAAAGTTGACTTTCTACAAAAAAAGACACCAGGGCAATTCTGCTGAAAACAGCGTTAGTCCGCATTAGTTGTATTCAAAACACACAAGTTAGAGGTAAAACAATAGCAAAAGTGTTCGGGAAAGTAGATACGTTTTGGACGTATCAACTCCCCCAAGCTTAGCTTATTGCTTGTCCTCAAGCAATTCAGTTAACAACTGAGTGCGATAAAAGACTTTCACGAACACATTTGCTTCATATGATGCATATATTCTCACTATATGAACAAATGCTTAGGCAATTCAAGATGAGGCAAATGCAAATAATGTCACTCAATAGGCATGTAAACTATGAAAAGATACCAACATACTAATAGCGACAAACATGAAACATATTAATTCACAAGATTGTAATGCTCATAATAGGATATGATAAGATGGTATCTCGCTTGCCCGTTTTTGTACAGCAAAACATAAATGCCCAGGCACCTCTGAAGTTCATGGGAAGACTAGAATCAAAGATATCAAAGATAAAAGCATCAAAGTTATATCACAGTTAACCACATTCTGGGACAAACACATTACACTAAGAACGACAACTATGCTCTCGAGAAAGTGCTCAAAGAAAGGATGGTGACTCAACATGAAAGTAAAAGATTGGCCCTTCGCAGAGGGAAGCAGGGATTATCATGTGCTAGAGCTTTTTATTTTTAAAACAGAGCAAAATTGTTTTGGGAAGTGTTTGTTGTTGTCAACGAATGGTAGTGGGTACTCTAACCCCTTGTCAACCAGACTTTCAAGAGCGGCTCCCATGAAGGATGTTATTTCTACCAGCAAGGTAGATCATCCCTCTTCTCTTTTGTTTACACATGTATTTTAGTTTCATTATGGGTGACACTCCCCCCAACCTTTGCTTGCACAAGCCATGGCTAACCGAATCCTCGGGTGCCTTCCAACATTCACATACCATGGAGGAGTGTCTATTTGCAAATTAAGTTGCTTACTGATAAATCAGGGCAAAACATGTGAAGAGAATTATTGATGAAAGTTATAATTAATTGGGACTGGGCACCCCGTTGCCAGCTCTTTTTGCAAAATTATTGGATAAGCGGATGTATATGCCACTAGTCCATTGGTGAAAGTCTGAATGACAAGATTGAAAGATAAAACACCACATACTTCCTCATGAGCTATAAAACATTGACACAAATTGAGAAGTACTTTGAAGGTTTTAAAGGTAGCACATGAAAATTTACTTGAATGGTTCGAAATGCCATGCATAGGTATTTATGGTGGACACTTTGGAATAACTTGGTTTTCATGGTTTTGGAAGCACGAGCAGCATTCCGCTCAGTACAAGTGAAGGCTAGCAATAGACTGGGAAGCGACAATCAAGAGAGCAATAACCGTCATAATCATGCTTGCGACAAAATGAAATTAATTGAGGCATAAAAGTGATACAAGAACTCTGAGTCAAAATAAATCATCAAGGCTTAATTGACTTTTGTTTTTCAGTCATATGCATGCATGAGCATGTGCCAAGTCAATTCGAATGAATTATTCAGAGGAGGATACCACAATGTCATACCCTCTATGAATAGAACAATGCAAGCAAACATCAACATAACATGCTACCACTATTAATAAATTGGGACCGATCATGAGAGAACAAGAACTACTAAGCATCCACTAAATGACATATACCTCACATGAACCAACTAAGCATGCTCACATAGATGAGTATATGTACAAAAATGAAAACAAATAGAGTTCATACCAGCCTCTCACCCCAACTCGAGTTGTTGTAGATCATCCTTATTGCTTTTTCACTTGTGTTGCTTCGAATGATAAGAATGAAAACCAAGCTCCTTCGGAGTCACGGATGGCTGTCCAACTCTGAAAACACTATACAAAACCAAAAAGAAACAACAAATATTTTTGGGTTTTCGAGTTTTTGAAACAAGAGCAAAAAGAAACAAACAATAAAGCAAAATATTTTTAGATTTTTGAATAACAAACCGAATTTTAAAACTAAGCAAACTAATACTGAAACTTAAAGAAACAAATGAAGAGAAACAACAGAAATATTTTTGGTCTTTTTGTGTTTTGGAATGCAGCAATAAAAGGTAAACAATTAAAAAAAAAACTGCAACATGGATATACAAAGTATCGACAAGATATGATATGTAAATGAGTGAGATGTCGATATACCTCCCCCCAAGCTTAGGCTTTTGGCCTAAGTGGAGGCTAATAATAACGCGGGTAGGAACTCCAAGCCGGCGGGTCATACTGGGCGTGCTCAACATCCGGCTCCGCTGAGGAAGATGAGGCAGAGGGTCCAGCATCCCCAGGATAGGGGCGCGAATAGCCCCCAGTCCCGGAAAACTGAGTGGAGTCCTCGTCCGCCCATTCTCCATCATCCTCTGTGTGCAGGGCATGTTCCCTCAAGTATGCATCGAATTCATCCTCGGTGACTGACCAAACATTCCTGCAACCAAGATCAAACAAACGTGGTGCAGGCAAAGCGACTATTCGCTCAGATTTAACCATTTTCCACCTCACCTTCTTGGCAAAAGGCACCTCATAAGATAGATTATTCAAAGTAGACCAACTAGTAACAAAGCCATGCCTCCCCATGGAAGCAAAATCGAGCCTCTCTAAAGAAAGCTGCAAATCATTAGGGAGAGCTACTACACCATGCATAGCTAATAAACGAGAAGCAATGAGTCCTCCACAAAATCCACCTTTCTCGCGATTGGCAGCAATGCGAAAAGCTATCAAGGCACCCAAATTATAACTCTTATCATGTTGCAAGGCTGCTGCTAGGAAAGCTAAATCAGGAATGGATAATTTATTTGTAGTCTTCCTAGCAAGTACACACCTCGTGATGAAGTAAGCAAAATATCGAATGCATGGAAATTGAATACTTCGAATTTTACCACTTTCATCTGAGTAGGTTCTTCCTTGACATATTACCTCGTATAGGTCCGTCAGATGCTTGGGTTGCCCATGTATCTTCCCTCGTGATCCCCATTGCGGCACCCTAATTGCATAGACACAGTTAGCTTTGCATATTGGTAGGGTTCTCCTCTACAAAATCACTCAATCCTGTATTAGAGACAAGAGTACGAAAATCGCGCAAGATCCCCGAACTTCTCATGAATTCCAAGCATGGATAGCAGGATGGAAACACTCCTTCTTCACGATGGATCCCCATGACCTCAGGAACCACCAATTCATATTGATTTAGTTGGTGTTCATTTCCCTCCATCCTCTGAAATTTTTGACACATATCATAAAAATTATCTTTGAAGCATACAAATGAGGGGAACTACTATATGGACTTGCTAGAGGACTAAACATGCATCAAAACTGATTATATCAACATAGAACAAGCATGCATACTCACTTAACAAGTCACCTACAGCAGCAAAATACTCAAGGTATACTCTACTAAACAAAATTCTACTTGGATACATGGAGGAGTCACATACCTGAGAGCAATTGCCCCAAATCTCAGCAGCTGAGATGGGCTGAACAAAGAGATCAAAATCGCGAGGAAGAACAGCAAAAACTCGGTGTGAGAGAGAAAAACGAGCTGAGTGATGCAAGAGGAAGAAGTGGTAGGTGGGGGAACTGTTGGAGGGCCAAGGGTGCCCCACCTCAGTGGCTGGCGCGGCCAAGGAGGCAGCCGCGCCACCATGTGGTTTGACCCCATGGTGGGTCCCCTTGGTCAGCACCAGGCACTCCCACGATGCTCTTTGAAAAATAGGACCAATGGTATAATTTTTACAGAGTTTTGAAAACTTTCAATTTGCACGAAATCTGGATATTTAAATTAATAAAACTTGGGCAGAAAAATTATTTTTAAAATTCAAAACAACTAAACTTTTGCAACCTAATTATCACTACAGGAGGTAAAACAAAGTTGAAGAAAGAAATGCTGTTTAGCTCTTTCATGTATGCAAATACATTTGATAACAAGGTTGATCAAGTCTTGGCACCAAATAAATTTACATGACACAAATGATTTAAACATCATGAAACACTCATGTTACCTTGTATTGTATTGATATGGATCCAATCATAATGTTTTGATATCCTTCTTGATGATCATATATAGGGCAATCAATACTTCCCACTTTGATAGTTTTAAAATTGGAGATGGTATTGACTCCATAAATCTTGTCAACTTTCTTGGGGAAATAAACAGTATGTTCTTTATCATTAACATTGAAAGTTACTTTTCCTTTATTGCAATCAATAACAGCACCTGCAGTATTTAGAAAAGGTCTTCCAAGAATAATAGACATATTATCATCTTCAGGCATTTCAAGAACAACAAAATCAGTCAAAATTAAACAATTGTTAGCCACTTGAACAGGGACATCCTCACAAATGCCAACAGGAACAGCAGTAGATTTATCAGCCATTTGCAAAGATATATCAGTAGGTATCAATTTATCAAGATAGAGTCTCTTATAGAGAGAAAAAGGCATAACACTAACTCCTGCTCCCAAATCACATAAAGCAGTTCTAACATAATTATTCTTGATGGAGCAAGGGATGGTTGGTATACCTGGATCTCCAAGCTTCTTAGGAACCTTGCCATTGAAAGAATAATTAGCAAGCATAGTAGAAATTTCCTCATTAGGAATTTTCCTCTTGTTAGAAACAATATCTTTCATATACTTTGAGTAAGGAGGCAATTTAATAGCATCAGTCAAAGGAATTTGCAAGAACAAGGGTTTCATCCATTCACAAAATTTATTATAATGTTCTTCTTCCTTTGATTTTAGTTTCTTAGTTGGAAAAGGCATTTGCTTTTGAACCCAAGGTTCCCTTTCATTACCATGTTTCTTAGCAATGAAGTCTTCCTTAGTGTACTTTGTGTTTTTAGTATGCTTTTCAGGTTCCTTTTCACTAACTTCTTTATCAAGAGCATCATTTTTATCCTTATCACTATCAAGTTCATTACCACTTTCAGTTTCAGCATCAGAGATAGATATACTATTAGGATCATTAACAGTTTCAGAGGATTCTACAACATTTTTATGTTTCTTCTTCTTCTTTTTCTTAGAAGGAGAAACTGGATTTTCAGCTAGTTGAGAATCTTGTTCAATTCTTTTAGGTGTCCCTCAGGATATAAAGGATCCTGAGTATGAGCTCCACTTCTAGTGCTAACATAGACAGGTTTTAATTTTTCTTTAGAAGCATTGGCTAACATGTCTTGTTGCACTTTAGTGAGTTGATCAATTTGAGTTTGAACCATATGGAAATGTTTAATAAGCATCTTAACATCATTGGAGGTTCTCTCCACAATATCATGCAACTTACTAATAGCTTGAGAGTTTTCATGCAAATGATTCTCTACTCTCATATTAAAATTATCTTGCTTAATAACATAATTATCAAATTCATCTAAGCATTGATCAGGTGGTTTAGAGTAGGGAATATCTCCTTCATCGAACCTGTGGAGAGAGTGAACCTCAATTATGGATGGATGAGGAATTGGCTTACACAAATCTTCAATAGGTGGAAGGTTCTTCACATCTTCAGATTTAATACCCTTCTCAATGAGAGTCTTCTTGGCCTCCCTCATTGTTTCATCATTCAATTCAATCATACCTCCCCTCTTCTTTGATATTGGTGTCGGTGTAGGTGTGGGGGTCGGCGCAGGTAGAGTCCAATCATCATAATTCTGGCTGATTTTAGCCAATAATTCTTCAGCTTCTTCAGGGGTTCTTTTCCTGAAAACACAACTAGCACAACTATCCAGATATGCTCTAGATTCAATAGTTAGTCCACTGTAAAATATATCAAGTAGATCATGCTTTTCCAAATCATGTCCAGGCCGAGCTCTGATAAGAGAGCAAAACCTTGTCCATGCCTCTGGAAGTTTCTCTTCATCTTCCTGGTCAAAGTTATAAATTCTCTGCAAAGCATCATGTTGAGCACTAGCAGGGAAATATTTCTGAAAGAAAACATTAAGCAAACCAGTAGGACTAGTAATAGAACCAGGAGACAAGTTGTTATACCAAGCTTTAGCATCATCTTTTAATGAGAAAGGAAAAATCTTAGCAACAAAATAGCTACGCTTCTTAATATCATCAGAAAATAAGCCACTCAAAGTAGAGAGCTCATTCATGTGCTCTACAGCACTTTCACTCTTAGTGCCACAAAAAGGAGTTTTCTCAACAATAGATATATGAGATAAATCAAGAGAAAAATCATAATCCTTATCTTTAATGTTTATAGGAGAAGTGGCAAACTTAGGATCAGGTGACAACTTGTATTTAACAGCATGTTGTGCAAGAAAATTTCTAATATTACTTGCACCAGTAGTAGCATTACATTTATCAATAAAATCATCATCAAGTTCCACATAAGTTTCATCAGGATCATCATCACAAGTATAATCCCTTAACTCAGGTGAATAAACAGGAGTAGTAGGACTTCCATTAGGTGTTCTAGTATTTTCAAGTTGTTTAGACTAGCAATAGCAGCATCTAAAAGTGGACCTAATGAAATACTCATCAATCACAGTAGAAGCATCATCAATATTATCAGAGGCAATTTCAGATTCAGCAGTAGTACCAACACGTGAAGATTGTGGTGGTGTAACAAGTTGACTCAATACAGATGGTGAGTCAAGAGCAGCAGAGGTACTAAGTGTCGTACCTTTTCTTGTAGTGGATGGCAATACACGGACCCTCTCATCACGAGCTTTACCCATGATGAATAAATTTCAGCGAGCAATATAGATCACAAGTGAACTCACAAATAAAGCTATGCTCCCCGGCAACGGCGCCAGAAAATAGTCTTGATGACCCACAAGTATAGGGGATCGCAACAGTCTTCGAGGGAAGTAAAACCCAATTTATTGATTCGACACAAGGGGAGCCAAAGAATACTTGAGAGCCTTAACAGCGGAGTTGTCAATTCAGCTGCACCTGTGAATAGTCTTGCTCGACACAGATTATCAGTAGCAACAGTTTTATAGCAGTAGTAGCGGTGAAATAATAGCAGCAGTAAATAGAGACAGCAGTAGTGATTGCAGTAAACAGTAGGATTAAAACACTGTAGGCATAGGGATGGATGAACGGGCGCTGCATGGATAAGATAGCTCATATAATAATCAAGACATAGGCATTGCAGATAATAATGATAAAGCATCCAAGTACTAAGTAAACATAGGCATGTGTTCCGTATATAGTCGTACGTGCTCGCAATGAGAAACTTGTACAACATCTTCTGTCCTACCAGCCGGTGGCAGCCGGGCCTCAAGGGAATCTACTGGTAATTAAGGTACTCCTTTTAATAAAGTACCGGAGCAAAGCATTAACACGCCGTGAACACATGTGATCCTCACATCGCAGCCATTCCCCTCGGCTGTCCCAATTATTGTCACTTTGGGACCTCGGGTTCCGGACAACAATATGTGTATACAACTTGCAGGTATGATCAATAAACAGTGCATATCATTATGAAACAATAACATGTTCAGATCTGAAATCATGGCACTCGGGCCCTAGTGACAAGCATTAAGCTCAACAAGTTGCAACAACATCAATAAGTACTAACAACGGATACTAGGCACCATGCCCTAATGATCTTATAACTTATTACATGAACAATCTCATCCAATCCCTACCATCCCCCTCAGCCTACAGCAGGGAATTACTCACACATGGATGGGGGAAACATGGATGGTCGATGGAGAAGCGTCGGTGATGATGATGGCGATGATCTCCTCCAATTCCCCGTCCCGGCGGAGTGCCAGAACGGAGTTTCTGGTCCCCGAAATAGGTTTCGCGATGGCGGCGGCGTACGGTGATGTTTCTGGATGAAGTGGACGACCCCCTCGTTTTAGGTCAGAGAGGGTTAAGTAGTCGAAAGGGGGACTCGGGGAGGTGCCGAGTCGCCCTCCTCAGTGGCTGGCGCGGTGGGCCCCTTGGCCGCGCCCCCTGTGGTTTGGGCCACTCGTGGCCCATCTCTGACTCCCCTTCTGGCTCCGTGAGTCTTCTGGTAAAATAGGAGGTTTGCGATCTTTTCTGGTGTTTTTCCCGAAAGTTGACTTTCTGCACAAAAACAAGACACCAGGGCAATTCTGCTGAAAACAGCGTTAGTCCGCATTAGTTGTATTCAAAACACACAAGTTAGAGGTAAAACAATAGCAAAAGTGTTCGGGAAAGTAGATACGTTTTGGACGTATCAGGAAGTGTTCCATACCTTTCTTGAGTGGGAATTGAAATTTTATATTCCCCTCTCTCATATCAATAACAGCACCAACAGTTTTCAGAAAAGGTCTTCCCAAAACAATAGGACAAGAAGGATTGCATTCAATATCCAAAACCATAAAATCAACAGGGACAAGATTGTTATTAACCATTATCAAAACATCATCAACTTTTCCTTAAGGTTTCTTCATAGAAGAATCAGCAAAGTGAACATCCAAATGACATTTTTCCAAAGGTGCAAGCTTGAGAATATCATATAAATTTTTAGGCATAACCGAAATACAAGAACCAAGGTCACACAAAGCATTGCATTCAAACTCACTCAGTTTCTGTAGCGTACCTGCACTTAGAAAATGGCAAGGTACCCGTGTATAGTGGAAACCCCTGGATCGTTTCATTTGCACACACAGTTTAAGATGAATATCACAACATTGTATCAATTATTACACGAATGATCCAGACTTGGAAAAATAATTACAACTTGCATAGCATAAAGCTAGCTTGATAGAGTAAAGCAGCGGAAATTTATTCTTCATGGAGTCTCCATCATCTTCATGTGCCACAGGCGAAAACATGTTGGTTGCAGACTCAAAACCCTTAACGTAAACTCACTCGTCGTCAGAACAATCTGCAACAAAATTTTTTTTGCAACAGAGTGGGTCAGATACCATTAAAAATGGATCTGGCAAGTGACACTTTGTGGACACTTAATGGAATAACTCTAATAACCTATATGCATATTTGGCTGGTGGAGTTCAAGGCTGTTTTGCATAAAAGCCAATTTTGCCTAACACTTTGTAAAACATTTTCTTCAAATGTTTGAGACAATATGGCATGAAATCCATAGTCTCGTCTACCCTTGTTCACCCATCAAGTTTTACTTAGAGAAATAAGATGTTGGGAGCCTCCGTTGCCATCCTTGATCAGCTGCTTCAATTGTCCGTAACCGGGGACACGGCTAAGTACTTAGTTTTAACTCTGCAGAGGTTGTGCACTTTCACCATTAGACCCAACAAACCCAAACTATCCTCAAGCACTCAATTTGTGCTAAGGAAAAGGAGAGAGTTGAGACGAGACTTTTCATAAGCATATTCCCCATCCCATACCGGCTTGACCCGTTCCCTCCTACATCCTCTACATCTGCTTGTCAAGCCAGGAGGAGTCCACGCAACTTAATCCATCTAGCCAGAGCCCATTTGACTAATGGCTGCACGGTAAGCAACTTCACTTAGAGAAACATTGGTCCCTTTAATCCTGGGTGGCCATCCACAAGTGAATAAACACTCAACTCTGGCAGCCTTGCAATCCCAAATCCACCCAGGTGATAAATTAACTTAGTAGAATTTAAGCTTTGAATAAAACAAATTTGCATAGCATCAATAATTCTACCAAGTTATCAATAGGATTCTAGACACAACTAGTGTAAAGGAGATAGTAGTTTTAGCATAGCAATACTATCCTACTCATGCAAATAAAGAAATACACTAAGTCATGCATAGAAAAATACTTAGGAAATTTATGGGGGTGTGCCACTTGCCTTGGCAATAGGGAGTGTAGTAGTAGCTGTTGCAACAATCTTCGTCTCTCTCCGAAATTTCTAACAAGTCAAACAATTCACAATAAATATGTAGCCAAACAACACTTAAGAAAATATGACATGCATGTGATGCAGAATGATACAAGGAATTATGATGTGAATGACATACAGAACAAACTAAGGAAAAAGACATAAAACAACTTAATCCAATTGGCTAAGGCAAGGTCAAGGTTTGGCAAAATAAACTTGATAAAACAACAACTTGAAAAGTTATAAGGCTACTCTATGTCTTCACAATTTTGGTCTTTAATTAATCTTCAACTCCTTGGTAGCATAATTGATCTTCAATGGTCTTCATTGATCTTTGTACAAGGAGAGAGATAGAAATTAGAAAGAAGAAAATATAGAAAGAATGTAGTAGTTGGTCTTCCAAGCATCTTCAATTTCTTTGTAACTTTCTCCTTGGTGTGTTGACTCCATTGAAAAATGTGGACTTGATGGTTCTGAAGACTTGATTGTTGGGAGCATCAAGGTTGGTCTTGATTGTAGAATATTCACCAAGAAGTTTAAGAGAAGAAGGAAGAAAAGAGAGAAGGGAAAGGTGACTTGGAAAATGTAGCTGGTTGGTCTTCATGAACTTCCTTTTGATTTCTTCTAAGTCCTTTCTTCTTGGAGATTCTTCTGGAGTCTTGTTTTCATGCTAAGTCCTTCTTTGTTTTCCACTAATTTCCAACTTAGTGGTTTTTGACTAGGAGAGTCAAAAGAGCCAACATGCATCCTCAAAAATTTCTAAGGAGGAAGTCATGTAAGAAGTACAAAATACTACTAAGGACTTTAATATGCATGCCATGCTTATGAAAATGCTCTAAGGAATTGCAAGCAAGAAAGATGATCAAAAGTATAGCTAAGGACCAAGGGTCAACAACAAGTCACTAAAATTATTCTAAGGAAAAGTTAACAACAAAAGATATGCTAAAATTTTCTAAGGAAAAGTGTTGTCAAAATTTTCTAAGGAAGAAATAGTTTTGTTTGAGAGACAAAATATTTCTAAGTACTTTTTATCAACTAAAGTCATCAAAATATGACTAAGTCATTTTATAACTTGAATAAATGAAGAAAAATAATTTTAATCAATTTTAATTATTAAAATATCACCTAAAAAGCATTTAATCAATATTAATCATAAAAATCATAGAAATTATTTTTACAAAATTAGTAGAATATTGCCACGGCCAGTATTTAGACATACAAATTTATAGCAAAATATTTTACTCAATTATCAATTTTTATAATTAAATTCGAGCCAAAATATCAATTAAACCATTTTTTTAAATGTATCTAAACTAATTTCGTCCAAACCTCAGGTTAAGCATATAGAAAGTTTCTACACGTTATTAGCTTTCCAAAAATATAAATTTCATAAATTTTGGATAAAGGAATAAAAATTAATAATGAATCAAAAATCCAGGGACCTATCCGTGATGCGCAGGGGCTCAAACGTAAAGAAAACCGAAAAGATCCTCGCGCTGGAGTCCTCCGTCGACGTGTCGTCTTCTGATTGGTGCGCGTCGTCTTCGCGGGCGGATGCGGGCGATGCGGACGCGGACGGGTGCGGCGCAGACGCGGACGGTTGCGGACGCGGGCTTCGTGGACAACTTGCAGACGTGGCCTCCTCTGATTGGCTGGTACCTCTTCGCTGAGTAGATCTAATCTACACCGTAAACCACAGATCCAACGGTCTACAGCTAATGAACCATAA
Source organism: Poa pratensis (assembly GCA_947311845.1). Lineage (NCBI taxonomy): Eukaryota > Viridiplantae > Streptophyta > Magnoliopsida > Poales > Poaceae > Poa > Poa pratensis. The sequence goes on from CAMZMU010000027.1 coordinate 26,561,660, forward strand.
TCGGGCGGCGCACCGGCCGGAGTTTCGTCGGCGTGCTAGTTTCTGCGGTGGCGCCATGGCCGGAGTTTCGCCGGAATCTAATCTAGGCCTAACTACGGTTCGTGGAGCGTACCGCGGCGTTCGGGGCGACGAGGCGGAGTCGATGACGTTGATGGCGTGGTCGCGGGCTTCCTCCTCCTTCCTCGTTCGATCGCCGCAGTTGGTGTGGCGGCTGGAGCTTCGGGTCGAGCTCGATTTGCTCGATCTGCTGCGCGAGAAAATACGGCGATGTGTCAGGGGGTGCGCACGGTAGAGGCGAAGCGAGAGGGAGGGGCGGGAAGAGCTAGGGAGGGTGAAGCTCACCGGAATAGGCGATGAACGGCGGCGGCAAAAGACGGCGCGGCGAGCTTGCGTACGAGCAGCCTGGCGGCTCGTAGATGGAATTTGCTGGGGGCTTTTGGAGGCGGGGTTCCGGGGTATATATGGGGGTCAAAACGCGTGCGATTACGTGCGAAACAAGCTGGATTCGGTTACGATTGGGTTAGGGTTTCGTCGGTGAGGACTCCGTGTTCACCACGGCTGGAGGTTGCTGCTGACAGGCGGGTCCCACCTGGCAGCAAGACAAGCACGCGGCTGGGCTTTGCTATTCATCGCGCGCGCGTTAGGTAAGACATGGGCTTGGCCCATTTAGCTAGGCTTCGTTTTTTTTTGTTCAAAAACTTTTCTTTTCTTTTCCTAAAACTTTTATATCTTTTAACATACAAAACCAAGTTAAGTCAAACCAATTTCTATAGTTTTGTAAAAACCAACTCTTTAATTTGAAAACCTCTAATAACATTTCCCAAAACATTTTGTCAGCTATATTTTTAAAAAGTGATTAAATGAATTTTTGGACATATTAATGTCATTTGAAAACTATATGATTTTTTTTATAAATTCCTTTTGAAATATAATTTAAACCAAAGCAAAATATGAGTAATATGATTAATATCACTCAATAAAATAATTTTGTATAAAACTCAAATAGTTTAAAAGGGGTTTGATAAATCAAAATGATTTCAGAACTCATTTTAAAATCCAAATAACTATTTTCTTTCAAAAGTAAAACTATAAAACTTAAAAATAGAGAATAGGTAAGTAATAGAATAATTCTCAATACCTATAAACTATTTAAAACCAAACACACTTTTTCAAATAGAAATCATTTTGATTTCCGAAGTAGGTTTTTAACAAATAATACGACACTTGATGTCAAAATTTAAAATAGGTTTTAGAACAAACAATTGTGGCTTAAGTAGATCCTAAATACCACAAGATAAACATTTTCCAAAATTTATATTTCACAGATACAAACAATCACAAGCAAACATTAAAAGAACAATACATAAAGTCTGAAAGGTGGAGCATAAATGCTCTACTAATATATTTTCTTAAATATGTTTTCAAGTGGAAATTTATTTCCCACTTTTGAAATAACCAAATGCAAACAATGCTATATAATGATGAATGCATGCATGAATTTTCTTTTTAAAGCAAAATATATAATAGTTTTCAAAAGTTTTAAATTTTTCTGATTTTTCAAACTTTTGAAAAACTTGGGATGTTACAGACTACCACCCTTAAAAGAAATCTCGTCCCGAGATTCGGGAAGGCTAGCAAAAGGTTGTGACTGGGATAACTCGGTGGCTACCACCCTTAAAAGAAATTTTGTTGGTAGTCGAACTTCAAGGTGCAAACTTTATTGAGAACGTACCGTTCACCCTTTTAGGCTCATTGTAGTTTCCTTCCACATGGATATGGTTCGCATGTCCTCCCTTGAATGGGTTGGGCTTGGCAGCTCCTTCTTCCTTCCATTCAGGGCAATCACTTATATAATGTCCCATTTTTTTTGCACTTGTAGCAACTCACTTGGCTGATGTCTTTCTTGTGGGGGTTGTTCTGGAGTTTCTTGTCTGGGCACTCAGTAGAGTAATGTCCTTGCTTCCTGCAGGTGAAACAGGTGATATGACTGATGTTTTTCTTGTGGTCTCCATTGCTTCCTTTGGATCCACCATTGCGGTCACGATGTTTGAGGTGACCCCCTTCATTATGGTGATTCCCCTGTTTGTGGCTATGGTTCACCTCAGGAGTATGGTGTCTTTTGAATGAAGGCTCAGAATGATGTTTGTTGATACTTAGCTTTCTCTTCAGATTTCCAGTCTTCCTGATATCATCCTCCAGTATGAGTGCTTGGTCCAGTAAGGCCTGATACTCCCAAGCGTGTGTGACTGTGAAAGGGACTTTCATCTCATCACATAGTCTCTTGAGAAAACTTTCCTCCCTCTCTTCCTCGATAATTATGCCTTCAGGGGCATAACGAGACAGTGCATAGAAATCATCTCTATACTCCTTGAGCGTCATGTCCCCTTGCCTCAGGTTTAGGAACTCTTCTTGCTTCATGTTCCACATGTCAGGTGAACTGTAAACACTACAAAACCCTTCCTTGAACTCTTTCCAGGTTAAAGTATCACATGTGTGAGTGCTATGATAAGTTCTCCACCATTTAGCCGCAAGTCCTTCCAAGAAATAAGATGCAAAACTCACTTTCTCTGTGTCGGTGCACTCACAAAGTATCAGATCCTTCTCTATTGATCGTAGCCAGTCGGTTGCCATAATTGGATCATTTGTAGGGTGGAACGTGTTGGGTTCAAGACTTAAAAATTTGACAAGTCTATCCGTATGGGTTAGGGGTGGTGGTGGTTCACTTTGATTTGCTTTGATCTGGGTCATCATGGTCATCAGCTGGGTTTGTGTTGCCATCATCTTCTGCAACATTGCTTCAACGTTGTTGGTGCTGGGGTTGTTGTTGTCTTCAGGTGCACTCTGGGGAGACATCTGTGGGTTTTGGAATAGATAAGTATAAGATAGACAGATTCTAAGGGAAATATTTCTACCCATACAAGCATTCACATAACACAACACAAACAAGCTCAAAACAAACTTTAAACTTTCAAACTTTTCTCTTGACTTCAAACCCAGGTAACAACGGATATTCTGAAAATACAAGCCTAAGTACTGCCATACCACAATTTTGGTTGGTCAATAATGAAAACTAACGTCATCTGACAAAAATTCTAGGGTTGGTGGGTGACTACTCTCTCTGGTTCTTGCTGGAACACTCGGTGGAGGCCTTAGTCTTAGGGCGCTTCATCCTAGAGTTCTCCTCTTCGAATGACTCCCTTGCGAGTTGGGCACATTGCTCCCGAAGGGCTGCTATCGTTGCTTCCTGTCTGTCGACCTTGTTTAGAAGCTTCAAATTTTCAGCTTCAAGTCTTTGATTGGTCGTCTCACGCTTCTGCTTCTGCAATTCTTCGGAGACTATTATTTCTATAGTGGTCTCGATCTCCTTCCTCTGCTCCTCAATCAACTCCTTGGCCTCGTCCGTCATCTTCATCTCAGCATGGAGTGCAGTGGCAGCTATATGTGTTGCTAACTCCAGATCTTCCATTTGTAGCTCTGTAGGCTTTAGCTTCTCGCGATCCTTTCCACTCCAGTGGGGTAGTCCATTAGCATTACGCCTCCCGAAGCGATGGTAGGGAGAGTTTTGGGGCAGCATCTCGTAGAATTCCTCACAGATACGTGATAGTGCCTCATGTTTTGCTAGCAGAAGACCAGTCTCCCAGGTGGGGTACACCCTCTTGTAGACAATTGCCTCGGTGGGAATCCTGGTAGTACCAGGTAGGATTTCTGTCTCAATCTCCCAGCGTTGCTTATTGGTTATCTCTGAGGGTATCGTCCTTATTTTGAAGGTTGGGGGAACCAAATCAAGATCTTTGCAGATACCATTCAGTTGAACTCCAAAAGGACAAGTCACGCTGTCTCTCGGAATCTCCGTGAAGGTGAAGAGGACCATCTAAACAGAATTTTGAGGAAACAAGATTAGATCAAGTGTTACTAGAATAAGTTCAAAAGAAAAGGAAGAAACAAGATTAAACTTTTATAGTAGAGTAAATTAGCTTTAAATTCCTATGGCCAGCCTATTTCTATCCAGACTTAGGGTTTCGATCCTATAGGCAACACTATGCTCTGATACCATCTGTAGCGTACCTGCACTTAGAAAATGGCAAGGTACCTGTGTATAGTGCAAACCCCTGGATCGTTTCATTTGCACACACAGTTTAAGATGAATATCACAACATTGTATCAATTATTACACGAATGATCCAGACTTGGAAAAATAATTACAACTTGCATAGCATAAAGCTAGCTTGATAGAGTAAAGCAGCGGAAATTTATTCTTCATGGAGTCTCCATCATCTTCATGTGCCACAGGCGAAAACATGTTGGTTGCAGACTCGAAACCCTTAACGTAAACTCACTCGTCGTCAGAACAATCTGCAACAAATAAAATTTTGCAACAGAGTGGGTCAGATACCATTAAAAATGGATCTGGCAAGTGACACTTTGTGGACACTTAATGGAATAACTCTAATAACCTATATGCATATTTGGCTGGTGGAGTTCAAGGCTGTTTTGCATAAAAGCCAATTTTGCCTAACACTTTGTAAAACATTTTCTTCAAATGTTTGAGACAATATGGCATGAAATCCATAGTCTCGTCTACCCTTGTTCACCCATCAAGTTTTACTTAGAGAAATAAGATGTTGGGAGCCTCCGTTGCCATCCTTGATCAGCTGCTTCAATTGTCCGTAACCGGGGACACGGCTAAGTACTTAGTTTTAACTCTGCAGAGGTTGTGCACTTTCACCATTAGACCCAACAAACCAAAACTATCCTCAAGCACTCAATTTGTGCTAAGGAAAAGGAGAGAGTTGAGACGAGACTTTTCAGAAGCATATTCCCCATCCCATACCGGCTTGACCCGTTCCCTCCTACATCCTCTACATCTGCTTGTCAAGCCAGGAGGAGTCCACGCAACTTAATCCATCTAGCCAGAGCCCATTTGACTAATGGCTGCACGGTAAGCAACTTCACTTAGAGAAACATTGGTCCCTTTAATCCTGGGTGGCCATCCACAAGTGAATAAACACTCAACTCTGGCAGCCTTGCAATCCCAAATCCACCCAGGTGATAAATTAACTTAGTAGAATTTAAGCTTTGAATAAAACAAATTTGCATAGCATCAATAATTCTACCAAGTTATCAATAGGATTCTAGACACAACTAGTGTAAAGGAGATAGTAGTTTTAGCATAGCAATACTATCCTACTCATGCAAATAAAGAAATACACTAAGTCATGCATAGAAAAATACTTAGGAAATTTATGGGGGTGCCACTTGCCTTGGCAATAGGGAGTGTAGTAGTAGCTGTTGCAACAATCTTCGTCTCTCTCCGAAATTTCTAACAAGTCAAACAATTCACAATAAATATGCAGCCAAACAACACTTAAGAAAATATGACATGCATGTGATGCAGAATGATACAAGGAATTATGATGTGAATGACATACAGAACAAACTAAGGAAAAAGACATAAAACAACTTAATCCAATTGGCTAAGGCAAGGTCAAGGTTTGGCAAAATAAACTTGATAAAACAACAACTTGAAAAGTTATAAGGCTACTCTATGTCTTCACAATTTTGGTCTTTAATTAATCTTCAACTCCTTGGTAGCATAATTGATCTTCAATGGTCTTCATTGATCTTTGTCCAAGGTGAGAGATAGAAATTAGAAAGAAGAAAATATAGAAAGAATGTAGTAGTTGGTCTTCCAAGCATCTTCAATTTCTTTGTAACTTTCTCCTTGGTGTGTTGACTCCATTGAAAAATGTGGACTTGATGGTTCTGAAGACTTGATTGTTGGGAGCATCAAGGTTGGTCTTGATTGTAGAATATTCACCAAGAAGTTTAAGAGAAGAAGGAAGAAAAGAGAGAAGGGAAAGGTGACTTGGAAAATGTAGCTGGTTGGTCTTCATGAACTTCCTTTTGATTTCTTCTAAGTCCTTTCTTCTTGGAGATTCTTCTGGAGTCTTGTTTTCATGCTAAGTCCTTCTTTGTTTTCCACTAATTTCCAACTTAGTGGTTTTTGACTAGGAGAGTCAGAAGAGCCAACATGCATCCTCAAAAATTTCAAAGGAGGAAGTCATGTAAGAAGTACAAAATACTACTAAGGACTTTAATATGCATGCCATGCTTATGAAAATGCTCTAAGGAATTGCAAGCAAGAAAGATGATCAAAAGTATAGCTAAGGACCAAGGGTCAACAACAAGTCACTAAAATTATTCTAAGGAAAAGTTAACAACAGAAGAGATGCTAAAATTTTCTAAGGAAAAGTGTTGTCAAAATTTTCTAAGGAAGAAATAGTTTTGTTTGAGAGACAAAATATTTCTAAGTACTTTTTATCAACTAAAGTCATCAAAATATGACTAAGTCATTTTATAACTTGAATAAATGAAGAAAAATAATTTTAATCAATTTTAATTATTAAAATATCACCTAAAAAGCATTTAATCAATATTAATCATAAAAATCATAGAAATTATTTTTACAAAATTAGTAGAATATTGCCACGGCCAGTATTTAGACATAAAAATTTATAGCAAAATATTTTACTCAATTATCAATTTTTATAATTAAATTCGAGCCAAAATATCAATTAAACCATTTTTTAAAATGTATCTAAACTAATTTCGTCCAAACCTCAGGTTAAGCATATAGAAAGTTTCTACACGTTATTAGCTTTCCAAAAATATAAATTTCATAAATTTTGGATAAAGGAATAAAAATTAATAATGAATCAAAATCCAGGGACCTATCCGTGATGCGCAGGGGCTCAAACGTAAAGAAAACTGAAAAGATCCTCGCGCTGGAGTCCTCCGTCGACGTGTCGTCTTCTGATTGGTGCGCGTCGTCTTCGCGGGCGGATGCGGGCGATGCGGACGCGGACGGGTGCGGCGCAGACGCGGACGGTTGCAGACGCGGGCTTCGTGGACAACTTGTAGACGTGGCCTCCTCTGATTGGCTGGTACCTCTTCGCTGAGTAGATCTAATCTACACCGTACACCACAGATCCAACGGTCTACAGCTAATGAACCATAATCGGGCGGCGCACCGGCCGGAGTTTCGTCGGCGTGCTAGTTTCTGCGGTGGCGCCATGGCCGGAGTTTCGCCGGAATCTAATCTAGGCCTAACTACGGTTCGTGGAGCGTACCGCGGCATTCGGGGCGACGAGGCGGAGTCGATGGCGTTGATGGCGTGGTCGCGGGCTTCCTCCTCCTTCCTCGTTCGATCGCCGAAGTTGGTGTGGCGGCTGGAGCTTCGGGTCGAGCTCGATTTGCTCGATCTGCTGCGCGAGAAAATACGGCGATGTGTCAGGGGGTGCGCACGGTAGAGGCGAAGCGAGAGGGAGGGGCGGGAAGAGCTAGGGAGGGTGAAGCTCACCGGAATAGGCGATGAACGGCGGCGGCAAAAGACGGCGCGGCGAGCTTGCGTACGAGCAGCCTGGCGGCTCGTAGATGGAATTTGCTGGGGGCTTTTGGAGGCGGGGTTCCGGGGTATATATGGGGGTCAAAACGCGTGCGATTACGTGCGAAACAAGCTGGATTCGGTTACGATTGGGTTAGGGTTTCGTCGGTGAGGACTCCGTGTTCACCACGGCTGGAGGTTGCTGCTGACAGGCGGGTCCCACCTGGCAGCGAGACAAGCACGCGGCTGGGCTTTGCTATTCATCGCGCGCGCGTTAGGTAAGACATGGGCTTGGCCCATTTAGCTAGGCTTCGTATTTTTTTTGTTCAAAAACTTTTCTTTTCCTAAAACTTTTATATCTTTTAACATACAAAACCAAGTTAAGTCAAACCAATTTCTATAGTTTTGTAAAAACCAACTCTTTAATTTGAAAACCTCTAATAACATTTCCCAAAACATTTTGTCAGCTATATTTTTAAAAAGTGATTAAATGAATTTTTGGACATATTAATGTCATTTGAAAACTATATGATTTTTTTTATAAATTCCTTTGGAAATATAATTTAAACCAAAGCAAAATATGAGTAATATGATTAATATCACTCAATAAAATAATTTGTATAAAACTCAAATAGTTTAAAAGGGGTTTGATAAATCAAAATGATTTCAGAACTCATTTTAAAATCCAAATAACTATTTTCTTTCAAAAGTAAAACTATAAAACTTAAAAATAGAGAATAGGTAAGTAATAGAATAATTCTCAATACCTATAAACTATTTAAAACCAAACACACTTTTTCAAATAGAAATCATTTTGATTTCCGAAGTAGGTTTTTAACAAATAATATGACACTTGATATCAAAATTTAAAATAGGTTTTAGAACAAACAATTGTGGCTTAAGTAGATCCTAAATACCACAAGATAAACATTTTCCAAAATTTATATTTCACAGATACAAACAATCACAAGCAAACATTAAAAGAACAATACATAAAGTCTGAAAGGTGGAGCATAAATGCTCTACTAATATATTTTCTTAAATATGTTTTCAAGTGGAAATTTATTTCCCACTTTTGAAATAACCAAATGCAAACAATGCTATATAATGATGAATGCATGCATGAATTTTCTTTTTAAGCAAAATATATAATAGTTTTCAAAAGTTTTAAATTTTTCTGATTTTCCAACTTTTGAAAAACTTGGGATGTTACAGACTACCACCCTTAAAAGGAATCTCGTCCCGAGATTCGGGAAGGCTAGCAAAAGGTTGTGACTGGGATAACTCGGTGGCTACCACCCTTAAAAGAAATTTTGTTGGTAGTCGAACTTCAAGGTGCAAACTTTATTGAGAACGTACCGTTCACCCTTTTAGGCTCATTGTAGTTTCCTTCCACATGGATATGGTTCGCATGTCCTCCCTTGAATGGGTTGGGCTTGGCAGCTCCTTCTTCCTTCCATTCAGGGCAATCACTTATATAATGTCCCATTTTTTTTGCACTTGTAGCAACTCACTTGGCTGATGTCTTTCTTGTGGGGGTTGTTCTGGAGTTTCTTGTCTGGGCACTCAGTAGAGTAATGTCCTTGCTTCCTGCAGGTGAAACAGGTGATATGACTGATGTTTTTCTTGTGGTCTCCATTGCTTCCTTTGGATCCACCATTGCGGTCACGATGTTTGAGGTGACCCCCTTCATTATGGTGATTCCCCTGTTTGTGGCTATGGTTCACCTCAGGAGTATGGTGTATTTTGAATGAAGGCTCAGAATGATGTTTGTTGATACTTAGCTGTCTCTTCAGATTTCCAGTCTTCCTGATATCATCCTCCAGTATGAGTGCTTGGTCCAGTAAGGCCTGATACTCCCAAGCGTGTGTGACTGCGAAGGGCCTTTCTTTTACTTTTATGTTGAGTCAGTTTTCCTATTCTTTCTGTCTTCCACAAGCAAACACTAGTGTCAACTTTGTTACAACATGGGTTATATGCTACGTATTGGACTTGTTATACTACTTTGTGTTGACGATATCCATGAGATAAATATGTTGAAAGTTGAAGCAAATGCTGAAACTTAATTCTTCCTTTGTGTTGATTGAATACCTTTTATTAGAAACTATTGCTTTATGAGTTAACACTTATGCAAAACTGTTTGATGCTTGTCTCCAAAGTACTATTCATGAAAACGTTTAGCTTGTGTGATTCATTGTTTACTCATTATCTATTTGGTAGCAAATTATAGACCATTGACTTGGATCACTTCATTCATTTACATGTGCCTTACAATATTATTTGATCAAGATTATGATAGTAGCATGTCACCTCAAAATTATTCTGTTTTTATCATTTACCTACTCGAGGACGAGTAGGAACTAAGCTTGGGGATGCTGATACGTCTCAAATGTATCTATAATTTTTGATGTTCCATGCATGTTTTATATCAATTGTCACATGTTTTATATGCACTTTATATCATATTATGACATTTATTGGACTAACCTATTAACAAAATGCCACAGTGCCAGTTTCTGCTTATTATGTTTGTGCATTGCAGAAAATGTCCAAATTGAAAGTGCTCAGAAAAATCTGAAAACATTACAGAAATTCTAAAACACCAGAAGACTCCGGGAGCCAGAAGGACAAGTTCAGGGAGGCCCACAGCCTCCACACGCCCCCTGGGCGCAGTTGGGCCTTGGCCGCGCCCAGGGGTGGTGTCGTCTCCTCGTGCATCTTCTCGCGACGCCCTTTGGACTATATATTGCCCCTGACCTAAAACTCACGAGAGAATCGACGATTTCCCCAGAAAAGTTCCAGAGCTCCGCCGCCATCCAAAACCCTAATTCGGGGGACAGAAGTCTCTGTTTCGGCACCTTGCCGGGACGGGGAATTGCCCCCGGAGCCATCTCCATCGACGCCACCGCCTCCATCATCATCGTTGCTGCCTCCCATGATGAGGAGGGAGTAGTTCTTCATCGGGGCTGAGGGCTCTACCGGTAGCTATGTGGTTTATCTCTCTCTCCCATGGTGTGATCTTTATGTGATCATGAGCTTTGTAATCTAGTTGAATCCATATATGTTACTCTTCATGATATTATGAATATGCTACTCAAGTGGTTTTATTAATGTAATCTCCGGAGTCACCTTTGTCCCACGGTGCGAAGTTGACAGTGTGCGCCCCGTGTGTGGCTCTTAGGCTAAAGGTAACAGGAATACTTATCATGAGTTATTATTTGCGTTGGATGTCTCTATGAAATTGTGGTGTTTGTCTAGTACTATTTAGGGTGCTCAAGTTGACAGTGTGGGGTTCCCTAGATGTGAAATGCGACTTTAAGGTGTGCTGTTATAGCCCTACGCAGTGGATTGGTGTTCGTTATCCAACGAGAGAATAATTCAGAGTAGCTTAGTGAAGAGGGAATATCTATGTATTCAATTACATTATTATTGTTGAGAGTGTCCACTAGTGAAAGTATGATCCCTAAGCCTTATTTCTAAGCATCGAAACACCGTTTACAACCAGTTCTGCTACATGTTTGCTTGCTGCCATTTTTATTTCAGATTGCAATTACCATTTATAATCATCCATATCACTTGCATTTTAATATCTCTTCGCCGAACTAGTGCACCTATACACCTGACAAGTGTATTGGGTGTGTTGGGGACACAAGAGACATCTTGTATCTTAATTGCAGAGTTGCTTGAGAGAGATATCTTTGACCTCTATCTCCCTGAGTTCGATAAACCTTGGGTGATTCACTTAAGGGAAACTTGCTGCTGTTCTACAAACCTCTGCACTTGGAGGCCCAACACTGTCTACAAGAATAGAAGCGTGCGTAGACATCAAACACCATCATAGAATTACATAAAAGATAAAAACTAGACAAAATACCAACACATGTTATATATAAATCATTACCAATCCATCCTATGCCCCCAGGAACATGAGAGAACTACTCACAACGCAAAGACATGATATGATTCAATGGTATAAGTGATACAACACAATCTGAAAATATAATATCACCCCAAACAATGACAAGTAGCCAATCATACACAGGTAGAATAGCATTTAAACAATAGCTAGGGTTCAAACAATCTTCAACTATGAGGGGGATGAAGTGGATCACGAAGATGGTGATAGAGATGGTGTTGGTCTTGACGGTGGTGTTGATGGAGACTCCGGAGGGGGGATGGAGGAGCCTTCCGGAGGTGATTCCGGCGGCGTTTCCCCCCTCCGATCTTCTCCGGCGGCAGCCTTCTATCTCTTGTTTCGTGGTTTTTGTGTTTCTCCGCCGCCTCCTTACGAAACTCCTCGGGGGACTATTTTTATAGTCGGTTTTAGGTCAAGACGAAGCCACGGAGACGAAAACGGACGGCATCGGAGCCACGAGGGGGGAAAGAGGGGTCCTCACACGGCCATGGAATCTGGTCGCGTGGGCCCACCTATTTCCCTCCTCGGACTTCCTTTTTCGCGGATTCTTGGCTCGTACGTCTTCTTCCTTCCAAATATTGGGCCCCGTAAAATCTTAGGTCATTTGGACGTCGTTTGGGTCCCTGAAAGTCAAAAAGATGGAAAAAGGGTTTTCTGATTCTGCAGGGTTAATTACAAATAAATGGTGAAACTGTGAATTATCCCCTAAAATCATTATAAAACATAAATATAACCCATATATGATGCAAATAAGTTGGAATATCAAGTAATAAAATGTAAAGTTCATGTATGCATTTTACATGCATCAACATCCCCAAGCTTAACCAATACTCGTCCTCGAGTATGAAGGTGATAAAACTAACATGGACTTTGCATTTTAATACTATCAATGGATATTAAAGATGATTACTATTGCTACATAAAGTCAAATGATTCATTCTCAAAGGAGTAGCAATATACAAGATAGATTATAAAGTGATATCAAATATTCAATGAAAGAATGTTTAATGATAATTCACAAAGTGTAACATAGAAGAAAGTACTATGGAACAAATGTATGCATAATGAAAAGTAAAAACATCCTATAATGGTCATAGAGTATTCCTGTAAAATCTGAATATAAAAGGTGGACAGTTTGGAAAAATAGATAAATGAGTAGAGGTAAAACATGAATAAGTTTCATCTAACTTCCAAATGCTTCTACTTAAGTTAATGATTGCAATGTGGTATTCATTGGTGTCAAGCTCTCATTTCCCCTATCATAGCATCTTGAATGGTTAAAGTTTAAAGTGAAAGCAAGTATGAGTAATGTGCTTGACAAAGTATGGGTTGAATGCCTCATGCCCCGTGAATACGAGTACCTACACCAACTGGCTACTCAACTCGGGTCACAAAGCAAATTCGAGTTTTAAAGTCATTGCAAGTAATAAAAGCGTCATCAAGAGCGTCAACTGGGGTACCTCTTGTCTCAGGACATGGAACAAGCCCATGTCAAAATGACAAGACAAATAAACAAAATGAACAATCTCAACACCCTTTTTATTTACTATTGGTATAGTTTTTTATTGTGAGGTGCATCACTGAAGGTTCACCATAGCATGTAAGTAAATTTCCATCATGAATGATGCATGGCTTAGATTAGCGGCCCAGGCGTCTCTCTAGCCATTTATACTTACTCCTCAAACTTACCAAGTTTCCACACTTATTTCGCTCAATGTTAGGCATCCATAGACAAAAGTACATGATATCAAACTAAATATATAATTAAGAGCACGTTGAAAACTTGCCATGTGACAGCACATATGAGCTAACTCCCAACCAAGACTCTTGTCAAGCCCACAACTTCATAATTTTAATCACAATGGTTCATGTTTATTAAGTGCAATAAAAGTAAAGTGTGCATCAAGTTCGTAAGAGCTTTTTAACCAACTTTTCCCATAACAATCAATAACATAAGCATTTTAATTCAGAACTATATAGATAATACAATATAACATGATAAACATACTTGGAATAGCATTAAGCTAATAGGTAGATATGGTGGACTCACTGGAAAAACTTTGGTTGAAGGTGTTGGAAAACAAGTTTTTGCTTGTTGGAATTTTTGGGCTAGCAAGAGGGAGAAAGTTGACCGTCTAAATGCATGCAAAAGTGTCCATAGAACTAATCAATCCACGTTAAACAAAGTAAAATAACATTCAACATCAAAACATGAATAAAAGATAGCTCTTGATAAAACACTTGCAAACTAATACTCATTAAAAGCACATGAATCATGCAACTATATGTATCTTTTTGAATCATCCCAATATTTTTAATAGCATCCAACTTAATTCAACCCAAAATTCCAGTACCTCTCCCATAAAATAAATGATAGTGATGGTCTTACGAAAAGCAAAACAAAAAAAAAGAACAAAAAAAAGGACACTCCAAGTTTATGCGATAGTAATGCGTTGATAGAAAAACAGAAAATAGACGTGTGCAAACCGAGAGTGTTTGGTCCAGTGGGGTGCCTTGACATCCCCAAGCTTATGGTCTTCACCATCCTTAGATAGCTCTTGGTGCATCTCCTCTAATCCCTGTGAAAAAACTTCAACACAAAAATTTCTCCCATCTCTTTTCTGTGGGGTGACATTAGTAGGTACAAAAGATAGAATGCTTGCTGCAAGAAATTCATGAACATAAATTCATATTAAGTGTCCAACAAGTGTGTAATGTTGCATGCTTCCTCATAAACTCAAGTCAATTAAGAAGATTAAACTTAAAAGTTCAAAGAATGCATCAAACAAAATAGGACAGAATCTGTCCAGAAAAACAGTAGCAGCAAAACATATTTATTTACCCTACTTAGACATGTCCAAAAAATCAGCAAACATTCATGCATACAGAGGATGAAAAGTTGCAACTACAGTTCAAATTTCAGCTCATTCGGAGTTACATAATAGGAATTAAAAATCATACCGTGCACAGATTCGTGCTGGAATAAAATCTCCGATACAATTAGCAACTTTTTCAATCCAAAATGGGTAAAACTTGGCACTTTATTAAAAATTCCAGAAACAAAACTAAAAAATAAGTCTCTTGTTACATCAAGAGGACACAAAGAAAATCAAAAAATGAAAACAAATGGGTTGCTTCTCGTATAGCGCTTTCTTTATAGCCATATAGCTAGGCTTACTTACTTGGTATCAGGATGGTTGGAGTGAGGTGGCTTGCATCCCCAAGCTTGAATTCTTGTACTTATTTGATATATGTTGGGTGAGTCTAGGGGCAACATCCCCAATCTTGAGTGGTTGTCCCTCTTGATCTTTGTTCATCACCCTCAACTCTTCCACTTGAAAAATTCTCTTTACACAAAACTCAACATAAAACTTGATTAGAGGGGTTAGTGTCTCCATAAATTAAATCCTCATAGGTACAACAAAGACATATCATGAGTTGATTTTAAACATTAGCTACTGTTACTATGGTTGTGTATTGCTCTTTGATCAATAGAACTACACAAAACACAAGTAATGAGAGTAATGCAAAATAAAGACAGAATCTGTCAAAAACTGGACAGCCCGTAAAGAGTGAATTTTCAGAGGCACTTACGTTGCTCAAATCAGAAAATTTTAAACTAATGAAATGTGTAATAATAACTGAAGATTGCTTTCGTAAAATTTCAGGTCAAAATTTCTTTTCTGTGATTTTAAACATTTTTCACAGTGAAGATTAGGAATCTGTTTTCTGGACAGCCATGATAGTTTTAATGATGCTCACATAAGAACAAGAATTGAAATGCAAAAGAGAGCATCAAGAGAAAAATATGAAACACTTTTAAGTCTAACCCACTTCCTATGCATTGGCATTTTATATATGAATAAATAGCAGCAATTTTGTGGTAACCAATGCATGTAATGATCAGTATGTTGCATTTTAAATAACATAGAAACATAAATATAAGTCTTTCTTCCTCTCTCATAATAGTTACAAGCAGTGGAACCAAATTTGATAAAACAACTATTAGATTGGTGCAACTTTGCAAACTTAGGAACATATAAAGGATTATTAAAACTATCATGTAAGATATTAGCATGTTTTCCTCTCTCAAAATAATTGCAAGAAACATCATAAACATGATGGTTGTGGGTGGAATGGTTATTAGTGCAAGATAATTTTAGCCCACATATGTACTTTTCAACATATAAAAGCTTCTCCTCCATGGTGTGAATAGGAGAATTCAAAAATAAAGTAGGACTCTCATAAGTGAGAGTGTTGTCACAAGCAGCAAGTTTATCATTTTTATCCTCACATAAAGTAATAACAGCTAAACATGGAGGATTATCATTAAGTATAGGTCCATCATCTAGAGTACTATCATAAAACATGTCTAAACCATACTCCTCATCATTAGAATCATAAAAGCAAAGTTTATCATCAATAAAATCTTGAGTGTTACCCTCATCCATAGGTGGTGAAGGTGGAAGTTTCCTCTCTTCATTCTCTAGTTGTTCATCATTTTCATCATCTTCTTGAGGAACCTTGCCCCTCTCATAATAGTCAACAGCATAAATATTTTGAGAGAACTTGGCTATGCAATATTCAAGAATAGAAGCGACCTTTCCTTCGAATCTCTTAACTCTAGGGCAAGTTTTATTTTCATTAGCAAAGGTGTGCAATTCATTAGATGCATAATAAGTAACAAATTCCTCTACTTGTTCCATCTCTAAATGAGTGTAATCATGAGTATGGTAAGATGCTATGACACGTTCTTCATGGAACTTACATTGAAATTCAAAGTGTCTATCAGTATGTTTAAAGCAACAAGTTTTATTATCATGGAATAAAAGCCACTCTCCAGCAATATAATTTAAACTTTCCATGAAATATTTTAGTCGTTTTCGTTCTGTTGACTCTCTAAATTCCTCAGCAATTTTAGAAGCTTTCATATATTCATAGTAAGAATTCATTATTTTCGGAAGAGTTTTTGTGGTATTTTCCATTTTCTATTTTTTTTTGTTTTGATATATATAACTGAAAGTAAAACTAAACTAAATGCAAAACTGAAGGTAAACTAGAGTATATGCAAAACTGAAAATAAATAAATATCTAGTGCAAACAAGAATAAAAACTTAAGCGCTACACTCCCCGGCAACAGCGCCAGAAAATGTCTTAATACCCACAAGTATAGGGGATCGTTGAAATCTTCAATGTGTAAGTATAGTATCGATCCCACGAGGAGTAGAAGGTATAAGTATTTATCCTTTCAAATAAGAGTGTCACTTCTCTTATTATCTATGCACTAGACAAACTAAAATGATTAAATGATGCAAGTGTTTTTGGGTTTTTGGTGTAGAGTTTGCAATAAAGTAAAAAAGCTGAAAATAAAATATGATGAGTGAAAGCTCTCGAAGAGAGAAAGCCCAATCCTCTATGCAGCAAGAGGACAAGCTCAAGTGTGTGTTTCTTATAAGTGGAGAACGTTCCCAAGGGCTACCTAGACTTCATGACATAAATATTTCTAGAACAACAAGGTAAACATTTTGTCAAGTTTTAATCTTCTTTGGACGGAGCCATAATTAGGGAAAGCTAAATAAATAAACTAAACCCCCTTATGATGGTTCTTATGGCCAAGTAAATGACTGCACAAGAGTTATTAAGACATGGAGTCTCACCATAGCCTTAAACTCTAAAGTCCCCGATACTAATACCCTCATAATGCAACTTCATGATTCGGTCTCAGGTTTACATGTCCTCCCAAGTCTCCCTCACTCCATTACACTACGGTGTTCTCCTAAGATGTGCAGTCGACGTTCGCACAACACCATCATAGAATTACATAAAAGATAAAAACTAGACAAAATACCAACACATGTTATATATAAATCATTGCCAATCCATCCTATGCCCACAGGAACATAAGAGAACTACTCACAACGCAAAGACATGATATGATTCAATGGTATAAGTGATACAACACAATCTGAAAATATAATCTCACCCCCAAACAATGACAAGTAGCCAATCATACACAGGTAGAGTAGCACTTAAACAATAGCTAGGGTTCGAACAATCTCCAACTATGAGGGGGATGAAGTGGATCACGAAGATGGTGATGGAGATGGTGTTGGTCTTGACGGTGGTGTTGATGGAGACTCCGGAGGGGGGATGGAGGAGCCTTCCGAAGGTGATTACGGCGGCATTTTCCCCCTTCGATCTTCTCCGGAGGCAGCCTTCTATCTCTTGTTTCGTGGTTTTTGTGTTTCTCCGCCGCCTCCTTGCGAAACTCCTCGGGGGACTATTTTTATAGTCGGTTTTAGGTCAAGACGAAGCCACGGAGACGAAAACGGACGTCATCGGAGCCACGAGGGGGGAAAGAGGGGTCCTCACGCGGCCAGGGGGCCCACCTATTTCCCTCCTCGTGCTTCCTTTTTCGCGGATCCTTGGCTCGTACGTCTTCTTCCTTCCAAATATTGGGCCCCGTAAAATCTTAGGTCATTTGGACGTCGTTTGGGTCCCTGAAAGTCAAAAAGATGGAAAAAGGGGTTTTCTGGTTCTGCAGGGTTAATTACAAATAAATGGAAAAACTGTGAATTATCCCCTAAGATCATTATAAAACATAAATATATGATGCAAATAAGTTGGAATATCAAGTAATAAAATGTAAAGTTCATGTATGCATTTTACATGCATCAACATGCGATTAAAACTTTTCGGTTTAGGTTTGATAAATGCGGAATAAAACTAGGTGTTTTAATTTAACAAGCAAACAACCTAAATATACTAGGCTCACCTATGTGCACCAATGACTTATGCTAAGCAAGACAAACAACAAGGTGATAGCAAGATAAAGGACTTCAAGCACGAAGGCTATCACAATGTAAATTGCATAAGTAAAGAGCTCGGGTATAGAAATAACTGAGGCACGCGGAGACGATGATGTATTTCCGAGTTCCTCCTTTTTATGGGAGTACGTCTCGTTGTAGGGGTGTGAGTTTCAAACTCAAACGCCACAATGGCCTCACCCTATTCTCCGATGAACCTTGCCCAAAAGCTTGGTTCACCATCCACTATTGATTTCCTTTTGGGCGAAAATCGAGTCCCTTACAACAATCTTGAGGCAGAACCCACAAAAGGATTGGGAGCTCCTAAGCACCAACAACCGTCTAGGGTCCAACGACCCAAGAGTAACAAGCTCACAATTTTCACTTCCACGAATCCTCGTGGAGAGAGCAACCGATGCACCAAAATGCAATGGCAATAACACAAGAAGAGCTCAAGTCCTTCGTTATAAAATTCCAACAAAGTAACAAATGCTTATGGGGGAATAAGAGAGGAAGACTCCGGTTCGTTATAAAATTCCAACAAAGTAACAATGGAGGAGAAACACCAAGAACTCCAAGATCAAGATATACTAGGTTCCCCTCACTTAGAGGAGAGATGAATTGGTGGAATTGTAGATCTAGATCTCCTCTCTCTTTTCCCTCAAAGATATGCAAGAATCATGGAGGAATTGAGAGAGGGGCAAGCTTTCCAAGGTCAACAATGGAGGTGATAGATGGGGAAAAACCGTGCTTGGAAGAGCTGGTCACTTTGGGGAAGAAGGGGCCTTATATAGGTCCCCACGAAAAATATTCGTTGCTGGAAAAATAACACCGGAGACTCCGGTCTAGGGGTGGAGACTTCGGGGGGCGGAGACTCCGGTCATGGGGGTGGAGACTCCGGTCTGATCAGAGACACTAAGTCTCCGGGGCACTTCCGGCCCACTTCCGGCCTCTACACCGAGAGTGTTGTCCATGGGGCGTAAGTGCCAAAACCGGCAGGCCGGAGACTCCGGTACCCCTGAGTCCGGAGACTCCGAAGCGGTGTGAGAAAACCCCAAAAGGCACAGATCGAAATATTCAGATTTCTGACACAGACCGGAGAGTCCGGTGTGTTTACACCGGAGACTCCGCCCTAGAAAACTACAGAAACAGCCAACACGAAAACGAACATAAGTATTGCATTCGGACTCCGTTTTCAATGATCTCGGGCTCGTTGGAATCACCACAACGAGCACGACAAGATTATGCAGAGAAACATCATAGTCCAAAGATGGAGGATAAGACAAAATATAGAAAGGTAAAACCTCTCTAGAAAAGAACGACCGGTAAAATCTCCAACATAAAAAACGCATCAGGATATTCATATGAAATCCGTTTTTGATGAAATAGAGCTTTATATGGAGATGAACACAAGCTCTAAATTCTCACATGGATAAAAGCAAAATAAGAACCAAGGAAGATGATATGCCAAGTATGCAAAGGTTTGAGCTCTCCGCAAATATGCGATCAAATTACTCACTTGAGAGCCCCTCTTGATAGTACGATGTCTATCCAATAACCCGATCTCCCACTAACACCGTGAGACTGGTAAAATAGAAACCCTATCAAGATCATACCTTTTCGTTACGCATTCCACATGAGCTAGATGATGACGATCTTGATCTCTTCAAGTTGGAACATATTTCTTGATCGTGCTTGCTAGCACATTGCTTGATGAAGACTTCTCCAAATTCTCCGTCTTCATGTATCCATTGCAAGCTTCAATCAAATGATATCTTCCAAGATGATTCATATTGAACTTGCACTTCATATCTTCTAAATATATATGATGGTTTGGAGATGAACATGAATGTTCCCTCAATCTTCTTTTCCAAGCCACACTTTACCATGTACGCTTCTAGAGTCCAACACATGAACTCCAATCTTTTCCTATGGACAAGATCTACAAGAATATCTCAATGCAAACATTAGTCCATAAGGATTGTCATTAATTACCCAAACCATGCATGGGAAACCATCCACTTTCAAAGTCCCTGTCAGCCAGAATGTTCCCATGAATTATAGTTTTCCTATCTAGATCATCCAATATATCAATTATTATTTTCTTTTCTATAAGCACCAACAACTTTTTTTACTCCATCTTTTCAATTCTTTTTTGAGTCATGATAGCCCCCAGTTTCGTTCTGCAATGGAGTTTCTACTACGTGGAGGTAAATCCCAAATAGATTTAATAATATTCACAATATAATATTTGATCAGTCAACTCAATTTAAATTTAAATTGAGAAGAATTTCTACTCCCTCTACCATTGTCCACCATCAAAGGGGAGTGATCAGATACATCCCTAGATAGTGCTTAGATATGGGAGAGGGGGTTAATGATCTAACTAGTCAACAATAACCAGAAATTTATCAAGTTTCTCAAAAGTAGGGGTCTCATGGTTATTACTCCAAGTAAATTTCATATTACTTATTTGTAATTACACAAGGTTGTTATTATCAACAATAATATTGAAAATAGTACCCCATTTACTAATAGTACCTATAGAGATTTTTTTCCACCAGCATTCCCAATAATATAAAAGTCCCCTCCAAAGATGGAGGAATTTTAATACTACTACATAAATGAGCAAACTCCCTTCGAAAATCCTCTTTACATGAGGGTTGTGCATGCCCGTAAATGATAATGACGTTCCGTTTGAAGCCATCATCCCTGTGTTCAATCGTCATTCTTACAAAATGTGTACCTTCTTCAACTTTTTTAATCTCATAGTCAACACACTTGACACCCACTAACGTAACTCCAGATCTACCACATGAAGGGTAAACATGCCAAATTTTTGTTTGTCTAGCACCAATCTGATCTAGCCAAGAGTCTCTAATCTATCAGTTCCCTAGTGTATATTCTTCTGTCAGAAGATCCCATCCATCTACCATTCAAAGTAACACCTTTGATTGATTCTTTTAATTTTAAATTTAACTTTAGATTTCACATTGATACGCTTCAAGGGGTTTTAACTAGATTTTTCTTAATGGGACATAACATTTGTAGTGTTATCCTCTAACTCATCAACTTCCCTCTAGCCCTTCATCACCATCGGATAAGAGGGCTTAAGAGAATCAACATCAATCGGTGTTTGACAATTATCCTCTTCCTCTTATTATATTTCCAGTATTTTTAACGCTTTCATTGTAAATCTAGGAATTTTCTAACTTTTTTAAAATATCCATAGTCTGCATTCTCTTGACCATATCATTACCAATGTTTACATGCATTTTTTTCATCCAAGTTACACAAAGTAGCATTATCAATATTTAAAACAGCGGGAAATGCGATACCTTCATGGTCAAGATTGTTCTTGCTGTTTGCTAGCTCCTTAGCCTTTTCCATTACATTCCCATCACCTTGGTGCCTCGGCCTCTTTCTCATGTTTTCTTCTTTAATACTCCCTTCGTTCTTAATTATAAGATGCGACAGACATTTTAGTGTTAACTACATACAGACTGAAATGACCAAACAAACACAATAAAACGTGTCTAGATAGATATAAATTCGAGAAAAGCTAAAAGGCTCTTATAATTAGGAACCCACATAAACCTAAACCCGGCTGAGCCCACGAGTGCGAGGGCTCAGCTGGGCCAGGCTCATGCCCGCGATGTCTCCATCTTCCTCACGTGGACTCGCTCGTTGCGGGAAAGCAGCTTCGGTCTGGATAACGGCACGCCAGCACGGGGTCGGCGCTACGAGACACGCCCCATCCAGGCCCTGGGCCCACGTGCTTCTCCCTTCTCGCCTCTCCCTCGGTCTCTCCCTCTCCTGCTAGAACCATCGTCTTCGTCGCGCTCGTCTCCACTACCGTCCCCCCAAACTGAACACAAACAAAAGACCACGCCGTACTACCATTCCCACCCAAATGGAATCCACGGAGGGCTCACCATACCCCGCTCCCCGCCACTAGCCGCCCCGACGCCGCCAACCATGCTCCAGCTCCAGCCCCTCGCTTCCTGCCGCTCCCCCGCTGCCGCCGCCGCCGCGCTCGCCCGCCGGCCCTCGCCTTCCGCGCCCAGTGGAAGCTCCCCGACGTCGACACCGGTGAGCGCGCGCCCTTCCCGAGGAGCCGTTAGTTAGGTTGTGCTCTCTCTCTCTGATCTTCGCGGGCCCTGCTGTTTCGCAGATGCGGTGCAGGAGCGGGTGCGCTCGTGGCTCTCCCAGGCGCGGGGCGCGGTCGTGGACGCCACGCAGGGGGTCCGGGACAGGGGGAAGCGCAAGGAGGAGGCCGAGGGGACGACGAAGAAGCAGCGCAAGGAGGAGGTGGAGGAGCAGGGGCTCGTCTTCGCGGTGCCCGAGATCACCGTCGAGCGCCAGGTCGGCCGCGGCGTCCTCTCCATGGATGCCGTCGTCGCCATCGAGCAGTTCGCTAGGTGCGTAAGTCACGTAGTACTGTTGTTCTACTAGTCCTTCGGATTAAGCTGTTATTACGGAGTAGCATGTAGGCAATATGAGCAAATCAATGGTCAGATTTCACATAGAAATGGCTACCAGTTCGCTTCCTGACTAACGTAAATGATTAAATTGGAGCCACACAAATACACAATGCGTGCTTCTTCGATTCAGTTGACAGGACGCACACCAGTGATATCTGGGCGTTTCTGAACCCTATGCTAATAGATGGGATCACCGCAGGTTTGTGGGTAGAACCATCTGGAAATGTTGTCTACATACTGCGAAGATACTAGATCTTGTCTGGAACTTGGGGATGGATAAATCCAGTAACTACAAAACAGAAACCCTTTAGCCAAGTTTGGCCTTGCATTGCTGCAACAAATGAGAAATGAGAAATTTCGGGTACACAATGGGAATAAACATGCATAGCATAGGAATCAGAAATTTATTCGACCAAATCGAGGTACACTAACCAAACCAGCGCAAAGAATAACAATGGAGATGTTTGCTTCCCTAGTATAATTTTCAGATGATGTCTTGGGAATCCTCTCTTGATTTTATGGCAAATATAGAGAAATGAGTATCCTTAGCGGATTGATTCCAATACAAATTAATCAAATTAAACAAGAAAGGCAGGATCGTAGATTGATCAAACCACCGATCAGTGATGACTATGACGGCGAATTGCGAATGAGAATCAAAAGTTGGTGCAGTCCAGCCCACCGTAGAAAAGGTTGTGTGCCATCTTGTCTCTGGCCTTGCTGGCACTCTCAGAATGCACAAGGTTCTCTGGCACTGTCTCGAGGACAACGCACTGCAGCTCTGGACCCATCTCCTCTCCCATTTGTTGTGCAGCACACAACATGCGCCGATCACGGCAGGGAGGTCTGAGATCTTCATGTCTGCGCGCTTTTGCAGAAACATCCATCGTCCCTTGAGCCGTGCAAAAGCATCCACTGCTACACACTCGATCTTTGTGACCTTCTCGTTGAACACGTGTTGTTCCCTTGTCAGGTTTTGGTGCTCATATGGGACGAGAAGCCAGTCCATCAGCGGGTAGCTAGAGCCACCGACCACCCAGGAGCCAGGCATTATGTCATGGCCAACACGCTGCTGCAGTTTCGAATTGACGAGGACCTCATCATCATGCATGGCGCCAGGCCAACCAATGCATACATCGGTGAAAATGCCGTTAGCGTTGACGATCCCCTGGAGGGTGGTGAAGAAGGATGGCTTCTTGTTGCGCTTCGACCAACCACGGTTGTAGTACCTGGCGATATGGAATTGCAGTGCGATGATCGGGAGGTGGATGGTATAGATGGCACCTATGACGTTTGGCACGCCGGAGATGGCCTTAAAGCTGCCCTTGAAGGCGGTGGCATGGTCAGGCCACTGAATAAAGCGGGGCATAAGCCTCTGCCAGATGGCAGCGCAGACCTGGAGGATGATCTTATGGCAGGTAGAAAGGCCGAGGCCGAAGCGGTCAGAGACGCCGCGAAGGGACTCACTGGTGGCGAGGCGCCAGACACAGACGGCGACGCGCTGGCGCCCGGAGATGGCGGGGCGGAGTGGGGTGTCCTCCTTGTCGATGGCGGAGCCCAGCACATCACATATCATGCCAAAGGTTTCCCAACCCATCCGGAAGTGGCTGCGAAATTTGTTCTCCGGGTAGTCAGGGCTGCTGCAGTGCTTCCACCACGTGCCCGACCGGTCCTTTACCAACAGCCGTCGCTGCTGTTGACGTGAGACTTTAATGTCCCCAGCTTCGGCACTGTGGCATGCAGTCCGCTTGGACGACCTACTAGTCTCGCTCTCATCCACTTGAGTTTGTTGAGGCTCCACCTTGACCTCATCATCGTCACCTTTTATGAGGGATGTTGATCATGGATTGCAGCGTCGAGGAAAGTGGGTTTGTTGGCGATGGACCTCTTCTTGTTTGTGTCATTGCAGTCACCACCACCATTGCCCACCTTGGGTTCGTCGCCGATACCACGTTTCCTTGGATAGTTGGGCATTATGAGCGTGTCTTGGAGAGGGGAGGAGAAGAATATATCTTTGGATGGATGGTAAAAGATGGTGTATTATACCCATTTACTAATGGAGTAGGTAGGTGTGAGCATTGCTGTTGGACAAAAGAAAATAATTAACACGATTAGTGTGAAAATCTAATCGGTTCTAGGTATTGTCACTTTCCTTCTTTTTTTGGATGAGAAAACTAGACAGAGAAGGGAATATATGGGTGTAAACGGTAGCGCTGGATTCCGGAAAGAACATCAATGAAGCCAACCAGGAGAATATTGTGTCGCCATCGTGGCAGGAAAAATGATTGCCAAATTTGGAAGGCCGCTTGCACATGCATTGGGCGATGAGGTTTAATATCTTCTATCTGTTGGTAATACTTTACAATGTTTCCTGTATTGACATGGTAATTCATATTGTGCCAATTATTTGCCAACTAGACTAGTTCCTTATAGATCTGAAATGCTATTTTTGGGGCGTCTGCACATTTCTCATGGACTCCTCACCGACACTAGGGTCCTGGCACGTGGAAGAGAACCTATGGAGCAACCATGTGGAGCTGTTCGCTTCAGCGTAGCTTCGAAGCAACCATGGTCTGATTCTAGTGCCGCGCGACTGAATTGACAATCATGGCCCACCAGCAGATATACAACTGTGACCAGAAACAAGTGCAGCTTCGTAACAGGGAGTTGGGGTGATTAACGGTTGTGTCCGCACGGGTGGGCTATGCTATTAATCCCGTTGTATTCTTAGAAGTGAAGTTTTCTGAATAAAAAAGAAGTGTGTTTTTGTGAAATTACTACTCATTTACTAAATGTAGTCAGTGGATAGTTTCTCAAGAAAAAGTGTGGTTTTATAAATCGAATTTTAGTTAGTCATCGGTGTGCATTGTTTCTAGCAGTTGGAGATTTACTGATCCCTTGAAATCAATATGCTCTGACTCGGTAGGGACGTGTTGGGTTAGGTTGAACCTGTAGAATGTGATAGACACCTGCGATACTTTCTAGTAAACATGGACTGGAAGCATGGAGTATATCTGCTCTTGGCTTGATGCTAGCGCAACTTGTGTCCAGAGATGCAACTTACGGATAAAATTGGGTTCAGATGTTGTTTCGGGGTAGTGGTCCATTCATTTTGCATTTGATTGAGGATACCCATAGGAGATCGAAAGCTTAATTGAGCCAGTTTAAATAGTGTACGACCAAAGTGTGAGAAATTTACATGACTTTCTGAATGTCCTGGCATTTTGCTATCGATTTGTATTCATTCATTCTCATGAATTCTTTCTTAGGTTGAATGGTTTGACTGGGAGGAAGCTGCAAAGGATCTTTAAAGCGCTTGCTCATGAACATGTCCACAGTGATGCTCGAAGTCTAGTTGAATATTGCTGCTTCCGGTACTTGTCAAGAGATAACTCCGATTTTCATCCAAGTTTGAGGGTAAATTAGTTGCTAATTCAGCATCAGTGTTGTATTGTAGTCCAACAAACCAATGCTACTTGTTTGGCAGCAGCATAAAACATTACTCCGTGCTTGCTGCACTTGTTTTGTTTAGCTAGTTCTACTTCTGGCTAATGTTTTACTTTAAATGTCTGCAGGAGCTTGCATTTCAAAGGCTCATCTTTGTGACTATGCTTGCATGGAAAGATCCATACGATGAAGACAATGATCCACAATCTTCGCTAGATGACTACTCTATACTGGTGAGTTTTGATTCTTGTGTATTCTCGATATTGTTTCATTGTGAACAAGACTCCAACATATTCATTTGAGAGGACTTCAATTGATGTGCTATTATCGAGAGTCTCTTGACTGGAGTTTTGAAAATGAGGTTTCTGAGATCAGTATTTTAATATGGTAGGGAAGATTTGTTGGAGAAGACGCCTTTGTCCGAATTGCTCCTGCTGTGGCAGGTGTTGCTGATGTTTCAACAGCTCATCATCTCTTTAGGGCCCTTGTTGGCACTGAAAAGGGACTCACATTGGAACTGTGGACAACATACCTTGGTGAACTATTGAAGTAAGACTGCCTCTACATATGTAGCAGATTTTAGCGGAGAATAGAGCTCAAGTTGCAGGAATTGTATTTTTCAGGTCCTAGTATGCTATACCTCTTAAATTTGACTTGTAATTTAGATCTTTGTTCAGCTCATGATTGGTAGATGTTGATGACTCCGATATTCTAGAAATATTAGTCTTGCTTTAAGTCACGATTTCATCTCTATCATATGTTCATGTTGGTATACATTAATATTTGAATGTTGTGTGTCAATTAATCTGTGTTATGATGTGCACTCTGTACAAGGGTTCATCATGGGAGGCAAACACATAAAATTGGAGATACTTTTCTGCCTGACGAGCAAGTCCTGTGCGTAGGCTCTAGTAAAAAGAGACCTGTTCTAAAATGGGAGCAAAATACTGCGTGGCCTGGGCACTTAACCCTGACCAACAAGGCACTCTATTTTGAGGTATGGATTTATACTTGAAATTTTAGTACTTGTTTGGAGAAACTTGTCTATTATTTGGAAATATTTGGTTTACTGTTGATGTCCTAATACATGTTTTTGTCAAGGATACTTTAGCATTTCATGCATTTTAATTCAGTCTGATGTTTTCTACTGTATGTTATAACACTTCAACAAATAGGGCAAGACTATTTGTGTAGTAGTTCTGCAGTAATGTTTAATTGTATTTAAAACTAATTGAAACCATGCAGGAGAGCTACATTTTAATTTTTTATATATTAGAGGATAAATGTTTTACAAGACCACATTACAACAGACCATATGATAACTCATATAAAAAGGAACAAGGCAAAGTTTTTTCAGCCACGTAATTTTTTTCCTTGTCCTTTATAATGAATCTACTCAATTAACACTTTGGAACTTCACAAATATCATTGACCTTGAGCCCGATGACTCCAATTTTGCATTGATATTGGCAGGCCATTGGACTGGCAGGTATGAAGAAACCATTGAGGCTTGACCTTACAGATCAAAAATCAAGGGTTCAGAAAGCAAAGGTTGGACCATTTGGATCCAGGCTATTCGACTCTGCTGTCTCTGTTTCATCTGGTTCAGTGTAAGTATGACCGACTACTCCATAGGATGTCCATTTCCTTTCTGCACATGTCTTTAAATTGCTACCTGCAACTTGATAGGACACCCGGGTCACTGATTACTGCCAGATTGTTTGGGTCCAAGTATGAAAACAGTACACCATAGTAGCTATTTGACCTACCTAACCGCTAGTGTACCAAGTCGTAACAATGTGGGTATTGATGTGGCAAACATGTTTATGGCCTAGGTCTGTACATGCAATTCATTAGTCCAGTGAGAAAGCAGCAAATTACTCGCTGTTAATACTTATTTTCATGACTCTTTCATGATTTATTAGCATTTCCCTATGAGAGCAATTATCTTAAGCACTTGCATCTATCATCTACGGCTTTATGGTCGTACTGTAGACATAGAATCATATTTTCCATGCCATTTGATCTTAGTCATAGAACGCAGCTAAACTGAACCTCATCCTAACTAACTAACTTTTGACAGGTCAAATGAGTGGACATTAGAGTTTGTTGATTTTGGTGGAGAATTGAGACGGGATGTATGGCTCGCGTTCATCAATGAAATTATTTCTGTGTATAAGTTCATTCGTGAATATGGACCCAGCGATGATGATCCAACCATTCATCATGTATATGGTGCCCTCAGAGGCAAGAAAGAGCTGTTAGTAGTGCAACAAACAGTATTGCAAGGCTTCAATCTCTGCAATTCATACGTAGATTACACGAGGATCCAGCTAAGTTAGTACAGTTCTCCTACCTATCGGGTGCACCTTTTGGTGATGTTGTTCTTCAGACACTAGCAGTAAATTTCTGGGGTGGGTCACTGATTACAAATCCAAAGTAGCAAACGAAAGATCGCTTCAACGGCATAAACATTCTGAAAGCTCATCTAGTGGCCGCTCAAATGTTCTCGACATAGACGGTAGTGTGTACTTGGGCAAGTGGATGAAATCTCCGAGCTGGGCATCCAGCCATTCAGTCAGTTTTTGGAGAGGCTCTTCAGCCAAGCATGGTGTAGTCTTGAGTAAATCTTTAGTTGTAGCTGATAAAAATCTTGTAGAGAAAGCGATGGTTGCATGTAAAGAGAAGAGCAAAGTAGTTGAGAAGACACATGCTACAATTGTTGCTGCTACGGTTGAAGGTATTCCAAGCAATATTGACCTCTTCAAGGTATTTGACTGTCATTCAGTAGCATGGCTTATAAAAACAAATGCTTTCTTCAGTTAAGCTGCTTACTATGATAGCTGTAGTAGACAATTTTCCTGTGTGATTTTTGTCTAGTATATATTCAGATTCTATGCTTATTTTCAATCAGATCCCACTTCTTTTTTCTCAAATATAACGAACAAATGGCCTCCTGTTAATTTTCATTGAGAAAGCAGGTCTCTCTGTATCACAGCCAGCAAATCCACGTCTTGATATATGTTTATTGTGTTAAAAAAATTGTAACATCTCTGATTCTCTGTGTCAGGAACTTGTACTTCCCTTCGCTATAATGGCTGAGAAAATCGAAAAACTTAAACGCTGGGAGAATCCCCGTTCAACTGTTTGTTTTCTACTAGTAGCGTATACCATTATTTTGAGGTAAGTCAGTTTGTTCTAATGAGTTGAGTATTGAGCTACTGAGGTATTTTTGTGGTCTTCTTGGAGGCCAATAGAGGTGTACGATGGGAGACGAGTTTCCTTAGGCCATTATCACATTTTACATTTGGCTTTTATAGTTGGTTTAAATTGTAATTCTGGGCAAGAGAGTAGCATGTAAAGGAATGCACTCCACAGCACTTTTATACAGCAAGGTGAATTGGAAATTATTTCATTAGTTTACTATACTTGTGTACTGTAGGACGATACCATGGCAAAATTGTGTACCATCTTTGCATAGTCATCGTATTATGCGGTTCTAGAAGGTAATAGACGGCCCTTTTGAGATCTTCAGTGAACACTTTGTGCTAGTTGGAACATTTGCCTACAGAGACAATTTTCGAAGTACACCACCACAAGTGAAAATATACGTAAGGCAATTAGATTTAGCTGGGTCCAGATCTCGTCCAAGGAATTGATAGCAGGACATGCTCATGTTGTACCATGTTTGATGCTTTTGCATGCTTTTTATTTATTTTTCTCTAGCTATAGATTGATTGCATCCAAATCTTATACAACTAAGCACACATATTTTAACGATTTTATTATGATTTGTAGGAACATGCTTTTTATATTTTCCGTTTACCTTGATGGCGATGGCCCTTTCCATGCTTTCGCTAAAAGGGCTTAAAGAACAAGGCCGGCTGGGTAGATCTTTTGGCAATGTGACAATAAGGGATCAACCACCTTCGAACACGATCCAGAAGATCGTAGCTCTTAAAGAGGCAATGGCCTCGGTGGAAAATTATCTCCAACAACTCAATGTCTCTCTTCTGAAGATGCGCACAATCTTCTTAGCAGGCCAACCTGAGGTACGCAGAAACAAATTTCACTTGCGCTTAAGCAACACTAACCGAATACACGTAACCAGCTCATGGGTATGTTAATGTGTCCCTGGTCTGTTCAACAGGTAACAACCAAGTTGCTCTTGTTCTTCTAGCATCCTCTGCCGTTCTTCTCGTGGTTCCTTTCAAGTACATTGTCTCCTGCTTTATCCTCGATCTCTTCACGAGGGAGTTAGAATTCCGAAGGGAAATGGTGGCGGCCTTCATAAGCGCATGAAGGAACGGTGGGAGTCGATACATGCTGCTCCTGTGATCGTGTTGCCATATGAGGGTGATGGCGAGAACAGCAACAAGGCACTCCCCGCAAAAGCTACCGGGCAAGCAGAATCTAAAGAGGTACGAGAACAACGTAGTGACAGTTATGTGAATTCAAGTAATGGACTCCGCACTTCATGATGTCCGTAGGGTGGAGCATTGTGATGTAATGTACAGTTTTGTCTTTGTACAGTTGTAACATGTACAGAACAATTGAGATGGCCAATTAGGTATAGTTCATGTCTGATAATGTGTGGGTTTGCCTGGGCTCTCGCTTGAAATATCATCTCTTGGTGCCTATAGGGTAAATAAATAGAGTTTTACAATCCTTAAGAAGAAATATTTGCACATTAAAATGGAGAAAAAAACAGAAAGACTGTTGAAAGAACAAACTCTGTCGAGTGGTGTTTATTTTGACAGTACACGCTGAAGGACACAAGACCAGGAACCAGCCGCCGCAGCGGGGACACTCAAAGCACGACGTAGGGAGTCCTCACCCGGTACCTGCCGCTCTCATCGGTCCAAACCACAGCACCGTACACGGGCTCGCCTCCGGCGTTAGGCCCGGTGAGCTTGATGTCCACCTGGAACGTGGCCTTCTGCCCCGCGCCACCGAACTCCATCATCCACGGCGTCACGGCCACGACAACATTGCTCGGCGACACCCACGACGCGCGGTACGTCGACGGGCCGGCCGTGACGCTGGTCACCGTCCTGCTGAACCGCATCTCCCCGGATGTGGCGTTGACGGCGAAGGTTGCGACAAACGACGGGTAGTTCACGTCGTTCGACGCGATCGAGGAGCAGTTGTACGCCGTCGACGACCTCGTGATGGCCTTGATCTGGGCGTCGGTGTAGTTCGCCGCGCAGAGCAGCGCGACGAAGTCCTTCGGCCCGGCGTCGAACACCAGGCCTGGGTCCATGGCTGAGTTGGGGCTGACGTGCCCGGACCCCATGGCCAGCGGACTCGCCGCGGTGGCGGTGCCGTTGCCTCTGAGGAGGCTGCCGGCGTCGGTGATCGGGCGGAACGTGTTGTCGTTGGTGATCGCGGTGGTCATCATTGCCGACTTGATCATGGCCGGGCTCCAGTCGCGGTGCACAGAGCGCAGCAGCGCCGCCACGCCAGCCGTGTGCGGGCACGCCATTGACGTCCCGGACGCGACGAGGAAATCACTGCCTAGCTCGGTATGGCCTATCAGCCCCTGCGAAGACACGGGCGCCCACGACGCGAATATGCTGTCCCCCGGCGCCAGGATGTCTGGTTTGAGCACTCCGGGGTAGCTCGGCGACGGTCCGCGTGAGGAGTACGCCGTGACCACCGGCGCCGGCCGTGTGCCGAGGACCGTCTGTTGGAAATTCATGGTCGCCGTCGCGGTCGTGGTAGAGTTGATGTAGGTCAGCAGCGCCGGCGCATCCTTCGGGCTGATGATAATGGCCGGAATGGGCATGGTGGTGCCCTCACCAAAGTCGTCGTCCGTGATGAAGATGGCCGCGGCGACACCGGCCTCGTTCGCAGCGAGCACCTGACTGAAGACACGCCCATTGTCGCGGCACACGACTATGCTCCTCTTCGTCAGATTGGCAAACGACGCCGATGAGTTACACGCTGAGATGGCGTCGTCGTACACCAGCGGCATGTCCACCACCCACGCGTTCGCGGGGTACGTCGTGAGGCCGGCTATGCTGCCCTGCGTGCCTTGCGTTGCGTTGCCGTATGTCACGGTGCCGGAGAACATTTTCCGATCGACGGTGCCGGCTGCGACGGTGAGAAGCCACGGGATGCCGTTGTGCAGGAGGCCGGGCCGTGGTCCCTCGTTCCCTGCAGAAGCCGAAACGAGGATGCCGCGCTCCATGGCGGCGAACGCGGCGATGGCTATAGGGTCCTCGTACAGCGGCACGCCGTCGAAGCCCATGGAGATGGAGATGATGTCCACGCCGTCCGCGATCGCCGCGTCCATGCCGGCCAGCACGTCCGACGCGTACCGGCCATAGCCTTCCTCCCAGAGGACCTTGTACATGGCGACATGAGCGCGAGAGGCAACACCCCGCGCCGTGCCGAACCCGTAGCCGAAGAAGGACGCGCCTGCCACGGCGCTCCCGCCAGCCGTCGACGACGTGTGCGTGCCGTGTCCCTCTATGTCGCGCGTCGAGTTCATGCTGATGGCGACGCCGGGGTTGGCGGCCATCACACCCATGTTGAAGTATCGCGCCCCGATGAGCTTCCGGTTGCACAGGGAGGCGGGGAACTCCACGCCCGGCTCGCACTGGCCGCGCCACCGGGACGGCACGGGGGGCATGCCGGCGTCGTCGAAGCTCTTGCTCTCCGGCCACACCCCGGTGTCGATCATGCCGATGATGACGCCCTCGCCGAACTTGGCCGCTGGCAACAGCCCGCCGAGCGGGCTGAGACCGAGGAACTCCGTGGAGTGCGTGGTGTCGTGACGCCGGACGAAGGTGTGGTGGTCGGGGTAGGCCGAGACGAATCCCGGTGCGCGGCTCAGCGCGCGGAGCTCGGAGGCTGAGAGCGTGGCCGCGAAGCCGTGGAGCGCCTCGTCGTAGGTGTAGACGAGCCGCGGCTTCTCGCCACGCGCGCCGTCTGTTGAATCTGCTGCTGCTACGGACGCCAGCACGGTGGAGTACCAATCATGGTGACCGGAGTGCGCCGTCGGCATGGCGGACTTGTCCATATGGACAATGTACGACGACCGCCCGGCGGCGGCCGCCGGAGCGAGCAAGAGGGAGCACAGGAGCCATGAGCTACTCAGCAGCAGAATACTAGCGTGCAGTGCAGTTGCCATGTTTGCGATGGAATTGTTCTAGGCATGGACGTCCATTATATACCTGGCGGTGTACGTACATACGCGCGGGCGTTGCATTGCATTCCTCGGACTCGACGTAGGAAGGACAGGATTATCCTTGCATTGTTCTGTGCCAGGGTGCGCATCGACGGCATCGTTTTCTCTCATCCTGAAATCATCGAGAACAACGTCAGGAACCGAGGAGCTCACAAGATCCAAAATATTATACATGACCTTAGACTAGTCATAGTGGAGTAACATAGCTAGTATCATGCATGCCACGTTAGCAAAAAAATGACGTGTCACTGCAGTTAATGAGGAAAGAGATGGTAGTGGTATCATAGGTAGATACCGTAACATAACGGATTCCAAGATAAGATGAGTGTACAACCTAATAAATACACTATTATATGATACCACAAATATGTTACTACCCACTATAGAAATAGTAACATAGACTAGTATCATATGCATGATACTAGTGTATGATACTCTCACTATGACT
This sequence comes from Poa pratensis, assembly GCA_947311845.1. Taxonomy (NCBI): domain Eukaryota; kingdom Viridiplantae; phylum Streptophyta; class Magnoliopsida; order Poales; family Poaceae; genus Poa; species Poa pratensis. Next base: position 26,595,340 of record CAMZMU010000027.1, read on the forward strand.
AGTCTTAGGACGCGTTTGGTATCCAGCACGCCTCAGCGGGGATGTAAGTGGCGCCATATAATCCCGCATGCATGCATGCTAGCTCATCTTCTCAGAGATCGGAAAACATTTTAAACCGTTGATCTCATTAAATGGGATTAGGTGGCGCCATTTAGGTGACCATTTACATCAGTAGCCTCAGGCCAGGCCCGCCAGTTACAAAAGCATGGCGTTTGGATGATTGTACTAGCTTCAAGGCTAGACCTGCACGCGTTAAATTCTTGCTCAGCCAAGTCCAGCGGGCACGTTTGAATCGGCAGTCCCCTGGAGCCAGGTCTGGTGTACCATAAGGCGGCACGCGGACGGACGTGTGGGAGACGTCACGTCCCTTTGGAACACACCCCATTTATTTCTCTCACCGCTCACTTTTTCTCTTCATTTACGCTCACCACACTCGCTACTCTTTTCTCTCCGTCAGCCGGTCCTTTCCGGCGGCACATCCAAAGCACCGCCGCAAGCATCTTTGAGAGGAGACGAAGGCCGGCCATCTCTCCATCCTTCCGTAGGGAGGATCTTCATCGGCACGTCGCGAGCACCGCGTCATCCCGTCTTTCTCAAGGGCTTCGTCAATGGTTGTGATATCATCTCTAGCCCTTTTGTTCCTCGTAAGCGTCGTATATCTGTAGATCGATGTTGATTTCTCTACTTAGCATGACATGCACGGTGGATCGATCTAGGGTTCGATGTGCGTGAAACTTTGATCTTTCGGTTCTGGTATAGGGCTTTTTAGTAGGGGTATGGTGGTTGCAAAATCATCTTTTTGTACAACGATTTAGTTCACATTTTGTTCAAAATGAACATATTGGATGTTGATCTGTGAATTTGGTGTAGGGCTCTATTTCCGGTCATGTTGAACACTTCACGTAGAGCTGGGGCAACTATACCGAAGTTGTACACACAAAATTGTTGTGCACCCTCTTTGGTATAGGTTCTAAAGGTCTACTACATTGTTTTTGTATGATTTTTTGAGGCCAAGCTGCTGGCAATGTATTATGAAGCTTGTATGAACATCTGTGCATTCAAAGGGTGTCATTTAGTATCAGTTGTTGTGTACACATGAAATTATTTGTGCATAATTGCTGGTACTAAGGGGTCATCTTTTGAGTGTTGTTGAGATTCTGTTTATTTCTTATGCCCTATAATGAAACTGTGGTTATCAAACGCGCCCTTCTGGAAGGGGTAATCATATTGTACCTTGTGCAACATATAACAAATAGCTTATATCACTAGTAGGGAAAAGCTTATAGGTGAGATGTTATCAGTGGCGCACCAGTTCCCTGTGCGCCACTGGTAGTCTCTCACCAGGTTTCCTAGATTTTGAAAAAAAATACCAGTGGCGCACCAGATTGCAGTGCGCCACTGGTAAATTTTTAGCAGTGGCGCACCGTAAACGTGGTGCGCCACAGGTAAGTTCCAGATAAACTTGAAAAAATTCGAGGTGGAGGAGAGAGAGTACCAGTGGCGCACAAGCCACTAGTGCGCCACTGGTACGCACCACTGCCTGGTGCGCCGCAGGTAAGTTTTTTACCAGTGGCGCACTGGGTCTGGGTCTGGTGCGCCACAGGTATTTGTCCACAGGTATTTTGCATCGTGGACGTGCAGGTGATAATGGTCATCATGAGCGAAAGGAAAGTGGACAGATATCTGAGACACGCGATAGACGACATGTACAAAAATGAGGAGCAGGAGATAAGATATCCGTGTCGAAAATGCAAGTTAATGACCTTGCACCACCGGAGTGAATTATGTGTCCTAGTTACCCAAAGTTTGCTTCTTTATGTTCCTTTGGCCCATGAAAACACAAACCAAAAGGAAAGTCCATAGGTGGACCCTCGATCGTTCGATGCGATTTGAAGGGGTGTCGATCCGGGGCCCGCGGGACAGGGTTTCGTCGGAGAAGGGGGTTCGAAGCGTCAGAATCCATCCAAAACTTGCATGTGATGCTACTATGTGTTCATATACATGTTTCAATCATGAGATGGCTAATAACCAACTCCCGGGTGTGTCACGCAGACATTCATGCGCTATCGGGCTAGATCTGGGTGTGGCAGGAGTGGGAAACACCCGCTTCGGGTGTACCGGAGTGAATTATGTGTCCTAGTTACCCAAAGTTTGCTTCTTTATGTTCCTTTGGCCCATGAAAACACAAACCAAAAGGAAAGTCCATTGGTGGACCCACGATCCTATGTTATATTTAAGTTAAAAAGTATCCCATAGCCAATAAAAAACAAACTATGTTATATTTTAATTAAAACTTAATTTTAATATATTATTAGCGGCGTTCTTTTTATCCTAAACGCCTAGACTAACTTTTATTTTAATTAAAAAATTGCCACGACACGCCGCCACGCCACACTCACACACACGTACGCACACACACAGCCGCACACACATCCCCATCTCCACATCGATCCCACATCCCCATCTCCACATCCCCCGACCTCGCCGCCCCTCCCACGACCGCCGCCGCGCACCGCGGACCGCGCGCGTCCGCGCCGCCGCCGACCGCATCCGTGCCTCCCGCACCACGGGCCGCATCTCCCACGACCTCGCCGCCCCTCCCACGACCGCATCCGCGCCGTCCGCGCCGCCGCCGACCGCATCCGCCTCCTCCGGCCACGACCTCGCCTCCGCCGCCTACCGCGACCGCCGCCGCGCCTCCCCGACCGCCTCCACACCTCCCACGACCTCGCCCCCGCCATCGCAGGTACCTCTCGCAGCCTCCCCTCTGCGCGACCTATTTATTTTGCAAATAGAAGAAAATCTTAGATATTTAGATTTAGGGATTAGTGGAAAATAGAAAATAGCAAATAGATGGAAATCTAAGATTTAGGGATTAGTCAAAAAATTAGAAAATAGAAAATAGATGGAAATAAAATGTTGGATGTAGAAAATAAAATAGATGGAAAATAGATTTAGGGATTTAGGGATTAGTGTGGTAGAAATTAGGTGGACGATATAATGTTGGATGTAGCAAATAGAATAGATGGAAAATAGATAAAATGTTGGCCCCCGTCCGCGCCGCCCCTCCCCGACCGCGACCTCGACTTGGTTCTGTCAGTGATAGTGTAGATTAGGGTTTCTAGCTACTTCCTGTTCATGGTCAAGTATCCATTTAATCAATTAATTTTCATTCTGCAGAAATTGTATTGGTTTTACAATATTGCACGGTGTCTTCTTCATCTTCTTAGGAATTTATTTCTTAGAGAAGGTGAAGAAGATACCGTCTGATATTTAAAATCATTCTCTTATTCCAGGAAATTTGTGCGACCGCGACCTCGCCGCAGGTAGTACCGGTTAACTGGTATCCCCTCTTTTTTTGTGTATTTTAGGTTTAGGATTAGGATTAGAAATTTAGGGAAAAATAGCAAAAACTGAAAATTTAGGTGGCCGATGATTAAAATGTTGGATGCATGCCATCTAGGGACGGTGTTAGTGTGCCTAGTGATTTGCACAAGAATTTTTTTTGTGCGTCCTACTTGGCTCACTGACACTGTCCCTGGATTTACGCGTCCAATGTAAGTACGAGGTCCTACGTACTTAATTAGCTCGCCATTTTTACATATTGTTTACATATATTCATTTCATATATGACTAACCCCTATATCAAATGCTTTTACTTAACTACTTAGTATCATGTCGGAGCCGGAGCCTAAGTTTTGTGGTGTTCACCACAAACCCACGAAGATCCCGACTTGGGGAGCTCAGATCACAGTGGATCACAGGAAGATCCAGCTTGGCACTTTCAGGTGCCCGTGGCAGGCGGCCCGCTCCTATGACTGCGCGGCGGTCCAGCACTTTGGGGCTCGAGCGATCCTCAACTTTGAGGATGAGCGGCGTGTGGCGCATAAGTTAGCGCCATATGGCATGAGGATCGCGACGAGGGCCGAGGAGAGGGAGCACCGGCAGGCAGAGAGGCTGCTCAGGGCGCGCCACCAGCGCGAGGAGGCTGACCCCTTGGTCAAGGATCTCCTCCTTGATCCCGAGGTGATGGCGGTCCAGTACCAGGTCCTCAGCGAGAACCGGCAGCAGCGCGGGCAGGGCGAGGCCGGCCCCTCCGGCACACAGCAGCAGGAGGACTCTAGCAGTCCTCTTGGTGGGACCGCTTGGACGCCGACGTCACTGACACCGGCGCGAGTGGAGTTTAGGATGTCTATCAGATGTCCTGTCGTGTCGTACTAGACTTATTATGCTACCTGTCGTACTGCTAGACTTATGATACATGCATGCTATCTATGTATTATTGTGCTACTTGTCTATATGTGTTATGTTTAGCTAATATGTTTACATCGTTTTATGGTTTATTCTGTTTTATGTTTTATTAAGCTTGCATGATCCTCTCTATATATATCTATAATGGACGAGGTCACCTAGAAAAGAACAACATAGTAAACACAGCTGCCAAAGACCAAAGAGCCGTTACGGGCTAAAGACAACGTAGGCGTCTACGAATGGCATTCGTTTCATCAGTTGGCTAAACCGATCCTGCCGCCGAGACTATCCAAACTACTAAGGGGAGATATGAGGAGTCTCCATGAAGGTATTCATCGTGTTATTCAAAAACTGTTTACTTCATGTGTACTGTATACCTATACAACATATATACCTGTGCAAATACGAAATACGGTGCATTTTTTAAAAAAAATTGCAAAACTATACCAGTGGCACACCAAGGACTTATCTGTGGCGCACTGTGCAGATTACCTAAGGCGCACCGTTCAAATTACCTGTGGCGCACCACTTATCAGTGGCACAAGTTTAGTGGCGCACCACTAGTGCGCCACTGGTAGCATATTTTGGTGCGCCAGTAATAGGCTTTTTTCTACTAGTGTATTGTGTTCTTGCCTCAGTAGTATCACCTCTTCCATGTTGTGGCATGTGTGTGAAATCCAAGTGTGAGGCCCAAATTATCATGTCATCTCTTGAGTGTTGTGTGATTTGCAAACTATGATCTGATTTGTTCAATGATGAATTCTTTGACACCTATGTCGTGGAGCTGATACAAACGGAATGCCAAAAAAATTAAGAACCAGGCACAAGTAGATGTGTCTTCTTGGTTCTTTTGTTGGCCAGTCTGGTGGTGCATAGTTGGCTCTGCTTGTTGTATGTCTATGTACTGAGACCAATGAGCATGATAACTTTTAAGCCGATTGAAAGGTGATGTCCCTAATTATATTTTGGTTCAAGATGGCACTGGAATTAGAGTGGACTAATGTTAGCTATGAAGTGCATACTCAGGTTTTAGTCCAAGTGATGGAAGTTGGATGCTGGATGGAGGCCCCTCATTTTCATGATCAAATGTTGGTGGTTTGTTATATTCTCTTATGCTTTTTTGAGTCAATAGGAACACCGCACTATTAAGATGGGTGTGCTCGTTGGTGATGATCTAATGTGCTCGCTTAACCTTCTACCAATCTCCTATATCCCCACCATATCAAAGCCAATAGAAAGTTTCTTCAAAACATTCACTTTTGGAGCTGTTTTCCGGGGGCCGGTTTGGCGCTCGCGGCCGCTCTATCGGAAGGCCGTACCGGTTCAGCGCCGGTTCCGCGTCGGTCTATCGGAAGAAGACAATATCGATCGGTTGGCCGGTTAGGCTCCGGTTCAACCAGTCGCCACTGATTCAGCCCCGGTCTAACAGAAGGTAATATCGGTTGAACGGTCGGTTCAGCGGCGGTCCAACCGGTACTGGCCGGTTCATCGGCCGGTTGAGCAACGTTAAAACCGGTCAACTCAGAAACTGCTCCAACGGCCGGATTTTCATGAGCCCATATAAATACATGCCTTCTTTCACCTTGAGAGGGTTACCCTTGCTCAGATAACTTTCTCTCTCTCACCTCCATTGTTAATCACATCAAAAAACTTGAGATCTCCCATTCTCTCCACCCAAATTCAAATCCCTTCTTTGAGAGAAAGTAAAGTAAGAGTAGGTCTGGATCTATGTTTCCACCGAGGCAAAAGTGATTTCCCCTTGAGTTCATCAAGCTGCTTGTTACTTTTGGGTTTGTTGGGAAACCCTAGGCGGTTAAAGGTCACTCGAAAACTTCCGGGTTGTGGATTGTGCTTCGGCATAGTTTATAAATATTTGGAGGCCACCTCAAGGCCTACCAATAGTGGATTAAAAGAAAAGAAACTAATAAAAGTCAAAGACACGGAATGATATTGAATAGAGAGAATGATTAAGATTAGGTAATCCAACTAAAAGTCGAATATGATAGACTGCAACTTTATTCTGGCAGAGTCAACCAAGTCACCTTCACCGAGATAGAGGCATGCTCAAGCACTATTTGGCGAGAGGCACATCCATGGATGTTTGCTTTGAAGTAACAACATCATTCCAGATCATCATATTTAGAGCCTTTCTGACCTACCTTGAACTTCAAAAACATCCTAGTACCTATATTTACAGCAATCACATTTCTTCTTAAGCCACATGACTCACCAATAAAACCACCAAAGAGCCGAATACTCTGATGTGACCCACCGGCAAACACAGACGAACCCACTGATAAATTGAATCCACTCTTCACTTTTGATACGACAACATCTATTGTGGCCTCCACTGCATCAGGAACAAGTGCTAACGTGATGTCAACCACGCCATAGTCGCCAGTAATGCGTTCCGTGAATGGACAACAATCCGTGTGTAGGTTTTCATACTCTGTCGTGCCATCAATTAACTGTAGATCATCGTTTTCCTGCTCCCCTTTCTTGATCCTCATGTCAAACTCAACTAGAACAGGGGAGCTCATTGTGTCGTGGGTTTGTCACGTCAGGTGTCATGGATGACTTCGTAGGTGTGGGATTACGTGAGTCAAGCATCTCCGAGCTTGGGATCGCAGGAACAAAGATCAACACAGATTTACCCAGGTTTGGCCCCCTCAATGTGAGGTAAAAGACCTACTTCCTGCCTACCCTAGATTGGTATTGATATGATAATCGAGGTGTTACAATGGAGGCGATCTGATCTGGTACTCGCCGTATAAGCTAGGGTTTAGGGCTTGATAGCTTGACCCTCTCTAAGTCCTGCGAGCCCTCTTTATATACACAGAGGCTTGCCAGGTTACAAAGGAAACTTCCCCCTAAGGAATACGTACACAGAGGCCTACTCGGAGACTACTTGGTCTTCACGTCCTCCGGGATATGCCTTCTAGATCTTTCTTTCTTATGGCGGTTCAATACCGGGCTTGCTCCCAATGTGGGCCTTTGTCCATGCGAGTAAAGTAAGTCGCATTGGGCCGTGGGTTAATCCAGAAAGTATTCCCCCGACATTAGCCCCCAAGATTGGTTAGGACTTTACGGTGAGAATCTTCTGACCTTTGAAATGGTCACTGAGCCGCACTGCAAACGTTCTGACCAATCTTCTGACTTATGCGATTCAGAGCTGTGACTTATCTGCGCGACTCATCTCCCCTTCTGGAAATATTATGTTTCCTTTAATTGCGGACCGTTACTCGTTTTGCGAGCGTAAATTGTGCCGTTGGTTGCGAGCGCAGATTGTGCCGTTAGTTGCGGGTCCCTTCAGTTATAAGCTGCGGCCACCTAGGTCATTATTCACTTGCCCTTGCAATCTCCTCATCCCTAGCCGCGCCGTCTTCTTCCTCAATCCGAGCTTAGTTCCCCAATCCAATCTCCTCTTCGCAATGGCGCCCAAGGCAAAGCCCTCTGACGATAAGCGCAGGATCTCCTGCAACTGGGAAGGATCCTGGGTGACGGAGGAGACTCTTGCGGATCTGGCCGAAGCTGGTTTCTTGCCGCCGAAGGAGGACGGCATCTGGCGGGCGCCAGGCGATGAAATCGAGCCGCGCCCCAAGCCCAACGAGCTGGTGATGTTCGTGGAGCACGTGGAGCGTGGATTCACGCCGCCAGGTTCTCCCTTCTTCCGCAATCTGCTGCAACGCCTAGGCCTTCGTCTTCACGACATCGGGCCCAACTCAATGCTCCAGGTGAGCAATTTTCATGTGTTGTGCGAGGACTATATTGGCATAGCCCCCAACATCGATCTGTGGCTGGCCTCTTTCACCTGCAACAGCCAACTTGTCTGCAAGGGTGGCGCCTATGTTCAGGTAGGCGCCATCTCTCTTCAACGCCATCGAAACTCTGTTCTTCCCAAGCTGGCCCTGGCAAATCGGCCCAGGTCTTGGCAAAAATCTTTTTCTACTGCCAAGATACTTCTCCGGAGGGTGAGACTCGTCTCCCCTCCTGGTCCAACACCCCTTCGTGCCTACCGAGGCACTGAAATCAAAGCCTCGCGACTCGGCCATGCCCTTCATCAATGAGTCGCTGATCAAGTCCGCGCCCTAATAGGTCATGGTCTTACTGGCCTTGATCTTCTCTCTTGCTGGACCAAATGGCGCGTCCAGCCCGTGAGTCCACGACAGCGATCCTTCCTTGAGTGCACAGGCACCTCTGCTGACGTCGATCGCATCAAGGCTGCGGACTGGAGGCCTGAGGATTGGGTGGAATTCGTCACCCGCGTGACTGAGGAGAAGGACATCTCCTTTGACAAGGTGGGGCTTGCCCCTTTCAGCGTTAACAACAAGCCTTTTGAGGTAACTCCTCTTCTCTGTCTTTTCGTCTTTGTAGTTGAGTCGCATTCCTTTCTTAATACTGCAACTTATATCTTCCTGATCCAGGCTGATGAGAATTACTGGTCGCTACCTGCGACCGTCACCGGCACGCTGCTCCCAAGCGTGCCACGCGAAAGAAGTTGCTGCCTGCTTAGAGGGCAGCGAAATTGCTGGCATCCCCTCTGCCGCCACTGCGGCCTCAGAAGGTGAAGAGACTGAACTGGACGAGGATGACAGTCCAGTGCCAGCCACAAGCTCTGTCGCCGCGGCTGGCCCAACTCCCCGCAGAGCCTCCAAAAGGCTATCTCGTGAGGGCCAGAGCTTGATGCTCTGGAAAATCCTGAAGCCACGAAGCGCGCAAGCCTGCTACGGGCGCGATCTCCTTCGCTGCCAGGCGTGTGTACAAACCCACCGCCTCAACTGAAGAAGATATGGGTCCCCATTCTGGTAATTTCTGCTGTCTTGATATCTTGAATGCTTATTCTTTTTCCTCTACTGACACGCAAACTTCTGCTCGTAGATTCTGGGACCCAAGGCCTGTCATCACCGTCAAGTGACGACCTTATGGCCTCTGTGAAGATGGCTCCAGAGTTAGTGACTTTCTTTGCGCTTATAACACTTTTATTCTGGTTTATGTGCTTCTTCTTCACACAATGCCCTTGCTTTTTGCAGAAGTGCGGCTAAATCCGCGGCTGAGCCTGGAGTTGTTTCTGAAACCGTGGTTGAGCCGCGTTTATCACCTGCGGCTCATACCGCCATGGTAGAGGGCGTGGCCACCACTGATGACTTGGCTGCGGCCTCTGTTCCTGACACAGCTACCCAGAGGTGGCTCTGGAAGACGGAACAGATCCCCTTATGATCCAAGACGTGGAGAAGGTCAACCCTTCCTCCATAATTGCTGATGTGCCAATGATTGAATTGCCAGCGGCTGATAGCCTGCGGTCGCCAATTCTGCGTGCTGAGGTTGCTTCCTCCTCCTCCATGAGCCGCGCTGAGAAACTGTCAGAGGCCATCATTGCCTCAAATGACAAGCAAGCCATGGAGCTCCGCAAGGCGCTGTCTGACCTGTCTGCGGCTTATAAGGTAAACTTTGTCTCCACTTATCTGTCTCTAGCCCCCAAGGATCAAGTTTCTTCTTTGACTGTAAAGGGAGACTTGATGCTTCTCTTTTAGCTGTTAATATGTACTTACTAACTGATGTACTCTTTGTAGGAGGAACTAAGCTCCATAACAGCCGCAAGAGTCGCCTTGGAAAAGCAGTTGGGGGAGACTCCTCTGAATTGGAGAGGCTGCGCGAGCTCCTTGGCCAGCGTGACGTTGAGCTGAAGAAGAGGGAAGCCAGGATGGGCGAGCTATCTGATGAAAGCTTCAAATTATCTGAACAAGCCAAAGCCACCGAGCTGCGGCTTAAAACGGTTGAAGAGAAGTTCCAAGAGAGGGTCCAGCAGCTGGACCTCCAAATCAGTGCTCAGAAAGACGCCATCGCTGATGCCAACGAGGACGCAAGGCTCAAGGCTGTTGCCATTGGCAGCTTGAGAAAAAGTTGAAAAAGTTTCTGATGCCCATAACCTTGTCCACGCCAAAGTTTGCATCATGACTCAAGAGTTAACTGGTATGTGTTGCGACTCATATCTGCATCTGTTTCTCTACTATCTTTGCCTGTATATTGTAGAGCTGACGGAGACATGCCTCGATGTAGGTGAAGATGCCGCGTTGCAGCGCGGCAGTACTCAAGAACAGCTGGAGTATATCCGTGAGTTTTCGCGAAAAGCTTGCGATGCCATGAGATCGCTGTCCACCTGTCTTCTGCCGAAAAAGCCTGCTCCTGCTGATGCTGAGGGACTTTTGAAGAGACTGCTCAAGGCGCCTCAATATTTTTTGGACTGGAAAGAATCCTCAGCTCGCACCGGTGCGGCTCATGTTCTTGCTTTGGCCAAGACATATTATCCTTCTTTTGATGCTGCCAAGGTTGCACAAGGCAGGCCCCGAAGAAAGTGGATGGCACCGAGCTGAAGGCCTCAGAATATTCGGCGACTTGGAAGGACATGCGCGGCCATGCGACTGAGCTGGTGGAGGGGATAGATCTTGCGACCTATATGGGCAAGTATAATGCAGATGGAAGCAGATGGGAGAAGTTACCCGCTCCATCATCCAGTGCGGTGATCCCACAGGAGAAGAACCCTTCACGGGTGTTTCCAGCTCTGCAGCCCCCAAGCCCACGACGGAGAAACCGTCCAGCGAGCCTGCGACTGCTCCTTCTGGCAAGCTTGGTAAGCCGCCTGTTCCTCCTTCCCACAGGCCAAAAGCTGCGCACAAATGAAGAAGAGAAACAATGGTTTTATGATCTTGGCCCTTAGCGGCCTGTAATAATTGTTAGAATTTATGTGTCATAAGACAATGTTATGGTTTGCTTAAGTACTCTCAGCAGTACATGTTTCGACCAATAGGCTGGTCCTTATGATTTGTCTCGGTTTTTCCTCACTTAGGCCCTTGCGCGGCTCAGTATTTCCCAGGTAAAAAGTGCGTGTTCAGGGTCGAGAGCGGCCATGATAGGCAATCAAACTCGATTGACGCCGCACCCCCAGTACTTTGGCCGCATAGTGCAAGTCGCATCCAAGAGAGGTTGAGTATAATCACGATAAATGCCACTTGTTTGGCGATCCCAAGGAATAGGCCGCGCTAAAAAGCTGCCGCGCCCCCAAGGGACCAATGATTAAAAAATAAAAGACTCACAACTCAATTGGTAGTTTGAGATGCTTTATTTCAGAATCATTATATGATACATAGGGTCGGTCGCGCCTAGGTGGCGACCAGAAGTGATGCTTGGGTCGGTTGCGCCTAGGTGGCAACCAGAGATGTTACATGGGTCGGTCGCGCCTGAGTGGCGACCAGAAATGGGTCGATCGCGCCTAGGTGGCGATCAGAAGTGTTACATGGGTCGGTCGCGCCTGAGTGGCGACCAGAAATGGGTCGATCGCGCCTAGGTGGCGATCAGAAGTGTTACATTGGGTCGGTCGCGCCTGAGTGGCGACCAGAAATGGGTCGGTCGCGCCTAGGTGGCGATCAGAAGTGTTACATTGGGTCGGTCGCGCCTGAGTGGCGACCAGAAATGGGTCGATCGCGCCTAGGTGGCGATCAGAAGTGTTACATTGGGTCGGTCGCGCCTGAGTGGCGACCAGAAATGGGTCGATCGCGCCTAGGTGGCGATCAGAATTGAAGTTTTTAGCCCTGAGTGGCCAGCTTGATGATGTAAACTCTTAATAATTTTGTTGCGGCTGCTGATGGCAACTCGCGATGCCTGGGATGTGTCCTTATTGGCAATGGCTTGTAGCCTTTGACTTCCTTGCCTCCCTTGCGGCCGTAATCTGAAGTCGCAAGTCAGGCAGGTGCCTCTTTGCCTTCACGATGTCATCAAAATTCTCCTGCGACTCGCGCATGGGCGCGCTCTCTGCGATGCAAGCTGCTCTGGCCATGGCCTTGTCGCCTTCTTCGCATTCTTGAGCTATTCTTTTGTCGCCATTGATGGTGATGACTCCCCTGGGGCCTGGTATTTTAAGCTTTAGGTACACATAGCACGGCCTAGCCATAAACTTTGCGAATGCTTCTCTGCCAAACAGCGCATGATATGGGCTCTGGAAATCTACAACCTCGAACCAAATGTACTCGCTCCTGAAGTTGCTTTGTGTCCCAAAGGCGACCTCCAAGTTGACTCGCCCCAATGGCTGAGCTGATATGCCTGGCACGACACCGTGAAACGTTGTTCTTGATGGGTGTAGCTGCTTTTCTTGGAGGTTCATTCTTTTGAAGGTTTCATAGTATAATATATTGATGCTGCTGCCTCCATCCATCAGTACTTTGCTCAACTTGTACCCTGCGACTTGAGGGGCAACCACCAGCGCGAGTTTTCCCTCTTCATTTATTTCTCCTGGGTGATCCTCGCGGCTCCAAACTACTGGCTGCTCGGACCACTTTAGCCACTGTGGGACGGCTGGTACTATGGCGTTAACAGCCTGATTGCGTCGTCGCAGCTTTTGTTCCCTCCTTGAAGTATTCACCACAATGGTATGATACTGACCCAACTGTTTTGGGAACTGTGGCTGATCTGGCTGCGGATTTGGGACGGCGTTGTTGCTGTTGTTGCCTCCGCCGTGTTTACCTCCTCATTGTTTTGATGATTGTTGTTTGTGTTGAGTGGTTGCCATCCTTCCACTTTTTGTAATGATAACACTGTGCCTTGTGTGGTTGGGTGGTTTCCCATCTTTTCCTATATGGATGTCGCAGGGGCGGTTGAAAACCTCTTCCAAATTAACTGGGTGAAAATTCCTTCCTCTGCCGCTGCTTTGTTTGTAACGAGTGTTCGTATTTGCGACTAACCTGAGTTTCCTTCCTCGTTTTTGCGCTTGTTATAACTCGCATTGGCATTGCTAGCTTGCTGTTGTTGAGGCTTGCTACTGGCCTTCTTTCCCTTGCCAGTATTTTCCTCTTCCTCCCCATCAGATGCATCCCTGGTTTTATCCGAGCTAGCATACTTGTTGGCCGCCGCCATTACCTCGCTTAGGCTCTTGACTTTGTCCTTCATGCGACCTAGTTTGTGGACAGCGGCTCAAATTTGCAATTTTTCTCCATGACAAGGACTGCTGAACTGGGTGGTATGTTATCTGAGGAATGTATGATTCTGCGACCCTTCTCATCCAGTGGCGACTCGACTCGCCTTCCTTCTGTACACAACGCTCAAGGTCCTCTATGCTGCAGAGTCGCTTGCATGTTCCTTGGAAATTCTTGATAAAAGCTTCCTTCATCTCATCCCAAGAGTTTATTGAATTTGGCGGCAAATTTTGCAGCCATATGTGAGCTGCGCCTTCTAACATCATGTTTAGGTAACGTGCGCAGATCTCTTCGGATGCGTTTAGGATGCTCATGCCCATCTCGTAATTGTTGAGCCAAGTAACAGGGTCCATGCTTGCGTTGTAGTTGGCGACCTTGCGAGGTCCTTTGAAATCTGCAGGAAACGGTTCAGACCTGATTCTTTCGCTGAAACAGACTGGGCCTTTGAGTCGCGACGATAGATTGGACGAAGCTGGCCTTCCTATTGGATTAGCCGCCGCGCGCGGCTGCACAACTCTATGGGTTGAACTTGCTGAGGTTGATTTTGAGCCGCAGGTTGATCTTCCCTTTGTCGCCTAGCCGAACTTGAAGTCGCAACGTGCGGCGATTCCGCGTGGATGCTTCTCTCCGCCGTTGCTCTGCTATTGTAGGGGTGGAGTGCAGCCGTCCGCGTGTTCGGACATATTTGCCTGCTGTATTACTGCTGTGCTCAGCATCTCAATGGCACGCGTGCCTCTCTGTCCATTGGCGTGTTTCCTGCTGGCGCTAACCTGGCCAAGATGTTTGTAGCCGCAAAGAGATTCTCCACTGGGCTAACATAATGCCCTTGCGGCGTGTGGAACCTTTGAGGCTGCTGTGGCGACTGCTGAACAAAGGTTGGCTGCGGCAATGGCGGGGGCATCATGGCCCTGTTGTTAGCCTGTACTATGGCCCTTGATCCAGGTATCTCCGCTGCTCTTGGTGCTGCGAAAGATGGAACCGCTGGTACAACTGATGGTACAGCGATTGCTTGAACCGCGGGCGCAGCTAACGGGGCCACGGACCGCATAACCATGGCAGATGGTGCCATGTGTGTGGGTACCGCGACTGAAGGTTGTGCGACCCCTGACCATGCGACCGGGTGTGCCGTGTTGGTGGCGACTGATGGGATCGTGTTGGTGGCGACTGACGGAACCGCAATTGTTGGTTCAGCGGTAGGCGATTGGAACAGCTCCATAGGATTTACTGTTCCTGGCTGCAGGCGACTCGCATGGCGTCTGTGTGGCAAGGTGGCCTGTACTCCTTGCAGAGTATTGGTTTCCTCGATGAGTCGCAGTTGCTCCTGTTGGAGGCGCTGTTCCTCACGCGCCAATGGCTCTCTCATCCGCGATTCTCTGGACTTCATCATATAGCCCGATCCTGGTAGCCTCCAATTCTGTCACCCTAGCAGCCGCGTTAACCGCAGATATTGGCGTAAGCAACACGCTTCCCTGTGGCGGCGTGACCGCTGCGTTGGGGGCTACCCTTGACCCTGATTCCGCAGGCGCAACTCCAGGTGGAGTCTCTCTGTTTGCGACTCCTGAGGCCGCGACTCCTGGCGTCATCGCAGCGGATGCCGCGACTCCTGATGTCTAGCGCGGCTTGTTCTGCTGCTTCCGGCGGTGTGGGGGCTAAGCTGCCTGGTGGCATGCCCAGCCCTTCGTCCGCTTCTGTGGTCCTGTAGACCCCTTCAACGTGCCGATCTTCTACAGAGGGCGAGCCACCATCCTCAGGGCCTCCGCATAGCCTTTCCTCAAGGACATACTCAATGGATTGGCCTTCTTCGTCTTCAAGAGGCAGCGACTCGTAGTTGATAGATTCTTCTTCTTGGTCCACTGTTACCGCGACTCCTTCTTCTGAGTCGCCATGTTGCGATGGATCCTCTGACTCGCCGCCAATGAAGCCGACGAAGACATGGACGATCCAAACGGGATGATGTGGCCGGTTTCCAGGTAATCAGCTTCCGGCCCCCAGCTTGAATCGTCAATGAGGGGTGTGCCATTGACCGTGATGATACGGCCAACAACAAGATCTTCAGCTCCCTTCATGGATCCTGCGCGGAACGTGACGCTCTTGACCGCAGGCCCCACGGTGGGCGCCAACTGTCGTGGGTTTGTCACGTCAGGTGTCATAGATGACTTCGTAGGTGTGGGATTACGCGAGTCAAGCATCTCCGAGCTTGGGATCGCAGGAACAAAGATCAACACAGATTTACCCAGGTTCGGCCCCCTCAATGTGAGGTAAAAGACCTACTTCCTGCCTACCCTAGATTGGTATTGATATGATAATCGAGGTGTTACAATGGAGGCGATCCGATCTGGTACTCGCCGTATGAGCTAGGGTTTAGGCTTGATAGCTTGACCCTCTCTAAGTCCTGCGAGTCCTCTTTATATACACAGAGTCTCGCCAGGTTACAAAGGAAACTTCCCCCATAAGGAATACATCCACAGAGTCCTACTCGGAGACTACTTGGTCTTCACGTCCTCCGGGATATGCCTTCCAGATCTTTCTTCCTTATGGCGGTTCAATACCTGGCTTGCTCCTAATGTGGGGCTTTGTCCATGCGAGTAAAGTAAGTCGCATTGGGCCGCGGGTTAATTCAGAAAGTATTCCCCCGACACATTGCGATGCCGCGCTTAGGGCCAGTCATCTTGATGAGAGAACCCTGCAGAACTATCATTACTTAGTATCTCATAGTGAAAAAGCAGTTATTTAAAGCGTATATTTTTTTTCTTACAAGCCAACTGGCAAAGAATCTCAAACAAATGACGGCATAGATTCTAAACCCATCTGCAAACATAAGTCGATTGCACACTGAAATGACGATCACCCGAACTGAGAGCAACCTAGCCCCATTCCCTGTACCATAGCCACACGCATGTCCGATCCCCGTGTCGCTGCTGCTCACTGCTGCCTTCCACTGCCGCCTCCCCTACTCTGTACTCGGACGCCAATTTTGGCCCCAGCACCACTTCTTCTGTACCCACTAGATGGTTCTTAGGAGGGCGATTTGGTGCCCGAGCACAAATGAACACGATATCTCGACCATGCAAGCGACGTTGAGATTCGGTACAGGTTCTTTGTCCGCATGCGCGACGTCTTGGTAAAATCCTTGACGCCGCGGTGAATATGGAACACCTACGTCGGCTGTGGGCCTCGCTTGTGACGCCAGCAATGTTGTGCCGTCGTGGTCCGTCGGAACGAGGAAATTTCTTGACCCTTTGGGCACAGGACGTTTCTCCCACTAATCTTGTCGGTTCCACGCTCCGCCGCATAGCAGCTCCGCACCAACGCCATGCTCCTCGTCGGGAAGGAAGACGATGGTACGAACGGTGCCGCTGGCTGGGTGCTGGGAGCTTCTGATGCTTGGGGGATTGACGACGGGGTGGACGACGCCGGATCGACCTCGCCGTTGTGCTCGGCGTGTCGCCAGCGCATGCCCGACATGTCGGCCGCCGCCATCCGCGCGCGGCCAGCGCGGGCAGCATCCATGCGCTTGCCCGGCATGCCGGTCTCCTCCGCACGGCCATGCGCACGACCCGGGAACTCCAGATCCGTTCTTGATTCTTTTTGGTCAACCTCTCTCTTGTTTTTCTCTGAATCCGTTCCTCAACATGGACATGTATCGATGCAGTTTTTTCTTTGTGTGTGTACATTTCTTTAAGCATATGCATATCCGTTGTTGATTCTTTTTTTGACAGCCCTCTCTCTTGTTTTTCACTGAATCCGTTCCTTAGCATGGACATGTATTGATTCAGATAATTTTTTGTGTGTTGATTTCTTTAAGCAGCTCCTAATTATTCCGCTTCATGCAGATGTGTTTTAAATTTGTTCACATATCTTAGTAGTTCTGTATTGTGCCTAAAATTAGTACAATTGTGTACTAATTGATCTAATCTATTAAGCGTAAATTTTCTGCTTCAGGGTGTTCATGTCCAGATCCTAAATGAGCATCCAATTTTCTTTGTTTTCATATACACAGATCCAAAAGATGCATGACTGCCACATGTAGAAATTCCCACATGTATTTGTTTTTCGTGAGTATGTGATAGCCCAAGGAAATGTTCTGCTAGATATGAATTAACGGTGTTCATCCTAAATGAAACATTTCTTAACTGTGAGATAATAAAGTTTGATTTACATGCTCGTTCCTTAATTGCATGTGTTTTAGGTTACAGTGGTTTTTGTCAACCATCTTTTCTCCTGGACCTTTTGGTCAATGAGAATCTTGCCAGCTGTTCCGTGAAGGAGTGACGTCCCCATCCTCATTTAATTCTGGACAACAGTAGGGCAGGGGTCTGAAATTACCGTGGTAAGAATTGTGTGCAGGAAAACATCGAACCAAATCTTGATGTGAATAGAGGTGCAGGATATCA
The DNA here is from genome assembly GCA_947311845.1 of Poa pratensis. Taxonomy (NCBI): domain Eukaryota; kingdom Viridiplantae; phylum Streptophyta; class Magnoliopsida; order Poales; family Poaceae; genus Poa; species Poa pratensis. The sequence goes on from CAMZMU010000027.1 coordinate 26,612,948, forward strand.
GGAGCACCTGTGCCCGGGCACCAAAACGGATTTTCGGTTCTTTCACACATAGCTTTTTTTCTTGGTTGATTCCCAGTCTGTATGTGAACAATTAAGGTAGGTTTCTCTTGATTGAAGGAACATTAGACTGACAACTGCTGCACTCATATAAGCAGTATGGCAGTTCCATATTTGCTCTACATAAACTTGCAGACATACAAAGTTGCAATATATTCCTGCTGAGCGTTCACATACGCAATTAAAAGGTTCTATTATTTACTTTCTTTGGTTTAGAGGAATCAAATTAGTGTCTGCTTCATATAATTGTTGTACCTAACTACCTATCCATTTGAAGTTCAAATCGTGAAATGTATATATATGTAGGTTACGTTATCTTCCTTTTCCTGTATGTTTCTCCTTTTATTATGCTAATTGTTGCTGTTGGTTTCATACCTAGCTCCTTAGTTTGAGTTTTTTTTCACACCTGGAGAACAGGAATATTATGGAGCCAATTCTGTGTTTCAAGCCCCAGTTCAATAATAGCAAGTTTGAAGACGTATATAAAGATTATATGTACTACTGATTTCCCAGGCACGTCCTTCTCAAATTAGATAGATGTGAGGTGTACTCTTCACTTTCAGAATAATTTCTGATTTCACTCGTAAAATGTCCGAGGTTAATATTCACCTTTGTGAGAAAGCACTTGAAATGTAATGGAAATGAATAATGAGGTTTTTTTTGGTAGAACATAGAAATAAACGCTGAAAGGTCCATCGATGCCCTACAATTATGTAGCATGAAAATGGTTAGGCACTACCTCCTGATGGCTCTTTGGAGTCAAATAAGTAATTGTTGCAGTGAATCGTGGGTTTACACAAGCCCTAACAGATGACGTACCTACTAGATAGTTGAAAACATTTAGTGAGAAACAATGATGAAGCAACACCTTGTACCAAGGAATAGCTGGGAGCAACATAACTTTAGTTTTCTATCTTCACAACTATGCAGTACTGGCCTTTGTTTTCTTAACGGTTCGTTTTTCTCTGTGACATCCTTAGAAAAAAGATATAATTTGATAATATGAAAGATCAATATTCAAAGTGTATAATGGAGAGATAACTAGCTTAAATACATAATATTAATAATTCTCATATGTGTTGCCTTTGTGATTAATACTGTTCAATACTAATTTTTTGCTTCTGAAAATCCTCACTTGTATCACTGTCTATTGGTCATGTTGCGTATCACAAAGGTGATGAAAAGCTGGCTTAGTGGTTCGACTTCAGGTTAGTAGTTCCACTATATTCCAGTGATTAAGTCGGAAATTCAAAGTTGCTCCCGAGCTCATATGCTCCTGCCTGAGTGCAAAGTTCGGAAAAAATAGAAAACATTTCCAAAAATTCTGGAAATTTTTGTCAAGAAACATACTCAAATGATCTGGATACGTGCAAAGTTTCGTGAACAAATGATACTTGGGATGCTCTGTGCAAAATAAACAAAATCGGTGCCCAACATGAGATTCAAAAATGTCTTTTTTAGAGCACTGATTTTGTCTTTTTTTGTACAGACCACCAACAATGTCATTTATGTTCGAAACTTTGCTCGTATTTAGAACACTTGTACATGTTTGTCTGCGATTGTTTTCAGAATTTTTTAGCTGTTTTACTATTTTATTCGAATTTTGTAATCAGACAAGTGCAGGTGTGCTCTGGAGCCAAAACTTAAAGTGCGTTTTAGACTATTCATGGATTGTCAAATTTAGTTCTGATTATAGCTATTTGCCGGACTTTTCCTTTTGTTATGTGACATGTTGCATTTGAATCTTTCGTATAAATCTTACAAGTGTGCGGAGATTATGTTCGAAGAATCCGCTGTCTCTCAAAACCCAGTTCAGATGTATGTAATAATCACAGTTCTCGAAAAAAAAACAGTTCAGATGTATGTAATAATCACAGTGAACCACTTGCTCTTAAGACCCCAGTATGCATTACTATCTTATCACTTCATCAGGTTTTCCATGCGTCGACTGCTCTTCATCCAAATGAGATTATCTTCTCAGTCATATCAGCTGGGCTTACGGTGCCGATTCTGCAGGCCTAGACTACCATTTGTGCCCTTACCTAGCTACTACTACACTGAATTGTATCAAATGCAAGTGTAAGATCAGCAGCCAGCTTAGAAAGCTATTGTTCATATTTATTTAACCATGACCTGTCCAAGCAACCAAGGCACAAACTGGGCTCTGGCTAGAACGGAAAAAGTTATCTATCCTCTTACAAATTTATTTTATTCGAACAAATAAATTTTGTAGCCTTATCTTTGAATACCTTCAGCTCAATCTTCTTAAGCAAGTAGATAGGATATGGAGGTAGCAATGTAACTTTGCACCATGCGAGAATTGTCTAGTGAATTATTGAAAACAATTGCATGTAGGTAAAGATGTGCACCTGTTGAGCCATGATGGCATTGTCCCAGCTACAGTTGAAAATATAATTAAGCAATCTATCTGCATTATCCCGCGCTGCTATGTAACCATATAGTTGCACCGAGCTAGTGTCCATATGTACTTTAGCCAATTTTAATGAGAAAACTTGCATCATGGGACATTCAACATGCCTTTCACAACTGTTGTCCCGGGCCGGAAAGCAATTAGTGGGCTCTGAAAACATCATTGGCTCCAATTGTGCTACAGAAAAAGAAAAATATATAACAAAAATACTTACCTTAAATAAATACTCCCTCCGTTCCACAATATAAGATGTTTTAGGAGTAGTATAACTGTGATTTACGCGCACATATTTGTATTAATCTAGAGAAAAAATTGTCATACAAATATCCCATTTAGAAAACAAAATCATAAATACACTAATCAAATAAAGGGGGAGAATAAAACAATGTTGCATGGAAAAGGTACAATTTTGAGGAGCCAAACAATAAGAATAGGTATATGAAAGCTAAAAGAAAACATGCTAGAAGTTTCTCAGTTCATCCATGACCAAATTTTAACCAATAATAGGTTGATCCAATTTGTTCTTAATATATTTCTAAATCTATATATTATCCACAAATCACAACTTCTCGATGACCATTTCTATTTTGGTATGAATATATGAGTTTACCTGGAACTCGATTCATCATGTAGTTTCCAAAAAATGAGCAATAATTGCCAAGACAAAAAATACGTAGTTCAGTATACTAAGTAAAATTTTAAAAAATGAATTGGACCCCAACTCTAACAACACTTGTTGAAAATCAAGATGGTCATAATACCAACACTAATTATTGCATACACAGCTAAACCAACACTCAGAGCTCACACAAGTATCTTACCATTGACCGTGCACCCCTTATGTGATAGAGCTAGTCGCCCAGCTTACTGTTAAAAGATGTTGTAATTCTAAGAATACAATTTTGAAACTAAATACTTGGATTTCCATTCTCTTAGTGACTCCAAATTAACAACCTCTACAAAAGCATCACATGGACATCACCCACAGCCCATGTTGTGCGGATCATGCCCAGAACGGTTAGCGTGTGCGGCCAAGAGAGTGGGGCGAATCCGGGTGGCGTCGTGCGTGGTTATTGGTGTTTGCAGCTAGGGCTCGGTATTCTGTCATCAAGTTGTAACAACTGAACTCCTACCTGCTACTCTAAAACTAGCTCCTTCTACCTCAATTCTCTCCTCATCTACATTTATTCTCTCCAATTCATGTGAATTATTCCTACCGGTCTGAAGCGATTGGTAATCAAAGCATTGTTTTGATCCGCATCCACCGCAAAAATATCAAACAAACTTGTTTTATTTCGTTCGCAGCGTCTACAATGTCTTGATTCACACCATAAAACCGAGTCCAAAGGTGCAGAATCACTTCGGTGAATCTGCGCAAAACACATCCGTGTGTACCTCAACGAGGTTGGAGTGAATTTGGGGTGGCCACGACGGGGAAATCAGACAAGCCGACACTCATAGTGATGGCAGAAGCAAAGTCAGATCTCAAGTCCATGAAGGTGCTGATCAAATCCACGATCAACGTCAGCACCAACGATGCAAAGAGCATCCAAGAGCTCGTTGCCTCCGATAAGGATCTCGCAGCGGGGCAGACGGACCTGAAAAATGGTCAGCGGAACTCAAAACCAGCTGTCCGAGGAACAATGCTACACTGAATCGGGTACTCACTGCGGCCTGATGGGCATCGTACTCCACAGCAACACCAGGGTGATGAAACCAGAGAGATTCAAACCTCTGGACACACTCTGGTTAAGGGTGGGAATTCTTGTACTCCACCTCAAAGGCCATTGAAGCTTGATGACATTTCGGTAATAATACTAGGCTAGATGCTACGGATCACCACCAATCAAACCATAGGAATCACATGGACTTAGATTGCCTAAATCTGAATTTCCTGCATTTTAGTGGGACAATCCACTGGTGGAAGGAGCAATGCGAGAAATACTTTCGCATGTACAATGTCCAGGCTGGATTTTAATTTGGTTTCTCTACTATGCACTTTAGGGGCAACGCTGCTCTTTGGCTTCAAACTTATGAAGCAATGCATACGATAAATAGTTGGGCAAGGTTGTGTGTAGCATTTCAATGGTGATTTGTTTTTGCTCTTCACCCAGTAGATTCAGTAGATGATTATGCACAAAAATTTGAGTACATGCACAAAATTCTCCTCTACAACCATTGAGCGCCTCAAACCTGAAATTAAGAATGCTATAAAGTTGCAATTGCCTGGAACGGTTGAACTGGCTTTATCCTTGGCTCAAACGCAGGAAGTACTTCTGGTGGAAGATACTACACCATGCCCCAAAACAAGTGACGCCAGGGTGTTTGTAAAGCCCCGGTTCAATCAGCCATATCAGCATCGGGGCATCATGGGCGGACACCCAGCACAGTCCTCTTCTGCTGCTAAGGTTCCTGTTCAAGAGAAGTTTGATCCTCTCTGGGGTTAGCCGGATTTGATAATAAGGGCTGAAAGCGCAAGGCATGCAGTGGACAAGTGATTCCCCGTATTTGCAACAACAAGAATTCACTATTGCTACTGGAAACCACAGCTTATTCACTTAAATGATCAGCATTTGGTCACACCCATTCAGCTAAAGGTCTTCGCCAAGCTACTTGGGTTGTAACATAAGCTGGTATATAAGAATAGGGTGCAAATAATGGAGCGGGTGCATTGTCTCGTTTAAACACAATTGAGGAGTGCAGTGGCATTTCTATGTGTACTACTGTACTCCCAAGTGGCTTGAAACTGCTCAGGGAGGCTATCTTAAAGATGACAAAGCCAAAGAATTATTGGCAAATTTGAGCCTCACTAATCCAAACGACAAGGGATACCAATTAATCCAAGGCATTATACGCTATAAGGGGAGTATCTGGCTTGGGTCCAACAGGGAGGCACAATGTTGCCGTTCTCCTATCCTTACATGATAGTGGCATTGGAAGACATTCAGGTGTGTTTGTGACCTATAGCGCATCAAATCCTTGTTTGCATAGCCTAGGATGAAAGTCGATATCCAGAAGTATGTCAAGCAGTGCCGTGTGTCAACAAGCTAAAAGTGAACATGTCATTCTCCACACATAAGATTCCTAACGAAGCTTGAGGTTGTATGAAACTGGACTTTGTTGAATGTCTCCCCAAGAGTAATTGGTATGACACCATTCAAGTAGCGCTGGGTAAATTCACAAAATACAGCCACAGCTCAACCCTTTATTGCCTTCACGGTCGCTAAGCTCTACATTAACAATGTTTACAAACTCCATGGTATGCCCAAGCTACTGATTTCAGATCGAGACAAAATCCCTACAAGTACTGTGTGGCAACAGTCAGATACCAAGATGAATATGAGTTCCCCTTATCATCCTGAAACCGCTGGACAATCTGAGAAGGTCAATCAGTGCATGAAAACCTTTCTCAGGTGTATGGTTCATGCTTGCCCAATGCAGTGGTCTTAGTGGCTTCCATTGGTGGAATATTGGTATAATACTGCATATCATTCATCCATCAAAAGTACTCCATTTCAAGCACTTTATTCCTTGTCAGTTAGGAGTTTCCCCGATTTATGATAAGACTCCTACTGAACTGTCTGTCTGATTGGCTAAAGGAGAAAGATGCTATGTCTTCTCTGATCAAGCAGCACCTCTAACGAGCACAACTCTGTATGAAACATCGGGAAGATAAACAGCGCATTGAAGGTGCTTTTGCCATTGGGGATTGGGTTTACTTGAAGCTGCAACCATATGTGCAGATGGTAGTTGCTAGACACTACTTGGGAGAAGGCGAACTGGTTGCTACGTTCACATCCACAGCTGCCAGCTTGGGGAGAACCTGACGCTTAAGATGGGGGCAGTGCCACAGCCCATACTGTGCGGATCATAACAAGTAATGGATAGCATGTGCGTGCGCTGGCCCAAGGTCCAGAGAGTGGGTGAACCCGTGTGTCGTCGTGTGTGGTTATTGGCGTGTGGAACTGGGGCTCGGTATTCAATCATCAAACTGTAAGAGCTGAACTCCTTCCTACTACTCTGAAACAAGATCTAGATCCTTCTACCTCAGTTCTCTGCTCATCTACCCTTATTCTCTCCAATTCCTGTGAATTATTCCTACCGGTCTGTAGCAATCATTAAGTCACTCGTACGCCACCTATTTATATTGCAAGAAGACTAGTGTTCAGTTTCTCATCATGCATCCAAATTCCTATCTAGTTATTTCAGATAAGAGATCATAATTTCATTACAACAATCAAAATACATTGCATATTTCTAAACAAACAAATGCACATTCAGCCTAACACTGGTAATCGAATAACTTGTCAAATATCGTAAAAACTAATTGGAGCAAGACAGGAAAGAGATTTGCACGACTTACTCTCATGACGGGTACTAATCGGACATATCATTTGGAGAAAAGAGTGTCTGTATATAGAACCGTCGCGATGGCTGCTATTATCAAAGATGAAGGCCGATGTTACGTTATCAGCAGGACGGCCAACAAGGACATTCTTGGTTCCATTCCTTATCTCTGCTCCATCTATCCCTTTGCTGCTGGCAAATTGCTCACTTAGGGAGCTACTGAAGGTGCGGAAAAAATGATTGGCACATGGCGGGTGGCTGTGCCAATTCGGCTCACCACATTTCATCGGGCCATGTTGTGCAAAGTTCCTTGCCATTTTCAGGGAGTCATAAGAAGATCTATCACCAAAGAGCAACTTTAGTATCCGGTTCAAATAAGATAAATACATGCTAAATAATTTGCAGGACAGAAATCTAATTCACCGGTTTGAACTCTAGCGCAACAGAAATTCTAATTCCCCACTACTTAAAAAACAAATATCAATTCCCCTGATTTGGGGGGCGTGCAATAAGACTTGACAGAATAGTAAGATTTCAAACGCCCAAAATTCAAGTAACGCAAAAACGCACCGGGAAACACGGTGCATATTCAGCCATGAGTACAGCATCTCGTCGTACAAGTTCCGGTGACCGCCACTGAGGTGAGGAGAGAATACAGGGGAAGGGCACCAATTTTTGGATGAACGAGGCGGCGCAGCGGAGGGACTTCCCACCTGTAAACTCATCACAAGAGTATTTTACTAACACCCATAAAAACCTATGAAAACCTATGTGTATTTTTAAGATCGGGATATGTTGTTTGGATAGCAGGTTTTTTAGCAGAGCATACCAGCGGCGGATTCCTCACCTGCGGCTTGCATCCGGCGGGGAGCACGACGCGGGCAAGCAGATGGAACCGGGCAGGGAGTGGGATACTGGAAGTCTAGCCGCGGACGAGGATGCGGCGACCGGCGGAGGAGGTGGCACCTACGGCGGCGACCGGCGGCGGAGGCAACACCTACGGCGGCGATCGGCGAGAGAAGGAATGGGGGGCGGCGACTCAATCCTTGCGAGCGTCCGACACAGACAAGATTCACTCAAAAATAAAAACATTCAGAAAAATGAAAAACTTTCAGGAAATCATAATTTTGTATTCTCTGAAAGCTTCATCCTATTTCGACTAATGTTTTACGAATAAATAGCATTTTATGTTTTAAGCTAAAAAAAACTATGTATTAACAAACCATTGGTCCAAGAATAGCTCACGAAGCATTTTTGTTATACTGGATTTTTTCTGAAAAGTTTATTTTTGAGTTTTAGATTTGAGTGAATCTTGTTCGTGCGTCCCTCTAGATATGTGTCGGATAGGAAAACCGATCTGCCACATCGATTTTTATTTTTCGGGTGTAATTGCGAATACGTTGGATTTTACGGCCCAAACAGGGCAAGTTTGGTTTTTTCAAACGAATAGAAAAAGGAGTCTCAAAAAGTCAAAATGCATAAGCTGAATCCCATAAAAACCAAGAACCTTCCTGATGAAAGGAGACAGGGGAAAGCCATTGTCGCACCTAAACTAGTCGGCAAGGTCACGGTGAGCTCCTCCTCCAGCTCCGGTGCACCAGGGCCCGTGTCGGGCTTTAGAACCTCGGCGGCAGGGAAGAAGACCGTCGCGGCTCCAGGTCTGGATCACCTCTTCGGTGACCTCCGACGTCGGCCACTCAGCTACATTTGACACCGTCTCCACCTGGACTCGGGACTGCCCACGCCGAAAATGCCATCTCGCGCTAGAAACTCACTTTGGGCTGGAAGGAAAGGTGGAAGGATTGAACTGCAGTTCTAGGGAGAGACTCGATTTATGATTTATGTTGGGAACCAGACCCCGTTCAGGAATAATATATAGGAGGAAGATGACCCTCAATCTCCCCATAAAGATAATCACAACCGTATTAGAAAAATCCTGCGGTATGAGATTCAAGCCAGTGGATGGGGTCAAGGCACGTGAATTTAGGTGTCCATGTTCGTCACATCCCGTCAATGGACCTCGTGGGCAGGGATATTATTATGATCACAACCAATTATTTCGCCGTTCGGTTCGGATTCACACGTAAGCCAAGACCTCTCAAATTTCATGACGGTGCAGATATCATATCTCTACGTCGGAAACGGATTGCCACGCAACATTGACCTCCTGGGTCGTGTGAAAAGATAGTTGTGAGAGTAGATGTCAGTTCAGACCCATCAAATCAAAAGCAACTCTTGCATGAAAAAACAAGCGGGAATGCCTCATCCCCGCCACGACCTACTCACGTCGTTGAGGAGCATGCTGCCTTTCTCAGTACCTGCTTTCTAAAATAGTTCAGGAAGACCTAATCTCCCACTCTGACCGACTAGCGTCATGTTACAAAATATTACTAAAAAACCTTTTTAGGTTACGTGGCCCAGAACCATCATTTCAGCTACTCCATCATTTCGGAGTCAAATCATCACGTAGATCGCCTCCCATAAGAAAAGTATTCTCAGACGAAAAGGTAAATATGCTATAAGAAAGTTACTTCTCTTGCAGTACTGCTAAGTTATTTTTTAGGGACTACGTCGAGACCTACCACTTAGGTCTAGGGCACGCCAAGGTATATCACTCATATCCATGACACCCTTATAAGCTCAACTAGGTCGGACAACCCTACGGAGAAGGTCGCACGACGTGAAGTGAGACATCGTCAAGACCTGTTTTCTAGAGCAACAAGATGAAAGTCAAGGCTGAGCTGCACAGACAAGATGCTAGCCACCTTATTACAAGTACTGATTGGGGACTTGTCGGAGATAAGTAGTTTAGGCCATAATCATACGGGCCTGCACCACTTTCAGCCCACAACGTCCAAGACTCCCCGGGATGATAACTCACCTCTATAAGCTTCTCCACCGACCAAGACCTTGATAGCCTTCGTCTCTAGAAGCTTCTCCACTCTCTAGATTAGATCTTCGGGTTCCATCTTCATCTCCGCCTACCTCGGTTATTTCTATCTGAGATCTTTCGCTATTGTTGTTATTTTTTGTGATAGCCTTCATGCTTGAAGTATTGTATTGCATCATATAGGGTGTTTCACTTAGTTGTTAGGCACACTTTATTTATCCGCATAGCCTAAAACTTGTGAAAAGAAAACAAAAAATTGTAGTAACCAATTCACACCCCCCTTCTAGGTTACCTTCTATATCGTTTCACTGATTATTAAAACAAGGCACCACTTCTATGCAAGGAGGGATTCCTTACTACCTCGTGCAATGTACAAGCGAATTTGTTCTACATATATTTTCGTAGTGTGGAATCACTTCTTGGATAAACATGTGTGTGCTTTTTAGTATGAGGCATTACCAGTTCTTTGTACATTGATGTCATGTTCTAAGGATCACGTATTGTTAAACATGTGTTCATGGTCTTATTCTTTGTAGGATCAAGGAACATGTGGTGGAGGAAGTTCTAGCAGAAGGAAGGCGAACGTTGGCTGAATCAATGAAGAGGTGTCTCCTAACCACTTCTGCAACGTGGTGATCGCCCCTGGCTTAGGTGTCCTTCCAGTTCCAGACGCCTTTGGGCCATACTTGGGAGAGGTGCCTACGGAGATCACCCGCAGGGCGAACACATGTTGCGTCTGGACAATCACCCTGCATTATCTCAATGGTAAAGCATGTCTTGATGGGGGTGTACATCATTTAGCACTGCTCATAAGGTGAATATTTGTTTCCTTCTCATGTTCAAGAAGATCGTTGCAAAGGAGTATAAGGTGATCATCTTCAACATTTCTGGCTGTGAGCTGGCGAAGCAATGCTCGGAGCACCCAAAGAACGTGATGAAGAAGGAAGACAAGTAGGATAGTGGATTATGAAATTGTTTCTATGGCTAAGTTTATGAGACTTCTTTAAGCACTGCGCTATTGTGCTATGTGGATTTTCAGACTATGTTTGCACTATGTTTAATAACTGCTTCTATGATCTTCCTGAAATAATTCATACTTGTGCTTCGATGCTAGGGTTGGTAACCTCACGTAAGAGAGAAGATGTTACCGTAACATCTGTTCTGCAGCTAACCAAACATACGCATACTCGCATTAGAACATGCAATCATGTAACTAAACGGCTGAGTCCATATTTTTGGCTGGTGCAAAAATATGGTATGCAAGATACCAAACAACGTGCACAACATGGTCGAGAGGGTGGTTTTCCTAGACCAGGCCCTGGCCGACCAAGTCTCATAGGGTGCAAAGGTAGCTTTTGGCTACCAAACACGATCTTAGCTGCTTAATTAGCAGCCAAGTTCCGGTTATTTCCACGAATAATATCCATGAGAGCTTATCAGAGTCTTTTGACCCCTGTTTATATTAGGAGCATCTAATTAGCATCTACCCGGTTTTCAATTTCCTATCTGTCAGATGTTTGCTCTTGGTATTGAGTAAGCACTAGTACGAAATCTCGAATGGAAGACGGGACATAGAGCCGGTCAAAGCAAAAAGAAAAACGGCCGTTTGGGGCAGAACACCAAAGACGGCTGTAATTTTCTGTTCATCTCTGATAACACCTGCATCGGTTAATGTTTCTGACCGTCGCCAATGTATTTCCATTTGCGACGACTTGGATATCTGACCGGCGTAGAGTACTTCTTAGGCGGTCATGATGGGCGCTAGTAAACAGTTTGTTGCTGAATTTAGAAGAGTTCAGTTTCAGCATACTACGCTACTTTTGCTCTGTTCTTCTAATAGTGACAACAGTTTAATAAAACAGAGATAACGATCGACACCATTACATATAGCAGAAACAGAGTCATAGAAGTAGCTACAGATCGATCGAGAGCCTACATGGCGTAGTACAAACGAGCGATGTTGACAACAAAGCGCTACACACAACAGTTAAGATATATATGAAGAAACATAATAAATTAAAGCAGAGAGATCATGCCGGCCAGCCAGAGATCGATCTAGCTCTAGGCGCCGCGATGTAGGACACGGACAATCGGGTACACCGGTGGGAGTCTCGCGTCATGGAGGAGCTCCGGCTTGACCTGGACGCAGCAGACGAGGGTGTCCCTCACCCAGAAGACGTCGTCGTGCATCTTCGCCGCCAGGGTCGACCTTGTACATGCGATGATCGATGTACACTGATTGCATGATCATGTGAGCCGCACGCCATGCGGTGACGTATCCACCGATGGCGAAGAACTGGAGCACGTTCCCGCGGCCATAGGCAGCGGGGCTGAGAAACTCCACCGGGTGCGCGGCCTGCAGAGGAGTCTCGCCGACAACCTCGATGGTGGTCCAGGCCATTGTTGGCGGCGTGGAGCTCTATCTCTAGATCTCTTTTGGATGTGGGAGAGAGAGATCGACCGAAAGCAGAGGAGGCGCGCGGATAAGAGTGTTGAGCGTGCTGCCGGTCGCGGGATCAAAATTTATAGCGGCGCGCGAGGGGGGAGACGTATAGGCGCGGCGGCGGCGTGTAGTCATAATTAACTTTCCTCTGGCGAGCGCGGTGATCCAGCCGGCCATTAATTAAGCTCGCTCTCCGATGACCTGAGACTGCGCGACCGCAACGTAGAGCGCGCCATGGTGCGCATGCACGGGGCGCACGGCAGCACGCGCAGCTTGACCAAACATGAACGGCAGGGCTCCACGCTTCAACCCAATGGGCAGGCGAGTGCGCGCACGTGGCGAGTACACCGGCGCGCCAGGCCGGCATGCGCACGCTGCACACACAGCCTGCATACACGGGAGCACACACCGGCGCGCCAGGCATGCGCACGCTGCACAACCTGCATACACGGGAGCGGGCGCGTGAACCGGCCGGCATCGATGCAGAGCTAGCTAGCCCTAAGCTGCGTGCCTGCCGTTCTAGCCCTGCTAATGACATTCATGGCTCGCGTGCATTCTAATATAATATATATCTAACGGTGGGAGTTTTGTCGCAAACATGGGCTTAGCCTAGTGGCAAGGGGATGTTGATGCCTTCCTTGCCCATCCAAGTTTGAGTCCCTACGCTCGCAATTTCGGTGTTGCATATAAAAAGGTTGTTATCCTGCAGTGCTGTGGCTCCGACAATTCACTATTATCGATTAATTAGTAGTCGATGATAGTGGGTTGTCGCATCCATCGAACTGTTGCATTGCAACCAAGTTTTTTTTGTTTTCCAGATATATATACACAAAATTTTACCTTTTTAATTATTAATTATTTTCAATTTATATGCCATTTTTTACCTATATTAATGTGTTGTATTAAGTACTTAGATATGAAATATTTGTAGCTAGCTATAGCTCATATTTGATAGACAAAAATCTGGAGGGGCTGGACTCCGGACACACTCTGAGTTTGCCCAAAAACGATGTTCGTGTATTAATAGTTCTTTAAAATGTTATTATTGAAAATCTTGAAACTTGCTATGTGTTTACCATAAGATACCCTGTAGGCTGTCGTATACATATCTACCGGTTGGAGTTTTATCGCAAACATAGGCTTAACCTGTGGCAAGGAGAAGTTGATGTCTTCCTTGCCCACCCAAGTTCAAGTCCCCATGCTTGCAATTTAGGTGTTGCATATATATAATTAATTGTTGGTTCTGATCCAGTAGTCATGTGGGTCTGGCAACTTGAGTTGTCCCATCAATTGAAATGCTGCATTGGAATCAATATTTTTACCATTTACATATATACGCGAAATTTTGAATTAAATCATATGCCATTTTTTTACCCAAAAAAATATGTATGAAAATTTCCATACTTTCACTAAATTATATCAGTACATGTGTTGTAGACATGTAGTAAGTACGTAATTATAAAATATTTGTAGCTAACTAGGTCATATTTTGATAGACCAATATCCGGAGGGTCCGGACACACTCCGAGTTTGCCCCAAAACAATGTTCGTGTATTAATAGTTATTTAAAATGTTATTATTGAATTTTATATTGCTACTCATCACAAAATGTTGGTACTGTGATTTTTAGGGATTTTGTAAAATTGAATATCTATTGTTTTGCATTTAATTGATTGTTTTGGCATTTTAATGTATTTTTTATATAATACGTAAAACATGTCAGAAAATCATGAAACTCCCTATGTGTTTATCACATAATACCTACAGGCTGTGGTAACTGTGTTACGCCATTCCAAAAAAAAATGAACCGAAGTTATACTGTGACGAGTACAATGTCCATGCCGGTTCATCACACCTTTGAATATAAACTCCAATGCTTGTATACTACATCATATAATCTCTTCATTATATTCTAAATTTATTGTGTATCAACTTAAATGAACAGTACAAAGTGTATGTAAACCTTCTTTCAAATTTATAACATTTTTTCTTATTTGTTTGATCATTTATATGATTATAGCAAAATCTGGAGTGACCGAACATATACGTAAGGTCCGAAGAGGAATACTGGCGGCAATGGCCAAATGTTTTTTGGCTCAAAATTAAGGGGGAGGGGGCGGGGGATATTTTCGCATTGCCGCCCGCCACGCAACTCAGTTACTCAAACCCTATCTCAACCCTGACCCTCCCGTCGCCGCCCCTATTCCCCATTCCCCATTCCCCATTTCCCCGCCCCCTCACAGTTCCCCATCGGTACCCTTCTGCTCACCGCCGGCTGCCGTCCCTCGTCGCTCTCAATCCCCAGCTCAGGCGCGTTCTTCTTCTGACCCGCTCCGCTCCGTTGCTCTCTGGTTGATTAGATCCTATTGATAGCTCTGCTCCGCCGCTCTGGGTAGCTTAGATCTTATCCGATCGAGCCGCCTCCTCTAGCTTAGACCTTCCCCTTTACTTCAGATCGATGGTCGGCCACATGCGCGGCAGAGGTGGCCGGCGCGGCTCCCAAGCGGGCAGAGTTGCGGCACGGGTGGATGCATGATACGTCTCAAACGTATCTATAATTTTTGATGTTCCATGCTAATATTATACCAATTGCTACATGTTTTGCATCTACTTTATATCACTTTTATACATTTTTTGGGACTAACCTATTAACAAGATGCCGAAGTGCCAGTTCCTGTTTTCTGCTGTTTTTGTATTCCAGAAAAGCTAGTCTGGAAATATTCTCGGAATTGGACGAAACTTCACGGAGGACCTATTTTACCAGAACACACCTGAAGGACCAAAGGAGCAACGAAGGAGGGCCCCACACGCCACTAGGGCGCGGGCCCCCCTGCGCGCCCTAGGGTGGTGTGGGCCCCTCGGGGGTCGTCAGCCGCCGCCCTTTCGCCTACTTATTCCCCCGACGCGAAAACCCTAAGTACCTGAGCAAATATCCACGAAAAGTTCCAGAGACGCCGCCGCCGTCAACCCTAGCTCGGGAGGGTCCAGAACCTCTTCCCGGCACCCTGCCGGAGAGGGGAATCGTCACCGGAGGCTTCTACATCGCCATGCCTGCCTCCGGAGTGATGCGTGAGTAGTTCATCCTTGGACTACGGGTCCATAGCAGTAGCTAGATGGTTGTCTCTCCACTTTGTGCCATCATGTTTAGATCTTGTGAGCTGCCCTACATGATCAAGATCATATTATTGTAATGCTACATGTTGTGTTTGCTGGGATCCGATGAATATTGAATATTATGTCAAGTTGATTATCAATCTATCTATATGTTATTTAAGATCTTGCATGCTTTCCGTTACTCGTAGATGCTTTGGCCAAGTAGATGCTTGTAACTCCAAGAGAGAGTATTTATGCTAGATAGTGGGTTCATGCCTCCGTTTAATCTGGGACAGTGACAGAAAGTTCTAAGGTTGTGGATGTGCTGTTGCCACTAGGGATAACCTAACGATGCTATGTCCACGGCATATGTGTTTGTTTACATTACGCACTTTACTTAATGCAATTATCCGTTGCTTGCAACTTAATACCAACGGGGGACTCGGATGACAACCCGGCGGTGGATTATTAGTCATAGATGCTGTTGGATAACGGTCTATGTATTATGTCGTAATGCCCAATTAAATATCATAGTAGTCACATGTCATGTATATGCATTGTCATGCGCTCACTATTGTCAATTGCCCAGCTGTAATTTGTTCACCCAACATGTTAGTTATCTTTTATGGAGAGACACCACTAGTGAACTGTGGACCCCGGTCCATTCTTTTACACTGATTAAACAACCAAAACTGCAAACTGTTCCTTTTTCATTCTCTGCAATTTAATACTCATTTTCCACACCATACGTTTAATCCTTTGTTTTCAGCAAGCCGTGAGATTGACAACCTCACTGTTTCGTTGGGGCAAAGTAGTTTGATTGTGTTGTGTGCAGATTCCACGTCAGTGATCCCTGTGTGCGCCGCATCATTTTCGCCGTTGACAACCTTCTGAAGAGTGCTGCTCCTACTGGTTCGATAACCTTGGTTTCTTTCTGAGGGAAAACTTGCTGCTGACTACATCATACCTTCCTCTTGGGGTCTCCCAACGAACGTGTGCACGTCATCAAGCTTTTTCTGGCGCCGTTGCCGGGGAGACAGCAGTCTTCTGCAAGGGGAGTTTCACGCTTCCAATCTCTTTACTTTGTTTTTGTCTTGCTTAGTTTATTTTATTTTATCTTGTTTGCTTTCAATTATCAAAAACACAAAAAAATTAGTTACTTGCATCTAGTTTACTTTCAAGTTATTTTCTGTACTGTTTTTATTCTGCTAAAATGAGTACTCCTGAGAACACTAAGTTGTGTGATTTCACTAGCACGAACAACAATGATTTCATATGCACACCTATTGCTCCACCTGCTGCTTCAGCAGAATTTTATGAAATTAAACCTGCACTTTTAAATCTTGTTATGAAAGAGCAATTTTCTGGTGTTAGTACTGATGATGCTGCTGTTCACCTTAATAACTTTGTTGAACTTTGTGAAATGCAAAAGCTCAAGGAAGTAGATGGTGATATTATTAAACTGAAACTTTTTCCTTTCTCCTTGAGAGGACGTGCTAAAGAATGGTTGCTATCTTTGCCTAGAAATAGTATTGATTCATGGACTAAATGCAAAGATGCTTTTATTGGAAAATATTATCCTCCTGCTAAGATTATTTCTTTGAGAAGTAGCATAATGAATTTTAAGCAATTTGATAATGAACATGTTGCTCAAGCATGGGAGAGAATGAAATCATTGGTTAAAAATTGTCCCACTCATGGACTGACTACTTGGATGATCATCCAAACCTTCTATGCAGGATTAAATTTTTCTTCAAGGAATTTATTGGATTCGGCCGCTGGAGGTACCTTTATGTCCATCACTTTGGGTGCTGCAACAAAGCTTCTTGATGATATGATGATTAATTATTCTGAGTGGCACACCGAGAGAGCTCCAACAGGTAAGAAGGTAAATTCTGTTGAGGAAACCTCTTCCTTGAGTGCCAAAATTGATACTATTATGTCTATGCTTGCAAATGGTCAAACACATGTTGATCCAAATAATGTTCCTTTAGCTTCTTTGGTTGCTCAAGAAGAGCATGTTGATGTGAACTTCATTAAAAATAATAACTTCAACAACAATGCTTATAGGAATAATTTTGGTAATAGCAATTATAGGCCCTATCCTTCTAATAGTGGCAATGGTTATGGAAATTCCTATGTAACTCCTACAACAATAATAAGAGTGTACCCTCTGATCTTGAAGTTATGCTTAAGGATTTTATTAGTACACAAACTGCTTTCAATAAAACTGTTGAGGAGAAATTTGGGAAAATTGATGTGCTTCCTCTAAAGTTGATAGTCTTGCTCTTGATGTTGACTTGTTGAAACTAAAGAACATGCCTCATGATGTTAAAGAGAGCAAAACTCTCAATGCTATACAAGTTAAAATTGATAACAATGTGAGGATGTTAGCTGAATTGCATGCTAGATGGGAAAGAGAGGATGAAATTGCTAGAAAGAATAATATTGCTAGAGTTTATACTATTACTACTTCTGAAAATGCTTCAAACTCAAGTGTTAGCAAACCTCCTACCATTAATGGCAAGATAATTGGTGTTGGTAATGTTTCCACTTCTATTGCAAAATGTCCTAAATTGCCTGATAACTCTGAAACTGTCCTTGATAAAGATGCTGAAATTTCTAGCAATAAGGAAGAAATTCCATTACTTTTGATGATAATGACTTTGATTTTGATGGTTGCAATATTTCTGAAGTAATTAAGTTCTTGCAAAAGCTAGCTAGAAGTCCTAATGCTAGTGATAAACATGGCTTTTACTAAACATATTACTAATGCTCTCATACAAGTTAGGGAAGAAAAATTAAACGAAGCTTCTATCCCTAGGAAGTTAGAAGATGGTTGGGAGCCCATCATTAAATGAAATTGAATGACTTTGATTGCAATGCTTTGTGTGACCTTGGTGCTAGTATTTCTGTTATGCCTAAAAGATTTATGATATGCTTGATTTAGCACCTTTGGAAAATTGTTACTTGGATGTTCACCTTGTTGATTCTACTATTAAAAAACCTTTGGGAAGAATTGATGATGTTCTTATCATGGTTAACAACAATTATGTCCCCGTTGATTTTATTGTCTTGGATATTGAATGCAATCCATCATGCCCTATTGTGCTGGGAAGACCTTTTCTTAGAACTGTAGGTGCTATTATTGATATGAAAGAAGGGAATATAAAATATCAATTTCCTCTCAAGAAAGGTATGGAACACTTTCCTAGGAAGAAGATTAAGCCACCTTATGATTCTATTGTTCGAACAAATTACAATGTTGATGCTTCTTCACTTGGTAATACTTGATGCATGCTTTGTGCCTAGCTAAAAGGCGTTAAAGAAAAGCGCTTATGGGAGGCAACCCATTTTTTTTTCTGCAATTTTTCTTTTATTGAGTCAAGGAGTTGTTTACTTCTGTAGCAACTCCTTTGTATCTTTATTTTCTCGCATTGTTGTGCCAAGAGTAGCCTCTAATGTTAAGATGATGCTTAATTTTGATTGCTGCGCAGAAACAGATTTTTGCTGTTCACTGTACGAAATTCCTAAAATCACCAGATTGTTAATTAAATCTGAAATTTTTGTGCGTAATCTTTATGAATGTCTGAATCTTTCATTAGTTCAAGTTTTCGATCTGAGCGTCGTAAGTGCCTCGAAAAAATTCGTCTTTGCGGACTGTTCTGTTTTAGACAGATTATGCCTTTTTATTTTGCATTCTCTCTTTTACTAGTGTTGAGTGAAATTCTTTTTTGGGTGGAAGAGCTTCACATAACATCAGTGGCTGTAGCTAATGTTTAAAGTAACAAATCATATTGCGTCTTTATAGAACATGTGAATTTTTGATTATGCACTAACCCTCTAATGAGATTACTTTGAGTTTGGTGTGACGGAAGTTTTCAAGGGTCAAGAGAGAAGGATGATATAATAGGATCAAGAAGAGTGAAGAGCTTAAGCTTGGGGAGGCTCCCATGGATCTCCCCAGCATATTTCAAGAAGACTCAAGCGTCTAAGCTTGGGGATGCCCAAGGCATCCCCTTCTTCATCGTCAAAATTATCAGGTCATCTCTAGTGAAACTATATTTTAATTCTTTCACATCATATGTGCTTTTCTTGGAGCGTCTGTGTGCTTTTATTTTCAGTACTTTTATTTTCAATAAAGCTTGACTGGACCCTAGCATTCTTGATTGGGAGAGAGACACGCTCCGCTTTTTCATGAGAATACTCCTATTCTTCACTTATATTTGTTGAGTATTCATATCTAGCGCTGTTCAGCTTTTAGCTCTTGTTTTCATGTATCTCTTGTCAGAGCTATTAGCTTTCTTTTGTAGAAAGTACTCTCTTGCTTCACTTATATTTGTTTGGAGAGTTGAAATAAATTGATTGGTGTTTGGTTGGTTCAGAAAATGTTGCATGTGGTAATTGGTATAAGGAAAAACTTGCTTAATCTTGTAGATCACTAATGGATAACTTGATGCTTGTCAATTGTTTTGAGTTAACAAGTAGATCATGATTAAATTGTGCATCATGAGTTAAGCCTATTAGTGAAGAACTACCGTAAAGCTTGTTGAAAATTTGGTTTGCATCGGTGGTATCTCTAAGGTCTAGATATTTTCTAATAACAGGGTTTGGTTAACAAGGAAGACGGTATGAAGTCTTATAACGTTTGCAATATGTTTGTCATATAAAACTTGGTGTACGGGTTGATATTCTTGTTTGCTTACATAACCTTGCTAGCCTAAACTCTGTACTGAGAGGGAATGCTTCTCGTGCATCCAAATCCTTGAGCCAAAATCCATGCCATTTGTGTCCACCATAACTACCTATATGTGGTATTTCCTTGCCACTCCAAGTAAATTTTTCATGTGCTACCTTTAAATTATTCAAAATGTTATTATTCCCTTTTTGTGTCAATGTTTACTAGCTCATGAGGAATTAGTGTGGTTATTCTTTATTCTATTTGTCAATGGACTTTTACACCTGGACTAGTGGCATATACATCCGCTTATCCAATAACTTGCAAAAAGAGCTGGCAACGGGGTGCCCAGTCCCAATTAATTACAACTTTAACCAATTAATTCTCTTCACACTTTTGCCCTGATTCATCAGTAAGCAATGACAAACAGTGAAATACCTGTGTGTGTAAACCAAAGAGAAAGAGGGATGATCTGCCTTGCTGGTAGAAATAACGTCCTTCATGGGAGCCGCTCTTAAAAGTCCGTTGACAGGTAGAATACTGTTCTCACCCGCTACCATTCGTTGACAATTAACAAACACCTCTCAAAAATAGATACTCCTCCATGGTATGTGATTGATGGAAGGCACCCGAGGATTCGGTTAGCCATGGCTTGTGTTAGCAAGGTTGGGAGGAGTATCAAATATTTTATGCAATCTCTATATGCTTTCAAAAACCTAAAAGCTCTAGCACATGATTTAATCCCTGCTTCCCTCTGCGAAGGGCCTTTCTTTTACTTTTATGTTGAGTCAGTTTTCCTATTCTTTCTGTCTTCCACAAGCAAACACTAGTGTCAACTTTGTTACAACATGCGTTATATGCAATGTATTGGACTTGTTATACTACTTTGTGTTGACAATATCCATGAGATAAATATGTTGAAAGTTGAAGCAAATGCTGAAACTAATTCTTCCTTTGTGTTGATTAAATACCTTTTATTAGAAACTATTGCTTTATGAGTTAACACTTATGCAAAACTGTTTGATGCTTGTCTCGAAAGTACTATTCATGAAAACGTTTAGCTTGTGTGATTCATTGTTTACTCATTATCTATTTGGTAGCAAATTATAGACCATTGACTTGGATCACTTCATTCATTTACATGTGCCTTGCAATATTATATGATCAAGATTATGATGGTAGCATGTCACCTCAAAAATTATTTTGTTTTTATCGTTTACCTACTCGAGGACGAGTAGGAACTAAGCTTGGGGATGCTGATACGTCTCAAACGTATCTATAATTTTTGATGTTCCATGCTTGTTTTATACCAATTGCTACATGTTTTGCATCTACTTTATATCACTTTTATACATTTTTTGGGACTAACCTATTAACAAGATGCCGAAGTGCCAGTTCCTGTTTTCTGCTGTTTTTGTATTCCAGAAAAGCTAGTCTGGAAATATTCTCGGAATTGGACGAAACTTCACGGGGCCTATTTTTCCAGAACACACCAGGAGCCAAAGGAGCAACGAGAGGAGCCAGAGGGCCCCACACGCACCTAGGGCGCGGGCCCCCTCTGCGCGCCCTAGGGTGGTGTGGGCCCCTCGGGGTCGTCAGCCGCCGCCCTTTCGCCTACTTATTCCCCCCGACGCGAAAACCCTAAGTACCTGAGCAAATATCCACGAAAAGTTCCAGAGACGCCGCCGCCGTCAACCCTAGCTCGGGAGGGTTCAGAACCTCTTCCCGGCACCCTGCCGGAGAGGGGAATCGTCACCGGAGGCTTCTACATCGCCATGCCTGCCTCCGGAGTGATGCGTGAGTAGTTCATCCTTGGACTACGGGTCCATAGCAGTAGCTAGATGGTTGTCTCTCCACTTTGTGCCATCATGTTTAGATCTTGTGAGCTGCCCTACATGATCAAGATCATATTATTGTAATGCTACATGTTGTGTTTGCTGGGATCCGATGAATATTGAATATTATGTCAAGTTGATTATCAATCTATCTATATGTTATTTAAGATCTTGCATGCTTTCCGTTACTCGTAGATGCTTTGGCCAAGTAGATGCTTGTAACTCCAAGAGAGAGTATTTATGCTAGATAGTGGGTTCATGCCTCCGTAATCTGGGAGAGTGACAGAAAGTTCTAAGGTTGTGGATGTGCTGTTGCCACTAGGGATAACCTAACGATGCTATGTCCACGGCATATGTGTTTGTTTACATTACGCACTTTACTTAATGCAATTATCCGTTGCTTGCAACTTAATACCAACGGGGACTCGGATGACAACCCGGCGGTGGATTATTAGTCATAGATGCTGTTGGATAACGGTCTATGTATTTGTCGTAATGCCCAATTAAATATCATAGTAGTCACATGTCATATATATGCATTGTCATGCGCTCACTATTTGTCAATTGCCCAGCTGTAATTTGTTCACCCAACATGTTAGTTATCTTTTATGGAGAGACACCACTAGTGAACTGTGGACCCCGGTCCATTCTTTTACACTGATTAAACAACAAACTGCAAACTGTTCCTTTTTCATTCTCTGCAATTTACTACATTTTCCACACCATACGTTTAATCCTTTGTTTTCAGCAAGCCGGTGAGATTGACAACCTCACTGTTTCGTTGGGGCAAAGTAGTTTGATTGTGTTGTGTGCAGGTTCCACGTCAGCGCCGGATTCCCAGGTGTTGCGCCGCATCATATTCGCCGTTGACAACCTTCAGAAGCGCTGCTACTCCTACTGGTTCGATTAAACCTTGGTTTCATACTGAGAGAAAACTTGCTGCTAGACTGCATCATACCTTCCTCTTGGGGTCTCCCAACGAGCGTGTGCTTCACGTTAGCAATATCCATGCCGCTCGGAATGATATCGCGACCGCTCGGGCTGATGTCGCGGCAGGTGACCGAAGGTCTGAAGCCGCGGCTGGCGCGTTCACTCGGGCAGATGTTGCGGCAGATCGGGTTGATGCCGCGGTCACTCAAGCTGATGTCCTCGCCGCTCGGGCTGACAAGACAATGCTTCAAGCCGAGCAAGGTGTGGAGACCTGCGGCGTTGCTCTAGACGACAACAATTAAGCTGGCGTGAAGAGTACTAGCTACATGAACTACGACGAGTTGCCGCCAAGGATTCAGAGAGTTTATGTTTAGTTTCGTTATCTGAAATGTTAAATTCTTGTCGCTCGGCCTGAACATCAACTAACCGAATTTATTATTTCAGTATGAACCATGTTGTTTGAATATGCAGTAATATGCATTCTTGAATTTGTATGCACATGTTGTGATTCCTGTTTATTTTAACTAATCAATGAGCAGGATACATATAGCATGCCAAGTATGCAAAAATGATTGCGTAGGCATGAACTACACTGGATCCTTCAGTGTTTATCTGCCAGAGTGCCACCGGAAGTCAGTGGTAAGAGAGAAAGTCTTATTCCACATCAAATATTTGTAATGTCTTTGTGTTCATATCAGGGTATACCTAATTTATGTTTTGTTTTTGCTGCTGCACAGATTGTACCATGCTATGCCAGGCAAGACTTTGAGTTAGTATGCAGAAGTTTGTATTTTTGTTGTCTTCGGGGCACATACAAAATTCATGTGAAACACAAACATAGCAAGACTCGCTTGTACGGCAAAGGATGGGAAGAGTTGACCAAGATGAACAATCTCAGGGTAGGAGACATGCTAGTTTTTAGCATGACCGGGCCAAACACAAAGATCTCTGTTATCATTATGGACTTTGGCAAAAACGCACAGGACACTGATGACGAGACTTCTTCTGATAGTAATTCTGATGAGGATTCAGAGAGTGAAGAAGAGGATAGTTACATAATTGCCCAAAGAGTCCATTTCAATAACCATGAGAAGTACCGCCTCCTTCCGCTTCTACACCAAAGAGCTAAATATGTTGGGGTTCCTTTTGTCACTCGTTTGACGAGCACAAATCTGAACCAACATGATATGATAACGAACACTATCATGCCTCTTTACCTCTGCAATGTACATATGTCTACATATATAGTTATATGTCTCTTTACATGAGCAGAAACTACCTAAGACGATAGCAGAAGAGGCTGGCCTACCGACTAAAGGCAATGCTGGACTACGACTTGGAACAGCAGGGGTTGTCACCACCATAACGTACACAACGAAAACTGACGACCGCATTGTCTTTGGCAAGCCAGGGTGAAAGAATTTCCTCGAAGGCAAACACTTTAAGGTTGATCAACCTATGCTGATCATTCTTAGAAAACCCAATGACCTCAGCTTGGAAGTTATCATTGAGATGCAGATCATCTAGTAGTAGTAGTACTTATTTAGTTATATGAATTTGGGTTTGGTGAAATTGAAATATTAATTATGTTGTTGTAGCTGCCTTGGGTTGAAGTTTCTTTATGTGAATTGCTTTCTATGAATGGAACGGGGGGGTGATTCCCCTGGTGGTGATGATCTGTCAATTATTCTGTTTTGCTTCACAAAGTTGGATCCCCCCCGGATTTATACCCTGATGCAACGTATATTACGGCCGGAGGGCTATGTCGGACCCCACAGGTACCATGCGACGGCCAGCCATTGTATACGTCGCTGATTAGTCACGATCACCGACAGGTGTTTCTGTTGGCCGTCTCTATATTGGAGACGGCTGATTCTCCCGGCCGTCTCAGGGATGAGCTCATTACAGCCGGCCCCAGAGGACCGGCTCTAAAGGAGCGTACATTAGAGACCCCCGCGCAGAGACGGACAGTTTAACCGGCTGAGATGACTCTTTGGGGCCGGCTCTAATGTACGTTTCTGTACTAGTGAAGATCAAACAGTTACACATTAATCATCGTGTATGTACGACTAAGCAAAAGAAAAGAGGATGATGTCGAATTTAAAAACCTTTAGCTGCTTATTAGCGAAGACGTTGAGACTTTGTAATTTGCTTTGTGACCAGCGAATCTGCATAGTCCATTGGTTCAACAAATATGTTATATACCTAGGCAATGAAGCGGTCACTGCGTTGATCGACACACACAACCATGGATGCAAACGACCACGTTGGTTCACCAAAACACAATATCACATCTAAGAAACAAAACATACATGAATTGGGTGCTTCTATGTAGAGTAATACGCCTCGCGTCCTCCTATTAGGGCATTACAACCGCAACACCTACGAAAGCCTCTCACGCACTCTGCCCTCGTCACCCATTTGTGACCGTCCGATCCTCCTTCTGAACCTTTTTGGCCCTCGGATGCTCGTCCTCTCCCGCATGGGCTGCTCCTGGGCCGGATGTGGAAGCTGCTCTGGGCATCAATTTCACGTTTCAGGGTGCATTTGGGCCCAATACAGGCAAAGCCCAGCAACTTGGCTGCTCGCTGGTCAACGCAGCAGTGAGCGGCGCGGAGGAGGCGAGCGGACGGGCGAAAAAACGCGACCGGATCGGAGGAGGCGAGCAGACGGGCGACCGGATCGAAGTCAAGCTCACGCGACCGTCCGAGGACAAGGCGAGCGGATCGATCCACCGCGACGGTGATGCGGCCGGGCGAACGACCCCATGTGACCCGCGTGCGTCGGATCGAAAGAGGAAAGGCCCGTGTGGCGGTGCATCGATCTCCGATGCGGCATGAGCAGATGGTGCGGCAGGGAGCTGAACTGATGCGTCGATGGTGGTTGATTTTGATGGCCCGAGTAAAGGCCGTGTTAATTTGCAGTTCCTGTAAACCCATAATGACAGTAATCGTGTGCAAATCGCCGGCGGCAAGTGATGTGGTACGTTACTACCTCTCCTACCCTATAATCATGTTGCATCGATCCTTTCTTACCACTTCCACTCGAGCAAAACTTGCGGGTACAATTTGAACTGCTAGGTTGATTATCTGTTCTGCGAAATCGTCATTTTCTCAACATCGAATTGTCACCGTTTCTAAATCCCAAAATCCATTTTTTACAGGTTGTGTCGTCCTGGTTCACCTCTTTTCATTCCGTTGAATCATGCAGCTTGGTCGAATTTAATTATCTGTGAAATTCTTCATCTCCGTTTTTGCAATGGCTGCCGGCCATGTTCGTTCTTACATTAGCTCTTCTATGAATTGTCACCGTTTCTAAATCTCAAATTCCATTTTTCACAGGTTGTGTTCATCCTGGTTCACCTCTTTTCATTCCTTTGAATCTTGCAGCTTGGTCGAATTTAATTATCCCAGAAATTCTTCACCTCAGTTTTTGCAATGGCTGCTGGCCAGGTTCGTTCTTACATTACCTTTTCTATTTCCTTCATATTATATGTCCTGCTTACAATGTTTGAAAACCTAGATTCATATCATTTCCATTGTTTTAAATTGCTCATAGTAAGATTATTAGAATTGCATGTAAATATAGAGTATGATGGCTATTAGCCTATTAATGAGCAAGTTGTCTTTGAGTTCAACCCACTGGTGCGACTAAGATAGTGTTTAACTTCTCATGGTGCAGTTTTGTGACACTTTCTTCTGGAAAATTAAGAACAATTCTCCATGTGAATATATATGCCGGTGACCTCTGTTGCCGCAAAAATCTGCCGCGCAACACCAGGATAATGTCGTGCTTTCGTGACGACGACCGATTGCTTTCCGAGCAAAGCAACAAAGAATCCCCTCTCTTTCGTGGAGGAGAACCGACCGTTTTCCGGGCAAAACGGCAAAGATCCAACCAAACCCTAGACTGTTAGGGCATGGCAGGAGACAAACGATAAAGAGAAAGAAGTAAAAGAAAATAATGTATTATGTTGATAGAACGATTGATCGGGGGTATCAATCGGCCGTGGCCTATACATTTATATAGAGGCACGCTGGACTTGGCGTATAGGAAAAGGAGTCTAAAC
Source organism: Poa pratensis (assembly GCA_947311845.1). Taxonomy (NCBI): domain Eukaryota; kingdom Viridiplantae; phylum Streptophyta; class Magnoliopsida; order Poales; family Poaceae; genus Poa; species Poa pratensis. Next base: position 26,639,721 of record CAMZMU010000027.1, read on the forward strand.
CTGAACCGATCGAATAGGATACATCCTCTGTTGATTCGGTTACATACGATCTGTAGCAGCTCCATATTCTATCCCATGTCACGTACAAATATCTTTTGGCCCACAAGGAAAGTAATAAAATATCCGGCCATGGTGCTAATCATATACCATCTAATGGAGATCTCATACCACTCGCGCATCACCGTGCATATTTGATTTTCCAAGCAGATTTGACTTTCCTTGCTGCACGTCTCCTTGTGTGATAGTCTGAAACTTCAGTTTGGAATCGGAAGCCTGGTAGGACTTGTCCTAGGCAGCTGCGATTTATCTCAGCATATTTTGAATCCACCGAAGACTTGTCCTAGCTGGCTCATAGTTCATGGAAAACTCCATATAATTGTCTTCGGTAGTACGCCTCGTGCATGATTTTCCTTGTTGCATGTTTTCGACAGCCTCTCGAAATATCTCCGATTCAGACTAGGACTTGTCCTTGATCCACGTAGGATTCCTGCAACGATTCTTAAAGAATTTATCAAACAATTAGCTGAATCGGCAATTAAACTAATTTGGCCCATTACTCAAACCAACTGGCCAAATTACACTATGAACACATGCCCCCCTGTTTTTGGTATGATTGCATTTACCAAAAACACTATGACAACCTTAATATTGATCACTTCATCCGCGCATTAGTTTCTTAGGGTGATGTCCAAACAACACATCGGCCTAATATTCTTAGGACGATATTTTTGAATAATATATCGGCCATAGCACCATCAAGCAGCCTCGCACATGCTAGGATAGTACTCTTTCAAACATTTTCCATTGAGAACTTGGGACAACTTCTCCCCTTGCTTTTCTGAAACTTCAGTCTCGGCCACAGAACACTCAACATGCAGCGTGAATACCATATTAACATGCATATCAGTAGTTACATCCACGCTATTTTCCGAATCCTCGTCGTCAATTGTGTCATCTGCGGGAGCAGCAATTGTGTCATTTGTGGCTCTACTCTTATCCCCCGCAATGCGCTTCTCTCTCCATATCATCTTCGGCACCATAAGTTTTTCTCGTTTGAACAATTCATCACGCTTCTTCTCGGCTATTTCTTCCATTATTTCCAAAGCTCGCCGTCGTTGTACATGCCGTTTCTGAGTATGTGTTAATCCCATTGGACACCACCGAGGTCCTGGTTTAGTCCCTGAGGCGACTGAGTTAATTCTGTTGCCCCCCGAGTCTTTCGGCCTGTACTGTCTTAGTATTGTTCCTTGGTCAAATTTTCTGTCCTTGGCCGAAGTAACTCCCTGCTGATCAGATGTACTACCAACCTCAAATATTATGTTGCCACCCGCATGTTGATCAGTAGATGCATCGGCTGAATCACTAGTACTAGCAGGTACAACCATCTTCACTAAACGTGTGTGCACAATAGGCTCTGAACCAGCTTGTAAACCATTATCTTTTGCTATACTATTGTCGATGCAGTCACGCTCAGCTCTATCACTTCCTTCTGCACGAATTTCATGATTGATCGGCACCCACTTAAATCTCTGACCACCAATATGAACTATACCATCCGCATTGTGAGCCGCCGATCGGTTTCCTCGAGCTGTAACTTTCTCGCTTCCTCTACTGCTTGGGTTCCCCTGTTGGCTAAACGTGCCAAATCCATTTGGAGACATACTCATTGATGCTGCTGGGCTACTGTTTCTCATGACAGAATTGGTACGTGTGCTAGCTGAACCAAATTTCATACAGGTAATAGTAGAAAATGCAGCAATGGTATTACCCATACCTTTATCTTTTGTATCAGCATCTTTCTTCTGCACTGATCCACTCCTTATGGTTTCAACGCATGTTGGCTCTGTACTATTTTCAACACCTTTAGCTGATTGGCCTTTCCCCAGTTCCAGAGCATGAGAATCATCCGAATCATCTGAACTTTTTACAAGATTAGCTTCAGCACGCCTCACCGGCACCCAGATGAGCTTGCGTCCACCCTTCTTGACTCGGTAAACTTGCTTGACCGCTTCTTTCTTTACCCATGAGCTCTGGACCGATTCTTTTTTATCGAAACGGTCTTTGACACGTGATTGTTGATCAATTGTTGATCTTCTCATAGCTGCATAATTTGGGTGAGATGATCTATAATTTGAGGAATAATGTGCCCAGGAATCATACCTTTCCCATGATGGATATGTATAAAAATCACAGGAAGGTATCCATGACATTGGCATTGGTGGGCCAAAAGGAGAATATGAATATGCTGCACTGAATTTATCCTTTCGCCAATCCCTGCCTTTAGATTTTTGCCTTGGGGGTGATCTTGATGCTTTTGCATTACTTGGCCAATAAACACCTTTTTCTTCACTCTCCTTTTGATATTTTTCCAATAGCTGCGTAAAAGTGACTTTTGCTTTCTTACCTTTGTGCTTATTGCGGCCTTTGTCTTTCTTGGTTTTGCATGCATCGATCTTCAAATTTTTGTTTTGCCCCCCAGTGCTTGATGTCCTCGTTGTAGCTTCAATGGAACTCTGACCTTCAAGATTATCTTTAATATGATCTTCAAGAATTTCTTCACTTGTTGGCTTGATCCCATCATCCTCGGTGTGTACCTGCTCATCGTTACATGAATCGGCTAGAAGTAACCGATGCTCGAACGAATCACGTAACTTACAATACATTTGTCCTTGCAATGATGGCTCAATATTGTGATCAAGGATTCTAATATAATCAATTTTCAACAACATATCAAATAACTGATCACTCATCTTTAATTTGATGGTACACCTTTTATTTTCTAGCCGATCATGTTGTGAGAACGACTTTGGAATTAAACAACCGAATGGTTCAGATTTCACATCATCCCATTCGGCTATGTGCTGTCTTACACACTTTTTATCCGATGTATTTGAATACACAATTACAATATCATCGGCTTTCTTGCAAGACAATAAACTTGGCTTTAAATTTTTGAAATCAAAATAGTTAAAGCACATATGTCTCACTTGAGACCAAATGTAAGCCAAGTATGAAATAATCAAAGCTACCATGCGGATACAAAATTCCTATGAAACACTAGGGAAAACTTTGGCTGTAATAATTTGTCACTATCGATCTTTCTAAATGGCACAACATCTTGACTGATATATTTCGTAACAATTATATTGCTAACAAATACATTACCTCTCTCGATTGGTCTTTCAAAGCTTATAAGAATTTTGCTAATAGATGCATAAATAATAAAGTTTTGACCAAATCGGAAAATAAGTAAATTATCTGTTACTTTGAAGACGTTGGCATAGTATGATGATGACATAACCTGAAAAATACCTTGCTCCGCCTCTAGATAATTCTCCAACGCCTTGTCTTCTTCTTTCTCTGGTTTTTGTGCTTCTTCACTTTGATGTTCTTTGTCAACCGAACATTGTTCGGCTATGGTTTCCTTTTCTTCATGTTCATCGTTAGCCGAATTTTGTTCGGCTATATTTTCTTCTTCTTGATGCTCATCAACTTCTCTGGCACGAAACTCGTAGGGCAGCATGACAACGCCCTTACCTCCAGAAAAATCAAACATAGCAACTTCGCTATGCTCATCATCCTCTTGATCATTGAAGCTCGCTTCTTTTGATTCAACAGATTCGTCCAATGTATTTTTGTACTCGGCTTTTTCCATAACCGAATTAACCATACTAGATGAATCATCTGTCTTGTCTTTATAAATTTCATTACCTTGCAAAGCTTCTTCCTTTATGAGCTGAGTGCCGAATGTATGAGAAGTGCTTGGCGTCGTTACTTTTTTGATGATGCCGTTCTTTGTCCCGACGTATTGCTTTAACTTCTCAGCTTTCCATTCTTCCATCTCCCGCTCAATCTCACGTTCCGTCTCTCGCCAGTCATCTTCACATAAATCGTCAAGCGTGACGGCGAGCCGGTCATCCTCAATCTCACGCTCAACCTCACGTTCAGCTTCCTTCGGCCACGGGTTGCCGAAATCCTGCAATTGTGTAGAGGACGTACCACACGCTGCAACACTGGATGAGAACACATTAGTTTCTACCGAATTTTCTATTCGGCTATAACCATTGTCAGCGTACATATCTGACTTAACTCTGCCTGAATTTAATTCGACTTCAACTGAGTCAGCTACTATAGCCGGAGCAATCTTCAGATGTAAACTGGACTCGGCATGTGCATCGTTTGCCATACTAGCCGAGTTAACCTTTATTTGTTGATTAAGTCGCAGAATCTCATCTTGAAGTATTTTCTTCATCTCGCCAAAAGACTCATTAACCAAATCTTCCAGCGATTGCCCCCCGATGCTTTCACTTTCTTTCGGCAATGTAGTGTTGCCGAAATCTTGTACTTGTACAGGGGACGTGTCGTAAGCTGCAGCACTAGACAAAGGCATATTAGCTCCTACCAAATTTCCACTTATTCGGCTATAACCATTGTAAATGTGTGAATCCGAATATTGAAAATTATTAGTTGCACATGGTACCGAAAAGTTACTAGTAGAAGGTGCAGCACATGACGGTTGAAAATAATTGGGGAAATAACTAGTAGTAGCATGTCCCATTGCCCTGTCTATCGGCATGTTTGAAGATGAACTAGCATATTGTGAATTATTTGCCGATGAATAAAAAGATGAAACACTTGTTTGCATATTATTAAAATTTCTAACATTAGGTGTTTCGTATTGATTAACCAAATTCGCCATGTTGGTCATCGGCATATGGTTTGCTGGGGTTGCCGATGCATGAGAATTCGGATCTACATGTTGCGCGTTGCTAAAATAACTTGAGGCGTATATATTATTTTGCATCGGCTCTTGCAGGTAGTTAAAACTAGGGCTTGCCGATCCAGTATGCATATTAGAATTTCTAGCAACATCAACATGAGAATAATTTGCATCTACATAAGAATACTGAGGATACATGTTACCGTTGTAGATTGCAGCTTCTTGATGACGCTCTCTTCGTAGCAAGAACGGGCCGGAGACCGCTCGAAGCTTCGTCCCCAGCGGAGTCGCCAATTGTGTTGCCGCAAAAATCTGCCGCGCAACACCAGGATAATGTCGTGCTTTCGTGACGACGACCGATTGCTTTCCGAGCAAAGCAACAAAGAATCCCCTCTCTTTCGTGGAGGAGAACCGACCGTTTTCCGGGCAAAACGGCAAAGATCCAACCAAACCCTAGACTGTTAGGGCATGGCAGGAGACAAACGATAAAGAGAAAGAAGTAAAAGAAAATAATGTATTATGTTGATAGAACGATTGATCGGGGGTATCAATCGGCCGTGGCCTATACATTTATATAGAGGCACGCTGGACTTGGCGTATAGGAAAAGGAGTCTAAACCTGAACCGATCGAATAGGATACATCCTCTGTTGATTCGGTTACATACGATCTGTAGCAGCTCCATATTCTATCCCATGTCACGTACAAATATCTTTTGGCCCACAAGGAAAGTAATAAAATATCCGGCCATGGTGCTAATCATATACCATCTAATGGAGATCTCATACCACTCGCGCATCACCGTGCATATTTGATTTTCCAAGCAGATTTGACTTTCCTTGCTGCACGTCTCCTTGTGTGATAGTCTGAAACTTCAGTTTGGAATCGGAAGCCTGGTAGGACTTGTCCTAGGCAGCTGCGATTTATCTCAGCATATTTTGAATCCACCGAAGACTTGTCCTAGCTGGCTCATAGTTCATGGAAAACTCCATATAATTGTCTTCGGTAGTACGCCTCGTGCATGATTTTCCTTGTTGCATGTTTTCGACAGCCTCTCGAAATATCTCCGATTCAGACTAGGACTTGTCCTTGATCCACGTAGGATTCCTGCAACGATTCTTAAAGAATTTATCAAACAATTAGCTGAATCGGCAATTAAACTAATTTGGCCCATTACTCAAACCAACTGGCCAAATTACACTATGAACAACCTCTTTGGTCAGAATACATACTGCATTTTGTAGATTTATAGATGTACCGACGTGCTATAGATTGGAACAGTGATCTGTACAATTTTACAAGCAGTCCATTATTTTTTTTGACACATCCAAACCTCCGTATATTCAACAGCCGTCCACATACACAGTACACAGACAAGAAACGAAGAAAGAACAATACGAAGGGGAAAAGGATCCAAAAGCAACGAGAACTTCACCGCCGCCGTCGCCGGAGACGAGGATGACCAGCCGCCGTCTTGCCGCTGCCAGGGAAGACTTTGCCCTATGAAGGACGCCGCCGTGACCGTCCGCCGCGCCGCGGCGGAGCTGTTGTCGATGAACGACCCGGGCGAGCGCCCCCCGCGCCCCTCCGATCCACCCTGCCTCGGCCGCCATCGTCGCCGTTGCCGGAAGAAGATGAAGAACTTGACGAGCCCACGGATCCGCCCGCGACCCCAACCACCAGATCCGTCGCCTCGGATCCAGCCGGGGGTCGGGGAAGACGCGCACGGCAGCCCCCAGGGGCTGCGAGCACGAAGGAGACGGCCGCTCCACGACGAGGCTCCGAAGAACACCGCCGGCGAAGGGGAGGAGCACCGCCACCAAAACCACCACCACCAGCCGCACCCCCGCCTCCAGAGCGCCGCCGGCAACGAGCCCAGCTAACCCTACACTATGTACACACCGAGATCCGGCGTTCCCCCACCCTCCCGCTGCCGAAGCAGCCGGCGGAGGGGAGGAAACGGCCGGATCCGCGGCGGCGAGGTGGGTTGACCCGGCGGGTTTCAGAAAATCGCCTCTCCTCTTAGGGACGAAGGAGGGGACCCGGCTCCCTGTGGAGGCCATTATTTTGCCTGCTGCATAGGAGATTGTATTGATGTACATAGACGAAAATACAGGGATTAATTATAATTGCTAAATTAAAATATTACCGACGTTATATATTGCTGATATGTTTATGTGATCTCCATCTGAACCTTGAGTAATGTCAACTTGCTGGTAGCAAGTTTGACTCATTTGCTGCATTATGCATTTTGTATACTAGGCTGGCCTATGTCTACTCTGTTACTACAATGGTGCAGACTGTAAACAAGGGAGCACTGAATGTTGTGCTGATAAATCTACAGGGACCATAGAGAGGTGGTCAGAGACCCAACCCCATTCAGCAAGTAGCTGATCCACTGTTTTGTGTTCAGTTGCTTAGGTTGGTGAGCAGTGAAGCTTGGATTTCTGTACCGGTGGTTCTGCTTGTGTTATGGTTGGGGATTTGTTTGCGATTTGATATTTGATTTCTGTGTCTTCTTTTTCCATAATACCATGAGTTTTGGTTTGTACTAATTTTGGTGCTTACGCGGGCTTTGATTTGACCTGCCTCTCTGCTTATGCAGCCTAGGTCTTTGCTTTTCCAGGACCCAAAAGCAAACTCTGGGCGTACACGGATGGCAGTTCCCTGGGACACATGAGGAGTTTGAGGGGGCGCTGCTGGCGTCGCTGACGGTCTATGCGGGGAATATGTCCTTCTACGCGGAGGAGCAGAGTACGAGCTATTCTTCCTGTTGGCGAGATCAAGAAGATCAGCATGGGCCTCAACAACACCAGGACCCAATGCGGCTTCTGATTCGTACTTTAAGAGTTGTTTTCCTTCCTTTAACCTCTTTGTTTCCTTTACTTTGTGTCAGATTCCATCATGTAGTTTCCCTAAGTTATTTCATAGATATTCAGAAATAGTCTGACATCTTCCAAGCATGTTATATTACAACAAACTACACAGAACCTCTGGTTTCTAATAAAATTGGACCAAGGGCATAACTCTGCACTTTAAAAGTTTGCTGCTAGATTAGTTGGATGGTGAGAAACTAAATTTTCAATTTCAAGTGTTTGCTTCATACAAAACAATCTGACATTAAGGAACAAAGGTGCCTCGGTGCCGCCATCATTGCCACCGAAAGAGAGAGGGAGAGAGATAGAATCTGACGGCAATGGCGCATGTGGCAGTGGTGAGCGAGTGGCAGTGCCGATCCCCCTACCTCCATCTTGCAATGCGGTGCATGTGGCCACTTCTTAGTTCATCATACAGGAGCGCTCTATTCCTTTTCCACCACCACACAACATTGATATGTTATTTTCCACTGTGGATAAAGTGAAGGAAACTCTTCTAAAACCTGTTCTGTTCAGATTTGTAAAACTTTCCACGTTGAAAATTGCAATATATATGCTTGCTCTTTATGATTCCAACTCTTTCGACATGTTTCCAACAGGGACATGAGTTCATAGATTTAGTCAAGACTTACAGAATAGTGTTTCCATGTGTTGTATGGCTGCTGGCTGTGACAAGAGATCTTCTTTATGAGTTTTGTTGCTGGTTCTGAAACTATTGTGTAGCTTTTGTAGCAATGACTGGTCATAGTATTTGCAGTCTTCGTTCTTTTCCAAATAATTATATTATCATTTAGCGATGTCATTACAAATATGCAATTGAGGGAAAACAAGACTTTGTAAGGATGGACTGGTTGAAACATCAGTATGATCTGACAGATATAGGAGAGGATAGTCCGCTACTTAAAGTCTGTTGGGAAAGAGTTTGTACTTGATGACAAACAAAGTATGGTTTAACTACATTAAGAATTGCTAAATTGTGTGTTTAGTATCGACAGGAATTTTGAGTATGACTTTTACCAGATTAAATATGATCAAAATCACTTACTTTAAATATTTCAAACTTCTTAACTGAAATCAAAATATATGTTCATCAATTCATGTCATTCAAAAGCCGCAATAGACGGGCGCGGCAACGCGCGCCTAAATGATCTAGTACAACATACTATATGTTCGTCTGCATTGCGAGCCATCCATTTGTGCACCACCTTCTTCCATGTGGATAAAGATGCATATTGCTCACCTTAGATTGGCCAATCGTGAAGACATGTGTATAGAACATACAAAGTGAAGTTGATAGAAACACATAGAAGATGACCGATGGAAAAATACATAGAGTGGTCACGAAGAATTAGGCAAATTTCATCCACCTTCAAAGATGGAGGAAGAATGCAAATGGCATCTTTGAGACATCGGGCCCTTGGACTCAAAAGGATTTGTAGAGAAATTTGAGAGGATTTGAATCCTTTTCAATTTTTACTATGATGGTTGTTTGATTCATATGATCTACATAGGTTTTTTTTCTTCTATAAATCCTTTGCACTATATTCCATATGGAATTTAACCATTCACTCTAATCTCTTTTCTAGAATCAATTGTTTTGGTGATGGAATCAAACAAATTTCGGTGTATATAAAAGCCTATAGAGTCGGAGTGCACATGACATTGCAATCCTGTGTTTTTTTTTTGTTCCTACGTTTTCAAAATATATGAATCAAACATGCCCTGGTGGTTACGGTGATCAAAGAAGAAGGAAGAGGCAACAATGCCAAGAGCCACGAAGTCACTCAAGGAAGTGATGGCTGAAACTTTGGCTCTAAGTCCGGATGTATTTCACAAAGATAATTCACGAGAAATCCCGTACTGTAATCCTGATTTGGGCTAGCTAAAACTCACTACTGATGGCTCCTTCAAACCAAAAAATGGTGTTGCAAACTTGAGTATTATTCTCCATGATGCAGATAAGCGTGTTATCTTCTCTCGCGGTTTGTATCCAAAGACTAATGGAAATTGCCTACAACTTCTCGTGGGGTCCATCGAAAAACGACTCCGCTCCTCTTGTCGCTCCTCCAGGCGACCGGGGGCGGAACCCTAGCCCGTGCCGCCGCCGACTCCTCCCCCACCCTCCTCTCCCCTCGTCGCCCCTCGAGGCTGCCGGCGGACAAAGGCCGCCCGATGCCCGTGACGGGGGCGGCGGGGATTCGCCCCTCGCAGCTCCTCTCGGTGGAATGGAGGACGATCACCGCCGGGGCTCGCCGCTGCCACCCGCCCTCGCCTCCTCGGCAGCTGCCTCCGCCCTTCGCTCCCCCGTTCGCGTCTCGTCCGCCGCCTTGCCGCTGCGGCTCCTCCAGGGCAGCCCCCGCCAACGCGGGCTTCTCCGGGCCCGATCTGGGCCCCGGATGGGCCTGGCGGGTCCCCTGGGGAGCGGATCTTCCCCGTCGTCCTCATGGCTGCGGTCTTCGACGACGGTGCTGGGGCGTACCCCCGGTAGCAGTGCTGCTCTTCTCGGTGTCGTCCATTTGGGGCGCGCGGGGGCTGCCGGAGCTGGTGGCAAGGCTCCCTCTAGGCACACGGCGATGCCGACGATCCCTCCATGGCCTGATGTTCTCTGAGCACTAGCTTCAGAAAATCATCTCGATGTAATTTCCTTTCTAGTTTCTGGGGCGATGCTTAATCGTTCCTGCTTTAGCTTTCTGAGTTCAGCTCTCTGCTGCTTACTCCGAGTACTGTAAACCCTGGATGCTGTAAGACTACAAGTTTCGTTTCTATGAAATGGAGCTGGGGCGAGACCCTTTATTTCTAAAAAAAAAAACTAATGGAAATTGCATCCAAAATACAAATTAGATTATGAGTACAGAGTCAAGCATAATTTTGCATTGGATTAAGTATTCTGATTTTAAAAATATGAGTAAAAGATCTATGTACCAGTGCGAACTTCTCGTGTTCAGAAAATAGATTTTGTTTTAAACGAACAACGAGTTCTGTTGAAAAAACGAGTGCCGAGTTTAAGGGTCAGCAAAATGGGCTGGATCCGAGAGTTCTGGCCTAACTGGAGCCCAGTTTTGCACAGCCAAACGGGCCATTACAGCCCAGACAGGCCTAGTTACGCGTGGATCCGTACACGCTTCAACTCGACGCGATCCCAAAAACAAGTCCTAGACGGCTACCGCTCGCTGAAACTCTGCGCGCCAAATGCTCGAACACCTTCCCGCCAAAGCGACGCCCCCATTTTCACAATAGATCTCCACGGCGAGCGCCCGCGATTGTTTGTGTGAGCTAGAGAGAGGGAGAGAGTTGCGAGAGAGGAGAGAGAAGGAGAGAGCGAGTGAGGAAGAGGGGAAGCCATGGAGGACGCGCCCGCCGACGCCGCCGCCGCATCCGGCCGCCGCCTGCGCGCTCGGGGCACCGAGGCGGCGGCGCGCTCCTCGCGCTCGACCGCCTGCGGGCCATCCGCAGCGGCGGCGCCCGCGCGGCCGCCGCTGTCCAGGTGAGGATGGAGGACCCGATCTACGACACCGTCGCCGAGGACGACTACGCCGCGCTCGTCGCCCGCCGCCGCAGGGACGCCGGCGCCTTCATCATCGACGACGACGGCCTCGGCTACGTCGACGACGGCCGCGAGGAGGACTGGACCCACCGCGCCCTCCCCTCCTCCTCCGACGAGGGGTCCGGCGACGAGGACGGCGCCGGCGCCCGCCGCAAGCGGAAGGAGCCGCGCCCTCCCCGCCCCCCGCAGCAGTCCGCCGCGGCGGCGTCCCTCTCCGCCGCCGCCGCCATGATGGGCAAGCAGCGCCTCTCCTCCATGTTCACCTCCTCCGTGTTTAAGAAGCCGGGCGGCGACCGCGCCAAGGGATCCTCGGCGGCCGCGGACAGCATCGTGGACGATGTCATCGCCGAGTTTGCGCCCGACGAGAACGACCGCGAGGAGCGCCGTCGTCGTGTCGGTAGGATTTCCGCCCCGACACCGCTGCCTCCACCAATTGCTCAGATCAAGGCCGTGAAAGCAACCGTACGTGCTGAAATGGAGGTTGGATCGGATAATTGGTTCGAGCCTGATGTCGCTGCCGACCATGGAAATGATATGGATGTGGAACTGAACCCAGAGGTGGAGCTGAAGCCCGATGTGGAAATGCAGCTGAAATTAGAAGCAACTCCAGGCTCTATTGCTGCATTGGCGGATAATAAGAACTCGGAGGAACTGAAGCAGCAGGGGGCTAATGGGGAATTGAAGATAGAGAAGGTGCACCGTCTAAACGCAAAGATTAAGGCGGAGGGCACCATGAATAGCGATATGTCTAGTGCAACAGCAGGTTGGATGAAGATATGCGGGGATGGGAGAATGCAGGAGGTGAGGGGGAGGTGGCTGTTGATGCTAGAGTTGATGTGGATGAAAGCTCAGAGTTTGAGCTCAAGGATGGAGCACTGCCGTTCTATATACTGGATGCATATGAGGAGCCCTTTGGCATCAATTCAGGCACAGTGTATTTGTTTGGGAAGGTAAATATAATTCGATGCATTTATATTGAAATTTTGGTAAATTGTCCCTAGAAGAGACATATGGTTAGTTCCTGACATCTGTTGAAGTGTTCTTTTGTTTACAGAATATTATACTTAATAGCCAACGATTCATCAGAGCACCATACTAAGTGATTCTTTAGCTTAAATATGATAACAAATTTACCATGGATTATGTGGTGCTTAAATTATTTTAGTATCCAAACACATGATTGCATTCCATAGAAACACAGTAATTATTACTTTCATAAAATTGTCATTATTTAAAAATAGCTCTATGTATGGCTATGGTCAAGTATGTAAAACATAGCTATCAGCTTTGCTGAATAGTTGGTGTGTTCTTTGGAATAATCAGCTATCACATGTTTGCAGTTCTAGGTTAATTATTCACTCTTTTTTGACCTTCTGCTTTCCTTTTCTAGGTGCAAATAGGCAAGGGGTTCCATAGCTGCTGTGTCATTGTAAAAAATATGCAAAGGTGCATATATGCAATCCCAAGCAGTTCAGTATTTCCAAGGGACATCATATCAAGGACAGAGAAGAACTCTACAAGTTCTGATGCTTTGCCATCACTTCGAGCAACTCTACATGTAAGAGATTCTTTATTTCACACTAAACTTAATGCTAATTGCAGCACATTTATCTTATATGCATACTGCATATCTCTTGCAGGAGTTGGCATCTGGACTAAAGAGTGAAGTAGCTGACAAGCTGTCTGATCTCAACATTTCAAATTTTGTAATGACTCCAGTCAAGGTATGTAGGTGGAGCCTCCTCAGGAAGCACGCTGTAACTTCCACTCCTGTATTTTTGTTTATCTGAGCTAATTGGTCATATTTGGCATGCCATAGAGGAACTATGCTTTCGAGAGGACGGATATACCAACTGGTGAGCAGTATGTCCTGAAAATCAATTACCCATACAAGGTATGTTTGTTCAATAATACATTTTTGTCTCACAGATTACTTCTTATTTTATTATACCATATGTATTTTTTAGGATACGCGGTACCATCAGACCTTAGAGGTGAACATTTCCATGCGTTGCTTGGGACAAACAATAGGTATGATCCATAAAATGTGGACCATGCTGGACACAACAATTTCCATGTGTACTCTTCATGCCATATCCCTTCATCACACATTAACCATCATACCTTTCAGTGCTCTGAGCTGTTTCTTGTCAAAAGGAAGATAAGGGTCCTTCATGGCTATCAATTTCTAAATTTGCGACTGTCCATCTGCTCAGCGGGTATATCCTTGACTTCAACTGTCCTCTTATCCCAGACTGTACCCTTGTCTGATTTTTTGTTGCATGCTATTGGTTCGTTTTTGATTTTTCACAGGTCAGCTGGTGTAAATTTGAAGTTACAGTTGATTGTCCAAAAGACATTTCTGTTTTGATGACAAGTTCCACACTGGAAGTTCCTCCAGCTGTAGTTGCGGCTGTTAATCTTAAAACAATCATAAATGAGAAACACAACGTGCATGAGATTGTGTCAGCATCGGTCATATGCTGTCACCGGGTGAAAGTAAGTGTGCTAAACTGGAGTTGAAGTATTTTATTCTAGTATTTACTTGTACAAACATAGGCAGTTAGGTGTCAGATAAATGGTTATCCTTGCCTCTCAAACAAAGTTTTCTAGATAAGCTGACACATATTTTGTCAATGAGGTGTCAAGCAAATGGGACCTCCCATATCTCTAAATTTCTGAAACAGTTTGTTTTAGACTAACTGACACACTTTGGTTTATTTCAAACAATCATCAAGTCTACATATGTGTTTTTAATAACATAAAAACACTTTATACCAATTTTTTTCCCTTTTGGGGTCTTTCAGATTGATAGTCCAATGCGTTCTGAAGATTGGCAGAAACGGGGAATGATCAGCCATTTTACTGTTATGCGCAAGCTTGAAGGTAGCATATTTCCTATAGGCCTCACCAAGGAAGCTTCTGATAGGAACCAAAAAGCTGGTAGCAACGTGCTGGCACTAGAAAGCAGGTGAAATGTTTTTTGCTTATGCATTTTACATGTTCCTTTGAGTAAAGCGAGTGCTTAAGCTTGCATTTATTAATCTTTTTGTTCCATTTTCAGTGAACGTGCTTTGTTAAACCGCTTGATGATTGAGCTTAGTAAACTTGATTGCGACGTACTTGTGGGGCACAACATCTCGGGATTCGACTTGGATGTCCTTCTGCACCGTGCTCAGGTTCTTTAAAATTATATTTGTGGTTCATCTTGGTACCTCTATGTAATCCATAGTAGTAGCCCTATGTTCTCTTTGAAGTAGACAGAAAAATTTCTATTAATAATTTAATTTAATGTTCTGGACAGTTGATCGGCAACATATTAGAAAACTTACACACCTATTATGCTAATGTCTAATCATGTTTTAATTCAATCCAATAAGAAAACGTCTTCTTTTGCTAGACCTGCAAAGTACCGAACAGCATGTGGTCCAAAATTGGTCGTCTTAGAAGGTCAATAATGCCCAGGCTTACCAAAGGAAACACACTATATGGTTCTGGGGCAAGTCCAGGAATTATGTCCTGTATTGCTGGTCGTCTCCTCTGTGACACCTACTTATGCTCTCGTGATCTTCTGAAGGAGGTAACAAGCATTTTAATTGCTTGGCGCAATTTTAAAACCGAATTCGGCAATTCTAACCAATTTGTTCTATGCAGGTTAGTTATTCCTTGACACAACTTGCAGAGACACAGCTAAAAAGGACAGAAGGGAGGTTTCTCCGCATGATATACTCCCGATGTTCCAATCATCGGGAACACTTCTAAAGCTGGTGTGGTTTCTTTGAAATAAATAAACCATGTTTACCTCTTTCAAGAGAATGTCATGATTCGAAATTTGAACTGAAGCAATGCTTACCAATTTATTGTGCTCATGTAGGTTGAATACGGTGAGACTGATGCATGGCTTTCTTTGGAGCTCATGTTCCACTTAAGTGTTCTCCCGCTTACACGTCAATTGACAAATATTAGTGGCAATTTATGGGGGAAAAACTCTCCAGGTAAACCATCTTTATTATGCCTAGTCTACATCTGCAAGAATGCAGTATACCTCTTAAAAAGACAATAAACAATGCCAGTCTTGACATTATCTCACTCGAAATGGATGCAGGGTGCTAGAGCTCAGAGGGTAGAATATCTACTATTGCATTCATTCCATGCAAAAAAATTCATTGTACCAGATAAGTTTGCACGCAATAAGGAGGTGAACTCTGCAAAACGAAAAATGAATGCTGATACTGAAGGTGCAAATGCTGCCGATGGTGCTGCTGATCCTTCCATTGATGACGAGGTGCATCATGGTGATCAAGGTAAAGCAAGAAAAGGTCCTTCATATGCTGGTGGCTTGGTCTTGGAACCTAAAAAAGGTCTATATGACAAGTATATTCTACTTCTGGACTTCAACAGTCTTTATCCTTCCATAATTCAGGTAATAGTCCTTTTATAACAGATTCTGTAAGTTTTGGCTTTATTTGCTGTAAGTCATCTGTTAAGTGATGCCCTATATCACTGTTGGCTTTATTCTCTTTCTCCCAAAGGAATTCAATATCTGTTTCACTACTGTTGAGCGATCTTCTGATGGCAATCTCCCTAACTTGCCAACTTCAAAGGCTACTGGTGTTTTGCCTGAGGTAATTGCTTACTGATGTGCTTTCTTTGGATTTGGAGTTTTGGGGGACTTGGACGATCACTATGTAAAATTTCTAGTTGTGAGCTGTGTAACATACTAGCATGCCATAGGTGTGGCACCTGTATTGTGTGGAACTTTGTCACAAAGAATATATTACAAATAAAAGTTTGTTTTCAGGTCATTTTCTGTGAGTACCTCTAATTAGTAATTACAAAATAAAATAATATTATTCCTACTTGGTCACGTCTTTCCATGCTTTTGGTTGGGACATTGAAAATTCCTTCATGCTCCGTTTGGATGTTTGTATTGAGGCTTGATATTGGATATTCGGGTGGTTTGAGTCCCGAATACCAGGTTTCAGGCTGTTTGGATGGTCTAGACATTGGCGCTGTGTATTTCGGCTCAATATCGAGCGTCAGCCCCGCACGGCAAAAAAGGAGGAGGTCCAATATGGAGGTAAACTGCTCGACATCGCTAGATATTCGCTAGCTGCGTACTTCTTCGTGCTCCTCCTCGACAGTCGTATCACTATCATCACGCAGGGCGGGTCGCGACCTAACAGCGACGGCGGCGGCGAAGTTCTCTGCTCCCACCCTCCTCCTCCGACTGGGCACGCAAGCGGCGGCGGCGGCGGCCTCCTGCCCCGCAGTCCTGCCTCCTGGCGGTCCTCTCTCCCTCTCGTCTCTCTCTTCTCTGTGCGGAACAGGGATAACTCGACCGAGCTCCCTGGACCGTCGCACCTGCAGCCCGAGCTCCGGCCTCGGGCGTAGGTTAAATTCTATGGATCCATAAGCTGCAACAAGTGTAGCCTGTCCATGGCTGGCTCCGTGCGCCTTGAACAACAGCAGGATTTGGATCTTATCAGTGTCCATGCCGATCTCCAGCCGCATCGCGACAAAGGTCATGTGGCCTTGAGCTAAGCTCGTCTTCACAATCTTTCTGCTGATGAGCCCGGTGACAACATGTTGTGATGTACCTCCCAGAAAAGTGGGATCATTTTCTTATTTAATCAGCAGTTCTGGGATCATTTTCTTATTTAATCAGCAGCCCTTTTGGATAATCTTTATGTACAGAGTGCCACAAATGCCTAAAATAATGCTTAATGCAAGTGGGGTGGTGGTGGAGATGTTACTTTGGAGAATATTATTGTTGATATGTATTGTTCTTTTATTTGCTTGTTGTCACCGGTACCAGAATATTGTCACGGTACATAACAGTATAATGATCGAAATCTCGTAGAACTGATATTCATCAATTATACTTTGTTTGTTGGAGAATATAACAGTACAATGATCAATGTCTCGAAAAACTGCTTTTATAACATCCAAACAACATTTGATATTCAAACTCAATATCTTGTCTAGCTCTGAATATCTAACACATCCAAACAGAAAATATTGACATTCATACTCAATATCAATATCCCATGATATTGATATTCAACCCAATGTCAATATGGAGCTCCCAATGCGAACATCCGAACGGAGCATCAGTGTGATTCTAGCTTCTTGACGATAAAGGACTTTTCTTAACTGGATCAGTATTTGTAACTAAACTGGACTAGAATTTCAACTTTTTTTGTTTCCTACTGATTTTGAATGCTATGATAATTCAGAAACCTTAGTTTTGGAATAGACTATCGAGACATAATTTCTTCTGTTCATTTTGGACGGAGGGAGTACAAGTAATACAAACACACCTGATCAACACCCAAATATTCTTACATGTATTAGGTCTCCAGCAAGTTTAGTCATTTCATTTGTTAGTTCTTGCCCTCAAACACAATCATTTTTGTATGGACACAAAAGAAGTATACACTTGAGAATCTAGAGTAACCAGCCCAAACACAAGTCTCACGTACGTTAGCATGCAATTTGTTATGATGTCTTTATTGATCATCATACTTTAGTTATCGATGTAATATAGCTTTTTGTCAGGGCATATTTTTGATCTAATGCGTGTGTTTGCAATCATGACTCAGTTGCTAAAGAGTCTTGTGGAGAGGAGAAGAATGGTTAAATCGTGGCTAAAGACTGCTTCTGGTCTTAAAAGGCAGCAATTCGATATTCAACAGCAAGCTTTAAAGCTTACTGCAAATAGGTAAACCACATCTGTGGCAAACATAAGTAATTCCTTTTGCATGATCCCAATATGGTTGATGGGCTCTTAACTTACCCTTTTAACACTTATTCTCCAGCATGTACGGTTGCTTGGGCTTCTCCAATTCTAGGTTCTTTGCAAAGCCACTTGCTGAGCTTATCACACTACAAGTGAGAATGTTTTTTTTTCTCCTGCAGAAGTAAATTTACAAACGTGCACAACTATATTTTTGTGATTAATATATGCTACGATGCCGCTTACAGGGAAGAGAGATCTTGCAAAACACTGTCGATCTGGTTCAGAATAATTTAAACTTGGAGGTACGTATAGTAACTAACTTATGCTTATTATATCTCTGGTAAACAACCTTCCTAAGATATCCAAAGAATCTTGTTTTTAACAAGCTTCAAGACAACTTTCTTTATGAATAAATTGTATTAATATTCTGTTTATTGTACTGGAATAGGTTATTTACGGTGACACGGATTCCATAATGATACTTACTGGACTGGATGACATCTCCAGGGCAAAGGCAATTGCAGGAAAGGTCATTCAGGAGGTAGGATTCTGATCTTAAAGTTCCATTTTTAATGTTAGTTTATCACTTCTGAAATGCCATTCCAAAAACATCTTGGATTTGTATGGTGGGTGGTCCCCCCCCCCCCCCCCCGTGCAATAGTTTATGGTGAAAAGTGTGCAGTGTCAAGGCACTCCCCCTGCAATAGTTTATGGTGAAAAGTGTGCAGTGTCAAGGCACTCCCAGGATTGAGATCATTAGCACCTGCTTTGTTTGTCTTTAGGCTTCTCTAAACGATGATATATGCGCAGCACAAAATATCATCTTGCCATAATTATTTATGCAGGTGAACAAGAAGTACCGTTGTCTGGAGATTGATCTTGATGGTGTATACAAAAGAATGTTGCTTCTCAAAAAGAAGAAATATGCTGCCATTAAAGTGGCACTGGATGGTAGTTTACGAGAGGTGCGTTCTTATTCTGATTTTATATTTAACTAGTAGAACTAGGAGAACTATTATAACATGCTTGATGCAGAACATTGAGCGCAAGGGACTTGATATGGTCAGACGTGATTGGAGTTTGCTGTCAAAAGAAATAGGAGATTTCTGCCTAAACCAAATTTTGTCTGGAGGGTGAGCATTCTAGTTGCTATTACGATTTTGCTTGAGATGTTTTCTTTTGTCTCATCCGTGTTAAAACTGTCTCTACAGGACATGTGATGATGTTGTTGAGGCGATACATAATTCTCTTGTCCAGGTTAGTAGTCTACATTTGTTTCTTCATCTTTTAAGTTTTCCTCATTCCATCTGTTTTTGAGATAATTTTGGAAGCTACTGCTCTGCAATAAATTTTGACTGAACATGAATTAATGCCATATTATATGTCTAATAATGTATGATCGACTGAACATGAGTATTTTTGCAGGTGCAAGAGAAAATGAGAAATGGTCAAATAGAGCTTGAAAAATATATCATCACAAAGAGCCTAACGAAAGCGCCAGAAGATTATCCAGATTCTAAAAACCAGCCTCATGTCCAGGTAATATTTACCTGGTTTTTATTTTCTTTGGTCTTGGTTTGTTAAACAAATGGGTAACCAATGATCTGAGTGCTGTCTTACACTCTTACCTTTGGTTGTGTTCTATTTTTTCAGGTTGCTTTAAGACTGAAGCAAAATGGATTCTCTGGGTGCTCCGCAGGTGATACAGTTCCTTATATTATTTGCTCGCAACAGGTATTACAAGGTGTTCCTTTTCTACTTCGTGATGCATACCTAATTTACTATATTGTGTTTGGTTCTCTTGCCGTACTGTCTCTGCTTTGACACTTGATGCTACTAAAGGGGACATAATTTTCCATTTGTCTGAAATTGTTGTAATCTAAAGAAAAGAAATCCTGCCACTAGGAATGTTTTGGACGTATGTTTTTAGCTATGTTTGAAGCGTAATTTATCAGGCTTTAAAATTTAGTTTACTATTTTAAGAAGGCAACTTTAACTTTATTGACTATTCCAAACAGGATTCAGATAATACACATTCTGGGGGAATAGCTCAAAGGGCCAGACATCCTGATGAGCTAAAAAGAGACCCTAACAAGTGGATGATTGACATTGACTACTATTTGTCACAGCAGGTCCACCTTGACATATAAAAACCATCAGTTCTCTTGCCACATTGGTATGTACTGTATTTCTGATTCTAATTGCTTATGCAGATTCATCCTGTTGTTTCTCGTCTGTGCGCTTCAATCGAGGGTACTAGCCCAGCCCGCCTGGCTGAATGTCTTGGACTTGATTCATCCAAGGTGTGCATCTACTCTTGATTCATGGCGAACTATCTAACTGAACTAGTTTATTTCTATGACTATTTTTTAATCCTTCTAATTCCTTGGAATCAGTTCCAATCAAGATCTATCGGATCTAGCGACCAAGATACGTCTAGCACGCTCTTATCTGTAATCGATGATGAAGATGAGAGGTATACATATAAAATAAAATATATAATGTCGTTTGATGCCTGCAATCCATAACTTCAACTAAAGTAACATGAGTAATACTGGCAGATATCGTGGCTGTGAGCCACTGCGCTTATCATGTCCAAGCTGTTCCAGTGCCTTCGAGTGCCCCCCTGTATCTAGTCTGATTGCTAGTCCATCAGATCCAAATGAAGGAAAAGATGCTACCGTGAATTTCTGGCGTCGGATGCGGTGCCCAAGATGTCCAGAAGACAGTGATGAGTGCAGATTGTCTCCTGCCCTGCTTGCCAACCAGGTAAATATCAATTACTGTAATGTGATCTAGCATCAGATTGCTGAAATGAAATTGATTTTTGTCCATGTCAGATAAAAAGACAGGCTGATAATTTCATCAATCAGTATTATAAAGGTTTACTGATGGTAAGTATAATTTCCACTTCCAATTGACACTTCACATTTCTCTGGACCTTGTGTACCTGTCTACATTGTAATGAACCTCTCTCTCAGCATCTTTGACATATTTTTTCCAGTGCGATGATGAGGGTTGCAAACATTCAACTCACATCGTGAACCTTAGAGTGATGGGGGATTCTGAGAGAGGAGCCATCTGCCCTAACTATCCACAATGCAACGGCCGTCTAGGAAGACAGGTTTGTTGATATGGGCTTAAGTTTACATTGTGCCTATTTGTACTTTGATGGCGACTAATACTGATTCTGTGTGCTGGCAGTACACAGAGGCAGATCTGTACAGACAATTGTCCTACTTCTGCTATGTACTTGATGCAACCCGGTGTCTTGAGAAGGTTACACATAACCTAATTGATGTTTTTTCTTTTCCCTTGTCTTGTGAATGATGGTTGTTAATGTAAATATTTTTGATGCAGTTGGACCTGAAGACGCGGCTTCCTTTCGAGAAAGAGTTTGCAGTATTAAACCAAACCATAAATCTGGCATTTATGGAGATTCAGAAAATCCGAGACAGATGTGCATTTGGATGGGTTCAGTTGACAGATCTAGCGGTTTCAATCTGATGAGTTTTCTGCTCGCTCTAATCTCGAGCATTTGCTGAACTGAGCAAGAAGCTCCTCG
Source organism: Poa pratensis (assembly GCA_947311845.1). Lineage (NCBI taxonomy): Eukaryota > Viridiplantae > Streptophyta > Magnoliopsida > Poales > Poaceae > Poa > Poa pratensis. The sequence goes on from CAMZMU010000027.1 coordinate 26,661,166, forward strand.
TGGGCCAGGGGATATACTGTCGTTGAAGCTAGATCTCTTGTTGAGTTCGAATTTCGAAAAGGAACAAGAAACAAAACGGTGGGCTTCCCAGCTTTCAAAAGATGGGTTTTCTCACGTACAGAGGTTCTAGCCAGTTGTTTTAGATTAGTGTATATTGTACCCCAGTTGTAGATATTGCGAGAACATAAATCCCATGATTTGTGTGGCAACAGACTTTGTATATTAAATTCACCAGCAATCCAGTTGTTCTTCTACAGATTGTCTTAATAAATTTATCATCAATACAGTTCGTTTACTGATTGTGATATCTGTAACAAGGTTTATGTTCTACAAAAGGAGTTTCATGTTTCAAGTTTACGATAGATTACAAATGCTCTCATCTTTATGGTCTCTGATTTAGTTGCTCGAACTGCAAAATTTCTCCGCAGTCCTTGGCCTCAAGAAAGCAATTGCCCGCAGTATGTACAACATGTTAACTCACATATTTTAAATAAACTTTATTTTTGAAGATCTTGCTACAAGAAATAAGAGCAAACAATACGGGTGGTACAACAACTTGACCTTGCGGGAGCCAATACGGTGATAATTTGCCAAACTTTATTTTTAGAGTAGTTTAATAATTTGCCACTGGCAGTGTCACTGAAATGTGGGCTCAAAGTGGCAAATGATAAAAAATCAAGTAAAGTGTGCTAAATGATAAAAAAATCCCCCTCTCATGACAAAAACTTTGTTGATAAGTTTCTATTGTTTCTATTGTTTTTACAAAAGAATCTTTCTTTGTTTCTTCTCCTGCTCCGTAGCTTCGTCTACTTGTTCCGATTTCCACTCCCCCCAACTGCAACAAATACTAAAAAAAGTCGTCTTTTGGGCTCTTCCTGGCAACAGCCGCTTTCTTTTCGCCTTCAGTTCCCGTCTACTCCAATTCTTCGCGTCCAGTCCCTTTCTCGCTTGCGGGCGCGCGCATCCATTTCCTCTCCCCGTATGCCGGCGGGATGACTCGAATCACTCGATGAACTGTTGATTGGAGCCTATCCTCCGCCCATGGCGCAGCCACAACGTGTGTACCAAGCCTGGAAGGGGGACAATGTGAGAATCATTCATCCGTTCATTGTTTTTTGTCCCTTCCCTGAATTTTAAGGATTAGATGAGTTCCTCATATTTTCTCCCGAGGATTTTGCCTCTTTTGCGGAATTCAGTTTTTGGGGATTTGTTCTGGGAATCGGTGCGACCCAGAGGTTTTGCTGTGTTCTTTAGGTTCAGAAGGGAGATTCCAATTCTGATATGCTTCGTGCAATTAGTTCAGTGACCTTGCGATTCAGTGGGCTTAATCACGCAGCAATGTACAACGGTGGCGCCTGTGGGAGTGTTGACATCCTCATAATTTGCCACTCATGACCATGGATGTGCTGTGTTCGTCAGTCAATGCAAGTCCACTCAGTCAGAAGTACTCCCTCCGTTCACAGAAGGATGTCTCAATTTTACCAAAACATGTCTAGATACATCCACTTTTGGGCAAACTTGAGACATCCTTTTGTGAACAAAGGGAGTAACTTCAGAGTACAGTATTGCACAAATAATACCCCTGGCTGTGCAATCAGCACAGTCTGGTATAGAATGGGCTATTTTCGGTTGTAGACCATGCGGGGTAGCATCATTCGATATTAAGATGCCATACATACACTCTTATCTTTGAAGCTATTGTTTTACACGGTGAATGTACTACCACTAACTGATTTAACGGATCCATGTTTATCATCTGCAGAGGTTCTTCATTGGTGGTCGATTGATATTTGGACCTGATGCCAAGTCCCTAGTCTTTACTGTCGGGCTCATCGTTGTCCCGGTTGCGGTCTTCTGTGTGTTTGTCGGGCGGCATCTCCGTCATCACTTTCCTGCCTATAATGCAGGATACACAATTATTTCTGTAGCAGTAATCTTCACTGTCTATGTAAGTATGTTGGTACTGTTTCTTGCAGGTATATTTCACTGAACATTTTTAAAATTTAGTGATGAATTAAATTTGTATTTGCTTGCCTGAAACTCTTCGTTGTAGGTGCTTTCGTTACTCTTGATCATTGCATCTCGGGATCCTGGTATTGTACCTCGTGCATGTCATTCCCCACAAGGAGATTTTCCTCGTGTAAAACAAGTCATAGTAAATGGAATGCCCGTGAAAGTAAAGTACTGTGAAACTTGCATGGTTTATCGTCCTCCTCGATGTTCGCACTGTTCCATTTGCAACAACTGTGTGGAACGCTTTGATCATCACTGTCCCTGGGTAGGGCAATGTGTTGGAAAGGTAGGCTGTTACTATTACACTTCAGAAAACTCAGCAATGGATTGATTTTCTGTCTTCTATTCGGCTACAAATTTTTTGTTTCTTGTAGTACATACTTATATTCATTGTAAGATTAATGATACAAGGTATATAATGGAGTTATGCACACAAATATCCTATAATACTTGTACAAACTTTTCCTTTTCTTCGTTAAATGGGATATTGTCTCCTTGCTGTAAGTGAGGTTTTTTATGCTCATGCTAGAGTTCATTACGTGATCCTGTGTTTTTACATCTCCAACACAGTGGCGACAAGAAATATTTGTGGAACTAAGGAATTTGAAAAAAATCAATCTCTCCTATTAGGTTATTGGCTGACATGTGCCATGTAAGAGTAGGGCTTCCATTACTGCAACTTACCTTTTATCGTCATGGTTTCAATTATATGTCTTTGCTTTTATATGTTGACATGAAAAACAATATCACTACTTATGTTGCATTACTAGGTAGTGAATGCATTTAATTTATATGTGTGCTTGGACTTGAATGTCATTATTTAATTCTTTTATCTTGTTTGGAATTTTATTATCGAAGAGAAAATGTTGTTTTCTTGTTAATATAGGGATAATTGAGAGATTTAGAAAAGTTGCTCTGATATCTGTCCATATTCTTTCCTTTGTTCATTTAGTCATGCAACGTCTGTCAGTATGCTTCCTCCAAACCTAACCAGAATCCAAATAGCTCAGATGCAGCAGCTGTGTTTTTTGTAACTTGTTTCTCAAATAAATAGATAGTACTGCATAGTCAACACACAAAAAATCACTGAAAAGGTCTGCTTGACAATGTTGTGCAATTGCCTCAGACTGATGTAATTAGTTGAAAGTTTGAGAACAACTCCTTTCACTGTAGGTACTAGTTTATCAGTCACAGCCCGCATGCGCTTTTCCATTGAAAGTGAGTTTATGGCCTCTTACAATGAGTTCCTACATATGTTACAACTATAAAAAAAATCAGGTAGTCAAATTTACTGAATCTCAACAAATTCGATCCAGAAAAATAAATTTTCTTACACAACCGTAATGGAATCAAAGTAATTCAGTGCTCCATATTGTAGGCGGAAAACTGCAAAAGGCAAACTGACAGTTTCCTTGTTTGCTGAGGTATTGGAAATCCTTGCAAAATCACAAGAGGAGAGTTTGCTCCTATTCATCTACTTAGATATCCCAGATTTCGGTTTGTTAATTTCTTATTTACAAAATAAAAAAGGCTTAAACATCTATAATATGGATTGAGGTACTATGGGAAATGGCTCATTTTGATTTCTTCACATCTTCAAAATTATGAGTGAATTCCACATTTACCTTGCTGATCTTGATTTATTTGTCCATTGTGCAGCGCAATTACCGGTACTTTTTCCTTTTTGTTTCTTCCTCAAGTATCCTCTGCACTTATGTATTTGCTATGACAGCACTATACATCAAGTTTCTCATGAACGAAGACTATCCTACAGTGTGGAAGGCTTTTAGACACTCTCCTGCTTCTCTGGCTCTACTGATATACTGTTTCATCTCCTTCTGGTTCGTTGGTGGGCTCACAGGATTTCATGTGTATCTCATCAGCATAAACCAGGTTGAACATTGTCTTGTATATTTTTGCAATCCAATTTAAACTGAACTTTTCAGTCCCTGTCGTTTACCTTCATGCGTGCTAGCTAGTTGTGTGTTTCATGGGACAAAAAGTGTCTCTGTATTCCATTCTCATGGTAACACGTCTCCTTAGTTAGATGAGTTCAGTTCTGAGGTTTAGGTTAGTCTGAGATATTGTTTGTTTTACTTGTCTCAACTCTCAAGCTCATGCTTGAAAAATCCTTAAAGCAAATATACAGATAACTGTGAGCTATATTTTAGTTATCCAGGGTTGTGAGTTGTGACTAGAGGTCTAGAGCACATGCCCATTTGATTATCTTGGTAAATATTAGTAGATAAAGAGTGCTAGAGAATTACTAAACTACTTCCACTCCTAAATCCTAGTGTCTGATATAGGTCCTTTGGTTTTTCAGACCACAAACGAGAATCTCCGGTACAGACCAGATGGCAGCCCAAATGTGTATGATCAAGGATGCTTGGGTAACTTTCAGGAAGTCTTCTGCACCAAGGTACAGGCTTCCAAACACAAGTTCCGGGCACATATACAAGAGGAAGCCAGAGCTCCACCAGATAACGACAGTATGGAGGTAGAAGAGGATCCAACTGGCGCTGGCCGTGCAAAAGTGGAAGATGACCTGGATATCGGTGGTGATCAGTTGAACATCTCACGGCAACATGATCATGCGGACATTGATATCGAAACGGGAGGTGTGTTCGGCAGTGAGATGGAAGGGAAGGGATAGTACCGCATTCGAGTCGCGGCCAGGGCTGATGAACTGATCGGATCGGATGGCGTTAGTAGGATCATTTTCGTAAAACCACCGACGCATGATACCCCTGCCCGTGTTTCCAGATTCTCATGTGTGCATTTCGGTGACTTCTCATGATGAATTCTCACCCTTTGCATCCGTCCGAGGACGTCAAAGTTGTATTCGGACGAGATGGAATCTGTACAAATATTGGTTCTGAATGTTGTAGTACCACCTGAATTTACATTTTCACAGAGTGTTGGTACAAATTAGCCAAGCCATCGTACTAAATGGAGTAGTACCACTGAAGTTTTCTGTACCTCAACTGACCACAAGGCTCGTGCTGCCGACATCAGCAGCATCCATGTCGCGATCGGCGCTAGATCCGCAGCTGCGGTTGACTGCTGCCGGTTGTGGCACTGTTTTGCCGAGGACCTGCTTTCAGTTGTCAGTAGCATGTCAACGTTCCTGGGTGGCCCTGCATTCGGAATCCTGCATTGGACTTTGTGTTCCAGTAAATGCCAAGCGCTCTCTCTTTTTATTATTTTAAGCTCTCTTTTATTTGAACCTGAAATGCCAAGCTCTTGAAGATCTCAAAATTGTCTGCGCCCTCATCTGATCTGATCATCAATATTTGGAAGGAAGAAGACTTTGGATCGAAGGAAGCAAACAAGCGGAGGCTCGAGGCCCAAAAGGGGTGGCCCACGCGGCCCCTGTACCTGGCTGTGTGGGGCCCACCTTCTGGAGCCTCGATGCTCCGATGTCGTCAATCTTTTCTCCACCGACTTCGTTTTGACCTAAAACCGACTATAAAAATAGTTCCCGAGACTCTTCGGAAAGGAGCGCCGCAGAAACACAGAAACCACGAAACAGAGATCAGGAGCTGCAAATTGGACGGGGAAAACTCCGGCGGGGCGCTGCCGGAAAGGTCTCCACCTCCTCCAACGACTTCTCCACCGTATCCATGATGAAGAGGGAGTAGTCCACCCCTGGACTATGGGTTTGTGGAAGTAACTTATGTATCTCTCTCGAGATTCACAAATTAGCGCCGTATGAGCTGACGAACTTTTTTACTACTATTATGTATTTATCTTCGCTGCGGAATATAAAACACAATCAATAACAGAATTAGCAACAGTAAACCGAGTCTAAAATGATCCGATAGTCTGACTTGTATGTGGTACACTCGACACAATTGGTTTAAGGACAATTTTTTCAGGCAAAAGGAGTTTTCTATAAAAAAAAGTCACAATGTGACCGTAAACTAAGTATAAATTGATCCGCTAGGCTGGCTTGTACTACTTCCGTTCCAACAAATAAGTCATATAAATTTAGTTAAAAGTAAAATCTTACTTTTAAATATCAACATCTCAAACAAATGAACTATGGAAATATAGTTTATGGTGAATCTTTTGATATTTACTTGGTATCGTAAATGTTCATATTTTTGTCTACCACCTCGGTCAAATTTAGAAAACGTTGACTTTTGACTAAATATATACGCGACTAGTTTTAATTTCTAAGGGAATTTTGTCACACAAAAGGAAATTCATAATTCTATGTTTGTTTTGAGTTAATCATTTGGGTAAATTCAACCGTTTCACAAACCTTTGATATGGCTTTCCATATGACCACGCCATGCTTTGCCAAGCATAAAGGGCAACCACCAGAGATCTTGGCATTTGATCGAATGTCGGTGATATTCAGGGATCATCCTAAAACAAAGATAGTATGTTTAAACATACGTGAAACAAACTATGATGAGATGTTTTTTCGAAGTAACAATTATCTTGCCGCAAAAGTATTTTATGATAAATGAAAATTGTCGCCCCAAAAGTCACAATCAGACTACAGAATATAAGCCGTTTCACAATAAAAAAAATCCATCCATATACTTGGTCAAACTTTACAAGCTTTGATTTGACTAAACCTAAAACTCAGAGTAATTGGAAAGTAGGGAGTAGTTATAGATCTCATGAAAAAATATGTATTGCTATGAGTGTTTTCTTGGGTGTCAAATGAATGACAAAACTGGTCAAACATGTCTTAACTTGTTGAATACCAATATTTTATTAGTTGGAATACAATGGGAGCGTTGCGTGCAAAGCTGCTATGTCAACTGAGATCACAACTTTGATAAAAACATGTTCACCATGCATAAATCCTTAGATACCTAATGCATTGGACGGCATCGACATCACAGATTACAGGTCCTAGCACCGCCACAAAAAAATGGTCTTAGATCCATTGCATTCTATTGTCTCACTCGTATGGCTATAAATTTGTTTGAAAATAAGCTACGAGCAACAATTTTTTTTTTAGAGATTAAACAACTTCTAAAAAATCCGTGTCAAAATGCATGTGGCTTACCGCTTACTCATCCAATTTTGTTTAAGACAGGTACAATAAGTCCTAGTCAGCTGACTATAAGTAAGTACACGTCATAGATATCCTAGCCAGAGGAGAGAGAACGAAGCGGGCGCTTCAACAGTCGCTCGCTATAGCACAAAATCCAAAACGCTGCAGCTAGCAAAAACGGCAACAGCCGCGGCTGCATGATTGCAAGGCGGGTGTGTCTTGCATGCATGCACTACATTCCAAGCATAAAAATATTTTAATCATGGATAACGCCTACTTATAGCCAACTTATTGTAATGTTATTTAGTTTTGATGGCAGTGACATGGCATGAGCATGTAGCTGGCAACCGGCTATGTTATTGTTCTTGCTCTAAGTACTCCGACAAGTTCAAGAGATACCCGAAAAAAAAGTACAAGAGATACTTGCTCAAAGATGCATACTGAACCGTGAGAATGCGTGTAAAGAAGAACAACTCGAACTTAACAAAGGAAGTAATAAACTATTTCTTGCATGGAAAGAAAAGGATCAGACAGATCTAGAGACCATCGTACACCATGCATGTTCCAAGTTCTAATATGAACATGATCTACTATTTTCCAGCCATCCATGAAGGCATGCTTGCACGAACATGGCGCCATGCCAGCAGCAGGCTCGGGCAATTGAGTAGCCCTGTTGACCGGATGAGGCGTGGCCGTGTTTAATTTCTTTGTGTCCAAGTCTTCATCCCTGACAGGATCGGGTACGGGCCCAGCAAGCATGCGCATGTGTCAGTGACAATGCACGCCTAGAATATATTCTAGTGTAAAGACAAGCGTGCAATGCAACAGGAGTCGCAAAATGTCAAAAAGCATATGTGAGCCATGCATGCAAAAAGGAGGAGACCAAGAAAAAATGGAGCATCGCTTGCTGTAGCATCTAGCATGCATCCATGCATGCAAAGCACTTGTCATGTCCATTTCTCGGGACTTCAAATCTACTACCAGCATGGCATGGAACGTTGAAGTTTGATGCCTGCTTTGCCGTTTGCCAAGTCTTCAACTCTCGAATCAACGAATCCTGACAGTGCTGGTACTCCACAAATTAATTACTCCCTCCGTTCACAAAATGATGTATCAACTTTGCCTAAAAGTGGATGTATCTATACATGAAACATGTCTATATACATCAACTTTTGGGCAAACTTGAGACATCCTTTTGTGAACGGAGGCACTGGCGGAGCTAGAATATTTGGAACCAGGGTGCACCCGTGGTGCCATAACACATTTGAAACATATTTTGGGGGTGCATATGTGGTGAGAAATTGCCATTTTACAAAGGAAAATAATTTTTGCCGGTGTCCTGTGCACCCGGCTGGCATAAGGTGGATCCGCCACTGAACGGAGGGAGTACCAACCATACCTCCTTGTCCTCTGTTCAACCTGTCTGACGATCAAATGATTTTGTAATGTAGGAGTAGTACATGTTTGCCAGAATGTTTGTTCATGTTTGACGACAAAAAAAGGTTCCTAGTTTGGTGATCTATTGCTTCAAAAGCGTCAGCTGCCAAGTACTTAGTATATTATTATAAGCTTAATTCAACACGTGTAGTGTTAATCAAATTGCATCATGTCTTTCCCTTTTGGGAGCATAGGTCGCAATGTGTTTGGCCAAACCGAACAGTTGCTTTGCCTTTTGGAAACAACTCTTGAATTGTTCTCTCTCTTCATGTTTTTACTAATGATATTTCTTGCACTGTACACTTTGATTTGCATATACTACTTTGATTTTTTGGCTTGCCCTGTACACTTTGGAGACAGCTCTCAAAGTAGTTTACGTGCCTGCAGGGCCAGAAATTGTCAAACAGTTTGACCAGTGTGGCTGCTATGCAGGCCTCCGGCCCCTAGTTCCTCAGCAAAGGAGATTGTTTGACATTCGTGAACTGAAATTTCCCGTCTACCGAGGCATTTGCTTTCGCATGTCTTTCTTCTTGGCCAAAAAGGCTTATCGATACTGCAGCTTAGTTGAATTTCCACTCCCCTTGTTTTGAAAGAAATAACATACTCCCTCCGTCCTTGAAAGAGTGTACATCTAACTTTTGTGCTAAGTCAATCTTTTCAAAATTTGACCGATTTTATAGAAAAATGTAGCAATATGTATGACATCAAATTGATATATTTTAAAATTTCATTTGAAGACAAATCTAGTGACACCAATGTTGGAGCTGCAGTTTGAAGCTTTTTCTTTACAATAGGAGGGTAACCTCAAACCTCTGTATGGTCGTATCTGTTATTTAGAGTTACTCACTCCTTTTTTTTACTTCGTATTCTGGGTTATTTCAAAGCCAAATTTTAAAAGTTTGACCAAGTATACACAAAATATTAATATCAAAAGTATCAAATGCATATAGCATGAAAATATATTTCACGATTATCCTAATAATATTAATTTATATTGTATATGTTGATATTTTTCTTATATATTTGATCAAAATTTACAAAGTTTATGTTTGACTAAATCCATAACACAATGTAATTGTGACGAAAGCGAGTAAAAGTCTTGGATCTTGGCATGTGTGTGATTCAAATAAGTGCTAGTCCCACCGGTCTAGTAGAAGTTCTTTTAAACATGGACACAATATTTGTAATATAGCTTTGACCATTAATTCTATAGTAATATATTTAAATTTTTAGTAGATTACACATTAATATAGTATGTTCCGAGACAATTCTCACATGTGATTTTCAAGTATCTATTAAAAATATTTGTAAATAGTCAAAAGGAAAAAGTTTATCTACATCTTTATTAAAATGAGAACTTTTATAAAATCATAGGGGGTACAACTTGTTCAATAGGATATGTAGAGATGTCTTTTGTATAGTAACACATTTGTGACATTCACAATGTCATAATAGGGTACCCAAATTTACAAGAGCTAATTTATTTTCCAACTTGATGTGCCCGTGCGCTTCAACAGGATACTAAATTTTATGTCTTAGCAAGGTGTCACCGTAACACATATACAAAAATAAAACTGAGACCCTCCACAAAATACAAGTAGCTGTCAATCTGAAAGTGACGTGTTTGTCACCTGTGAAACGAAGCGATGATGGCAACCGGCCTGCTCAGGCTTTGCCACCAAACAAACAGGAAATCGACCAGTTTGCTTATTTTATTTTTATAATTTGTTTATTAAAACCCATGCATGTGTCTGATGATGATTATTAAAGGCAGAGGAAGGAAGTGCTCCATGATTGTCATCCTTAGCTATGAAATTTGACAAAATTAACCCTTTGCCGAAACTTCATCCAAAAATAACCCTTTTTTTTAAAAAAAATAAAAAATTAACCCTTTTGTGTGGCTCCCGTATCGGGGGCGCCACACGTGAAGGTGCAACGCCCCAGTCTGGGGAGCCACACATCTGCGAGCGTGGCAAAGCGGGACCCAGCCTTGGTTAAGTAGCGCCGGAGCTGGGGGCGCCACACCTCCATGTGTGGCGCCGGTGGCTGGGGCGCCACACAACGATATTGACTCGCCCAGCCCGACCCGACCCGCATCTCACCTCAGTCGTTCACGTACACAGAAAAAGGAAAGGAAGAACAGAACAAGGGCGGCGGCTGCGGTTCCTCCTCTCAAATCCACACCAAATCCGCACCGATCTGAAGGGATTTGGGCTCTCCATCGTTCCTCAAGGTAATCTCCTCCGTTCCCCTCAGTTTCATCCAATAGATGTTTCAGATTTGTCCGGTTTTTGCCACACTAGGTGAAATCTTAGTTCATCCTAGATTTCGAAATTAGTATGGCATGAGGCTTGTTTTTTGATCCCCTAGCATTTGTATGGCACTTGTAATAGTTGTTAATCATGTGGAGGGTTGATTTTCATTTTTAGTTAATTCGGTATAGATGTGTGATATGAAATCTATGTGTATGTGAGGTGTATTTGTGGATGTAAAAGTGGTTACCCAATGGTAGATGTGTGATATGAAATTTTGTATGTGGTGTATGTGTGGATGTAGTAGATGTCCTATATGAGGTTGAAATGAATATTGAAAAGATATTGAAAAATTTCTATGTCTTACTAGTGGTAGTTTTTTAAAATATGTAGGATGGAACTTCTCGAAGAACAATATGATAAGAAGCACCGTGCGAGAAAGATTGCGGAGGGAAAGGTAATTTGTAATGTTTTGCATATTTTAGATGTTAGTTCATATTTCTATTCGGCATGGATATTGTTGTAACTTGTAATTATTTTTTTAGGTACTTGCCCCCCTTCGTCTTCGGTCTCACGAGGCCTCCTTGCAAACTGGTGACAAGGGCATGCCGTACGACGAGAGGTACACCGAGTACATCGAGAAGCTTGGACTCCTTCCATTCATTCAGCTCGTGTCTCGGTCGACGCCAAATTTCAATCCTTCGGCCATCACTGCTCTTGTTGACCGTTGGAGGCCGGAGACACACAGCTTTCACCTCCCCACCGGGGAGATGACTGTGACTCTTCAGGACGTGTCGATGATCCTGGCACTACCCATCGCGGGCAAACCTGTGTGTTTTAGCACCGAATCTGATGGGTGGCACGACAAGATGTTCAGCCTTATAGGTGCGGCTCCTCCAGAGAAGGAAGACTCTAGTAAGGATAGACTCTCCGCCGGCGCCTCATTTGTTTGGATCAGGATTTTTTTGCTAAGTGTCCTGAAGGTGATAAAGTGGTGATTCAGAATCATGCACGCGCATACGTGTGGTACGTGATCACGAGGACTTTGTTTGCTGATAGTAGTGGGCGGAACGCTCCGTGGATGTGGCTGAAGGCGTTAACACGTTGGGAGAGTAAGCAAAGCTGGGGTACGGCTGCGCTTGCTTACTTGTACCGGCAGGTAAATATTTATCTTGCTTTCTTTCTTGTGTGTGCAAAACTTATGAAATTCTAACATGTATACCTATATGTGCAGTTGGATGATGCGTGTCGTAGGTTCGTCGGTGAGGCCGGTATCGGTGGTCCAATGATCCTACTTTCGGTTTGGATGTGGGAACACTTCTCAGTTGGACGGCCGAAGCTTTTGCAATGGAAGCCTTGGAACGACCATGACCATCCCCAGAGGCTTCGGGAGGCTACATGGGCGTACAAGTGGGACAGGGTTGCGGAGTTCACCGGTGACCCGCAAAAGGAGTACTTGCGGTACATCAACGAGTTCGACTCGCTGACCCCCGAGCAGGTAATAATTAGATTGCTTTCGTTCAATCACAATATATCTTAAATCCCAACTGCACATGCTGAAATGACTACTATGATATAGGTGAAATGGCAGATTTATGGTGCCGGGGAGAGATTTGGTTGGAATCTGGAATCCCCCTAAACCCGAAGTGTTTCGAGGAAGAATATCTTTGGATGATGCAGTGCCCATTGATATGCTTGTATGCCGTTGAGTTCCACCTACCACATCGTTGAGCCAATTTGGGTTGTGTCAAACTACACCGCCAAAGTGGATAAACACGATGTTTTCATTGCACGAGTGAGGCTCCAAATTTTGTCTTACCCAATCTTCTTATGTATTAGTGTAGTTACTAATATTTCATTTGTTGACCATGTAGATTGGACCGGCGTAGGCAGAGGAAGATCACGAAATGGGATAAACATCATAAGGATTACATCACTACATTCAATGCCGAGTTGAAAGAGGCAACAGACAGGAAGGTGTATATGCGGGATCGCCCCAAGTACCGTCAAGAGGCATTCGAGACATATCTTGGTTGGTTTCTTGCACGTACCCGTGTCCGTATATGCCCCCCGGCTTATGAGGAGCTCTTGGAGGACATGGGCGATGATGCTATTGTTGAGCTCCGGTACAACAAGGCCGTAAGAGAAGGCAACCGAACTGATTTCGCTCCCGTGATGAACTTTATGGTAATTTTTGCCCAATTTATTTCATCTCATCATAATTAGAGTTTAGTTGTTGACATGTTTGTTTTCATAGCGCAATGAGATCGACCGCCAAGCGGGAGCAGCCGAGGAGGCAGCCATGTTACCTCGTGGCAAGAAGGGTGATGTTGCCATTAGGGAATTTGTGAAGGTAAGTTAGACGATCTCCGCTTCGTGCATAATTTGTTGTTCATTTGTACTAAGATATTGATTTCGCAATGTCATAGCGTTCCGCAACTCGGTTGCGCACTTTAGCGCATTTGCTTGGTTGTCGCGGCGATGATGCCATGCCGACCCGCTCGAGGTCCCCTTCAACCCCTATCCGTGGTGATGCTTCTAGTTCGAACCCACATGAGCCCAATGATGAGGAGGTTGAGGTATGAATATGTTACATGCCGGTCACCCAAAAATGATTTCTTGAACCTCAACCATGTACTAATTATTCCGCTTACATTCTTTCATTTCTAGGGCGATTTTGATGATAATTTGAACGATGAAATGACCCTGCAGGCATACCAGCGATCCTTCCACCTAAGATCCAAGAAGAAGTCTACCAAGCGTTACTCACCGGATGACTACATCTACAAGAAAAAGGGGCCTGCTGAGGATGAGGATGACGACGATCAAGAGTCCGATGATGCGGAAGAGCACGTGTCGGAGGATGAGGACTTGGAAGAGCACGTGTCGGAGGATGAGGACTCGGAAGATCACGTGTCGGAGGAAGAGCCGATGAAGAAGCTACCTGTGAGGAGTAGGAGGAAGAACGCGGATCCGGCGCCGACTGAGCCTTTGAGGAGTAGGAGGAAGATCGCGGATCCGGCGCCGACTGAGCCTTTGAGGAGGCTAAGAAAAAGGAAGTAGATTATTCGTCGTTTGTACTATGTCGTGAACTTGTCGTAAGCTTGGTTTCCCGTGGTCCTTGTCGTGAACTTGTCGTTTTGTTGTGGACATTATCATGAAATTGTCGTTTCGTTGTGGACATTATCGTGAACTTGTTGAACTATAACTTGTCGTGTTTGCTAATGTCGTTTCTGATATTTTGTTGTTCTGTTTTGTTGTTCTGAATCAATGCTCTGTATAGATATTGTGTCATGTTTACTCATGTGGTGTTCTGAATTATTTTGCTGAACTGAGCTAGTGTCGCGCCGGCCGCTGGGGAGTGGAGTATTAAGGTGCGGCGCCGGCGGCCGGGGCGTCGCAACAGTGTGGCGCCGAAGGCAGCGGCGCGGTTCCTGTCTGTGTGGCGCCGGACACGGCGGCGTGGCAAATTAACAGAGAGGGGCGAAATTGGGTCAGGTACCCGCGCCGGCCGCTGGGGAGTGGTACTTCAATGTGTGGCGCCGGAAGGAGGGGCGTTGCACATGTGCAGCGCCGAGGCTGGCGGCGCGGTACCTGTTTGTGTGGCGCCGGACGCGGCGGCGCGACAAATTAACACAGAGCAAAATTCTTTGCACTTGTGTGGCGCCCCGCATGGAGGAGTGGAGCTCAAGGGTGTGGCGCCCCCGCCTCCGGCGCCGCACAAGCAAACAGTTCAGAATTCAAATACTAAGTTTACAACGCCTTACGCTGGGGAGCAGACATTGTCTGCACTTGTGTGGCGCCCCGCAGGGCGGAGTGGAGCTTAAAGGTGTGGCGCCCCCGTCTCCGGCGCCGCACAGGTAGCTTCTTCAGAATTCCTGCACTTAGTTTTAGAAATTCCTGTACTTCAAACTACAGTTTCAGAATTCAAATGACAAATTAATATGGCACAGAATAATGAGAAGGTTCACGCAAACAACGCACTAAGAGTTCACCATATTACAAGGTTCAATGAAATCCATCAAATTCATGAAATTACAAGGTTCACAACTAACTCATCAAGTTTTCGACATTGCAAGGTTCACAATGACATTAATGTTGGATGCTCATTGAGTCCAACGCGGATACTTGCCCTTGCGCTTTCCCGATGCTTCATCCTCCATAGCACGACGAGCTATTTCACGTTTGACTTCCCGCTCGGCCTCACGAGCCTTGGCCTCTTCACGCTTCTTCTTTGCTTTCTCCTTACGTTCCTTCTCCTTCTTCAACCTCAACTTCTCCTCCCTCTCCTCATCTTTTTTCCTCTCCCTCATGCGCCGTTCTTCAACCTCTCGCGCCCACTCGACCTTGTTCTTGAAGTAGCTATCTTGGACCAAGTCTATCCATTTGAAATAGGGACAAAGGGGCGGCGGTGACTACAAAAGAGACAATAGACATTAGCAATTATTACACAAATATACTTGAAATTTTCATGCATAAGGAGGAGACATACCTTGGGACGGTCATAAGCACACTTGGGTTCTTCCTTGTCCCTACAATAGTTGGGACACAACCAAAACCTTCGTCCTCTTGTCTCATCCCAATCATTGGATTGCTTGGCCTTGCACATGTCTTGGCAATAGCACTTTGGTGGGTCCTCCTGGGCTTCTGAGTCGCCATCCTCCATGCCCACGGCCTCTCCAACCAGCTCGGTGACCCCATACCTACGTAAGTTAGGAAAAAATTGTTAGTACAATAAAATTAACAATATTCGAAATAAAAGACAATAACCAAATAATTTTCATTCGTACCAATCATCTACGACTACCACCTCTACACCTTCTACGAGTACCCCCTCTTAGCTCGTCAAACATTGATGTTCTTCCACCACAGTGGCTTGTGCTACCACCACCGCCACTACCGCCACCTCCACGGTGGCTTGTGCTACCACCACCGCCACTACCGCCACACCATGGCGGCTTGTGCTACCACCACCGCCACTACCGCCACCTCCACGGCGGCTTGTGCTACCACCACCGCCACTACCACGGTGGCTTGTGCTACCACCGCCAACTCCACCGTCGCCTTGTTGGCTGCCCGCATGTTGGCTAGCACCCGGGTTGCTTGTGCTTGCATAATTTCCCTTCGATCTCTTGTTTCGACTACAACCTCTAGTGTTGTGCCCACCACCATTGCATTCTCCACAACGGGCAGCCACACTAGGCTCCTGAAAATGTTGGTTGCCCCACTCTCGGAGACCTCCTGCACCCCATGCGTCCATGTCATTTCTAAAACGTTTTGTCTTCCGTCTTCCCCGTTTCGTCACCTTCAGTATTGGATCGGGCCATAGTTGAATGCCATGATATTCTGGCCATTGTGATTGGTCAAAGTAAGGTTCAAATCTGCCCGCCCATGTCTCCTTGGTAGCCTCGATCGAGTACTCGGACAACCTAACCGGATCAACGTATCCCACTTTTCTAATGCGTGCCGCCGTCCGCAAGTGCGAGCAAGGGAGATGAAGCAACTGAGGCCTTGGCACGAGCACAAACATTGCTTTAGCAAGACTTTGCACGCACGCCCTCCGTGTTGCACACCACCTACCGTGGTGCCTCCTGGCTCATTGACTTGGTAAATCCACTCGTTGTTGTCAAAACATTGGGCTGTATTGGTCTCCGCCTTCCTTAACTGGTATGTCATCCATTTGTCAGCTTCAGGTGGATACTTGTACTTCTTCTTGTGCTTGTTCTTCCCTTCCATCTGCTCAAACGTTTCCTCACTATATTTTTGAAAATACTCATTCAACTTGTCGAATGTGTATTGAACTATTGCTGTCACGGGCAACGCACGGACTCCTCTGAGCACATTGTTGAAACATTCTGCCATGTTGCTTGTCATGTCACCGTACCTCCTACCGTCGGTGTCAAATGCTCTAGTCCACTTGTGCCTCAGAGACGCATGCCTATCTAGGAACTCTCGACCCCCCGGCGATGTGAGAGTTAGCAACCTGTTGTACAATCTCACAAAATGCCGCTCGGTGAAAGCGAGACAACAATCTTTTAGATCATCAGATAGCTCCTTATTTCCGCATGCCCTATAGAAGTTGGACACAAAATGCCTCACGCACCATCGATGGTGCAAAGGAGCATGCCCGGGAATATCAATCTCCACCGCATTGAGTATGCCTTGGTGGCGGTCCGAGATGACACATACCTCTCTTTGAGGCTCAAATACCTTTGTTCTCACTAGACCCATGAACCACTCCCAGTTGTCCTGGTTCTCCGCCGTCACCAAAGCAAAAGCCAACGGCAACAACCGGTCGTTAGCATCATGAGCTACGGCAATCAAAAGTGTGCCCTGTACTGGCCTGTCAAGAATGTGCCATCCACGGAGACAACCGGTCTACAATGCTTGAATGCCCTTATGCATTGCCCGAAAGCCCAAAATGCACGGCCAAAGACACGGACGGTTGCACCGTTGTAATCCCTAGTCTTTTGGCCAAAGGGCTCCACACACGTAACCATGCCGGATTTGTAGCAGCCATAGCTCCCAACAATCTAGGAAGTCGGTTGTATGCTTCCTCCCAGTCACCATACAACATCTTGAATGCGGCTTGCTTGGCCCTCCATGCCTTCCCATACTTCACCGAGTAACCAAACATGTCTTTCACCGTGTCCATGATAGCCCTCACCGTAAAAGTGGGGAATGCCTCTATGGAATTGGAAAGTCTATAGCCGATGAAATCGGAGGTTAGTTGCCGATGAATGTCCTTCGCATCCTTGTCATCATCATCATCATTGCCACTACACATGTGAGTTGACACACATTTTTTTAGAACCCATTGAGAGGTTCCCTTGATAGGTCTTGCACGCACAATCCACGGACACCCATTATGCGCGTCCTCACACTTAACCGTGTAACGCTTCTTGACATCCGAGTGAACCACTTTGTATGGTCTAAAGTACTTAACCGCATACTCCTTGAGCCATGTCTTCAATTCCAACAAGCTTTCAAACTTCACTCCCTCAGCAATACCATAGTTTTTGGGATTACGATCCTTCTTCGAAGTTGGCCTTGGTTCAAGAATTTTACTCGTGCCACCATCAACCACGGCTTTATCGGCGAGACTAAGATCACGGAACAATGGTAACCGATGATCCCGGCCCACTACCTTCTTGAATATTTCGGCTTCTTTAGCAGTGAACCCATCTTCATCAACATCTTCTTCGGGACCGTCGTCATCCGAGTCCGATGCATAGCATCGGTTATAAGGGATGTCATGGTCCATGTCCTCATGCCTACAATTTGTCTCCACATCACCAATATCATTTTTATGAAGCTCATACTCCGATGCGTCGCTCTCCTCCTCCGATTCTTCATATTGGTCACTTTGAATTGGGCTTGAAGGTTGGCTCCTTTCGTGTTCGGTCATTGTTGGTTGGCTAAAATCATGTTGAGTCATTGGAGGTGGACTCGACGTTGGATAGTACACTTCATGCGCATGAGGTGGCTCATTTTGAACCGGCCTCCTAACGTCATGTTCGGAGGCACACCGGTTCAAGTCAAACGTCTTGGTGGCAAACAACTCAAGAGCCTTGTCTTGAGATGCCGCACCGTCTCCTTATATGCACTCCAACACAACTCGGAGTTGAGAGGCATAGTCTTCCAACGAAGATGCATTCCGAACCCAACATTATACCTTCCCTCCAAAGAAAGAACATCATTTGGATCCGTCCAATTCAATGCAATCCGCACTCTCTCCACAACCTCGGCATAGCTAGGACTATGGCCAAACACCACCACTTTCTCCTCCGAGTCATGCTCCACATTGCCTTTCAAAAAGGCCTCCTTGTCCACATGATGAACACTAACCATTTTCTCCATCTAAAAAAATTTACAACAACCGAATGCATCAAATGATTGATACATTGCACTAAGCTATGCATTTCAAACAAAATCAATTTACTTATCTTAATTTTAATCATTTATGCACTAACTAAATCTAGCTCATTAACTACATCTAACAAAAACCCTAACCCTAACCTACAATCAACACCCAACACTTCATATCCATCATACCCACACACATTGACCAATATTATCAACAAATAACCACAAATTTGTCCTCATATTCAAATTCTAGGGTTTCCAAGATCTACACAATGTCTCCAAATTGGAAGATTTCTATTGGACAAAAAAAGGAGGATGGGGAGAGTACCTTCTTGCACGTAGGGGAGCCGAAATCCACGGAAAAACCACCGAAAGGATGGATTTGAGGGGGGGGGGGTGTCTTGGGGCTGTGCTCTTCTTCTTTTGTGAGAGAAGAGAAAGGGGGAAAAGAGAAGGCTAGGTTGGGCACGTGCAGGGCGCTGTTATTTTTACCGAATGTGTGGCGCCCCATCCACCGGCGCCACACATGTATGTGTGGCTCCCCCAGCTCCGGCGCTACTTAACCGGCTGGGACCCGCCCTGCCACGCTGGCAGATGTGTGGCTCCACAGCCTAGGGCGTTGCACCTTTATGTGTGGCGCCCCCGGTGCGGGAGCCACACAAAAGGGTTAGTTTTCAATTTTTTTTTTCAAAAAAGGGTTATTTTTGGCTGAAGTTTTGGCAAAGGGTTAATTTTGTCAAATTTCACTCCTTAGCTACTCCCACATGTCTCAAGCCGTCTCTGTCTCTCTGACATTCCACCGAGTCTCGTGCAAACTTCCCCATGTGCTCCTCTCGTGACCCATCCACTGGTCACTGTTGAGATCGGGATCGCAGCTAGCACGCGTGCGTTGTCAGGCGCAGGCGGTAAGATACGCATCGTCGCCGGTCGCCGTTGCGTTGATCCGGGGACGGCGCCTTTTGACCGTCCGTCGCCGTCCGTCGCTCACCGCTGTGTGCTCCAAGCAGATTTGGATGGAAGAACCATCACAAATAGCCAAGCAGGGACCATGCGAATGTCGCAATTGACAACATTCTCGCGTGCCTTGCATCACAATCCATCCTCGGGAGAAAAAAAGCTAGGGGCTATCAGAACAGGATCGCTACTGTTAGGTGTGAGGTTTAGCTCATGATCTGTGTACAGTGTACGTGGAGGATGCGGATTAGCAAAGTCGACGATGGATCTCCCAATCCCGCACGAGAAGAATGCGCGCGCGCGCGCCGCAATTGCCCCCGATGGAGCATCACAAAGGAAGGACTAGCTAGATCGATCGACAGTGATCAGTAGGTACCATCCGTAAGTGGCCAAAACTAAATCCGTGGGCGTAGGCGTAGGCACCTCCTTCTCCATTTGCGATCTTTATCCAAATCCAACCCAGGGCATACCCACTCATCCTCTTACCCTCTCATCTTCGTGGTGGGAAACGTACGTAGATGCTCGCTGATCTAATCCACGCCATGTGATGTGATGTGATGTGATGTGATGTGATGTGATGTGATGTGTGATGGTGTGATCTGCTCATCTGCATCATCGGCAATGCTCCATCGGTTTTCTCGGATAAGCCAGGAAAGCGTACGTTTTTCAGCGTGATGATTCCGCGGAGTGACCCTAGCTTGCAAGAATCAATCATTGAGATATCATCCAACTCTAATGATGTGCAAGTCACTTGCCTTCGATGATTCCCGTCCTTGCCATCAGTTGTCACCGCAGGAGTGCAGCGGGATCAAATCTTCCATGGAATCTTTCTCCTTTGTGTTCCGTTTTGTCTCCTTCTGCCACCTTCGTTGCACCGTATCATATCTCCACAGTTGTGTATCCGGAGGAGATGTGTTGGCCAAGGGAGATTTATTTCTCGTGTATGCCGAAACAAGGTGAACAGATGGATGTAGTTACAGTTGTTGGGACCCTGATTAGGGAATAAAATAGGAGTAAGGTTCAATCTATTTGGATGCACAAAACACATGACAATCATGGGACACGTTTGGGGAATTAAGAATACAACTACTGAAAAAAAATGGAGGAGTACATAACATTTTGGAAAAAAAAAGAATACAGTTATCGTCAATGGTGTAAACAACGACAACTTGAAGGAAGAGTCCAACCCTACCCTAGACAAGAAACACCATCATCAGTAGAGTATTGTCAGATCGGCAACGGTAGGAAAAATAGACATTAGAGATAGAGTTGATATTCAGCTTAATGCTACAAGTTAATATTTTTGTTTCTCTGTTGAACGAAAGCTATCTCAATGTACCGAGAAGTTCTCGAGATCGTTATATGATGTAGAATTGTATTAATAAAGTATAACCGTGTGCTCGCTGTGTTTTTGAGGTACTACTCAGGGAGATGTAATGTTCGTGAAATATTCATTTCATGAACGTTATCAACGACTGTCACACCATACCATACAGTGGTGTGCATGTCACCGTAAATCTGGTCGTGGAATCGGGCTAGGAGGTCTTGAATCAGCCAAGGAGGTGCTGTGTACCTCGACGTGAAGACGGTAATAGACGACAATGTGGCTCAAAAAAGGTTAGCGACAGCCATTCCGAGCTCTTCATGACCTCCGAGTGGCGTTTGGCGTCTCGGGTGGTGATGTTCTTGGTCGTGGCGCTCCAGTAGGTGGAGCCGGTGCTGAGCAGCGGCGTAACCTCTCCCTCCACATCGAATAACCTTGTGTTGGCTCCTGAGGAGGTAGTTCTGGAATTCTTTGGCTCTGTTTTTTTTGTCATGGAGGAGGGAGAGCAGTGGTCGGCAGGATCTTCTTCGATCTTTATCGCTCAGGGGCAAGTGGGTGAGTCTTCTGTGCTGCGTCACTGGGGACCACTTCAACATCAGTCAAAAGCTGCTATGTCAGCGATGAGGCCGCACATCAGAGTACATCATCGGCGGCATGTTCGCTGTCGATTCTAAGGGTGGCCACTCCTCCCTTTGGATGCTGGCAACTGATGGCCGGCGCAAGAGCTTTCTCAACCTCCTGCTTTGGAGGCCCTACAACTCCGCCATGGTGGGCTCCCGATGCGACGACTGTAATTGTGTCCTCGGTGTCGCCGTGGTTGGCCATGGCTGGATGCAGAGCAAGAAAGGTGAAGATGGTGCTAGAGCCGATCGCGGTTCCCAACTTAGTCTAGGGTTCTTTGTGGAAAAAGCAATGAGTTGACTAAAATTCTTATTTCTATTGAGGTCCTTTTCATGAATTGTAACCCCACTGCTCCAAGTTAATGAAGTTCGCTGTCCTTCGAACAAAAAAAACCATTGAAATAAAGTTTGCAGCTCACAAAAGAAAATAGCGCATGATTCCATTTCCTGTGCATTGGAGTAGAACTGCTCCACTAGTTGCAAATAGAAAATGGCACATGCAGCAACAACCAGCTACTATCTTTTTTCTTTCCTTGAAGAAACACGAGCCACACGTAATAGATAGTCATCTCTACTTCTCTAGGTAAAATAAATTTCCATCCAAGATTTAATAACTGATCCATTCTCATCCTGGTTAAAGTCCATCTTATTGTGATAGATATGAAGAGAAATAAATAAGCTTTAGTTAATGTAATAAAGATACCCATTGTCATTTCCAAAATCCCATCTGCGTTATTCATTTGGAAAAAAAAAATCAAAAAAGGATATATAGGGATAGATAAATTCCACCCGCCTAAGTAGAGAACTGTTACAAATAAAGAGGAAAATAATAAATTTAGGTAAGAAACAAGATAAAATAAAGCATATTTTATACCCGAATATTCGGTTTGATAACCTGCTACTAATTCTTCATCTGCTTCTGGTAAATCAAAGGTAATCTTTTCACATTCTACCAAAGAAGAAATTAGAAAAACCATAAAACCTATAGGCTGTCACCAAATATTCCATCCAAACAAACCATATTTAGACTGTGCTTCAACTATATCAACAGTAGATAATTATAGTAGATGATAACATCACAGTTCCCACAGCTAAGTGGCCACGCTTTTGGCAAAGCTAGCCAAACAGCGATGGACACGAACGGATGCAAACTGCTCCCGCAGTTGTATAAATTTGTGACCGCTCAAGTCACTTGTGCTTGGGTGTCCGTAGACGGTAAATCAAGTCTCCTGCCAACTAGTCCAGTTGGCCTAGTTGCATGGGGCCTACCGTGGACAAGTGATCGTGGGTTGTCCTAACTCGTCGTAAAAAGAGAGAGGTTGACAGGAGCCTTAAGAATCTGCTTCCAGAATCTTCTAATCGAGTCTACTGATTCTGGTAACTTGGCTTGGCAAGGAAAGAATCTTTCAGAATTGTTTTGAGCAAAACCAAGGAACCGAGGCGTCCGGAGCACGAGCGTCGCCCGTGCCACGGCGCGACGGCGACTCGCGGTTAGCGGCGGGCGGGCGGCAGTGGATAGAGCACGATCGAACGCAAAGGCGGGTAGCCGACTTCCATCCCAGGGGCCCAGGAGTATTAGGGATCTGGACCAAACCTTACCGACGGCCGCGGGGGCCTCCACGTGGCCCGTCGCCCCACCCCAGCCCAACGCACCGGTTGCTGTCCGTCCGTAGACCCGGGTTCTCTGCACCGGGAGGGAGTGCCGTACATCGCCGGAAAATGGCATGCGTCGGATGAGAGAACCGTGGTCCATGCGGCATCCATGTGGTATCAGCTAACTTGAGTGGTGGTGCGCCTACTTGCCGAGTTGTGAACTTAATATACTACTCACTCCGTTCCAAATTAGATGTCTTCCATTTGTTCACATGCGGATGTATCTAGCATGTGGACAAATAGAAGACATCTAATTTGGAACGGAGAGAGTAGTAGCTGAGTGCTTGGTATCTGATGTTGTTTTGCTTGACCGTGACAATCGATCTGAATGCACATTTGGCGTGGTGCATGTCTTGCTTAAACATGGCACATACAGAATTCCCGATTATTATTACATTGGGATAGTCACGTGTATCGGGAAAAAAAAGTTACAACCCACCTACAACTCGAAATTCTAGTTGCAAAACACTTGCAACTCGAATATTAAACGAATCATGTTACAAATCTAATGACTAGAGAGTTACAATGCATGTGTAACTAAAAAAATCTCAATTACAATTCACTTGCAACTCACATATTACACGAGTCACGCGATGGATATATAATGGATAGGGAAGACGGCTGAGTTAATTCTTATTGTCTCAGGACTAGCATTTTCAATTTAGATGCTGAGTAGGTTGCATTGTAAAGTAGACTACTACCATAATTATAGGTCCGTAAGGTTTTGCATTCTAATAAAGATATGGCACATCGTGACAAGAAAATATGACGAATAAAAATAAATACAATATATACTAAAATATTGTACTTATTAATATATTATTTTTAGGGTGCTACAATATACAAATATATTTTTCTATTTGTTTACAAAGTTCAGCCACATATCTGCCAATGTTACTAGTTTATGTGTTTTTTTTGTATGAATATTATTTAAATATACTAAACTTTATTTTGTATCAAAATCCGTTCTAGAAATATGTTTTCTACACTGCATAAAATGGGTAATAAATACATATGCATTTGGTCTATAAAGAGTACGATCTAACAAATATCTCAATACCGTCGGAATGTTGTGGAACCTGCCCCTTATCTTGCGGAAGATTAACATATCTTTCTAGGTAGCCAGTGGCCCATCTGTAGTAGTTCAATTAGCTTCCTGTCTAGTGTAGTCATTCCCTTTTGACAGTGTGAGAACATAATCAGACAATATATATGTTGGTTTCAACGGATGGTTGTGTTCGAGTTGCACCTTCTTGATAAAACCATCCTCCCACTTACGCACCATTATATGTGCATCACACCCTGTCTTCACCAGTGAGGTTGTTCTCCTCTTCTTGCTAGGATTAACATCCATATTAGTCACCCCTTCCTTGTTGCATGTAAAATACTGGTAGTATATCTCATTGTCCTTTCTTGATCTCTTGTTGCTGAATCTCTTTACTGAAAATCCTGATTTTCATGCATAGAGCGTGTATTTGTAGAATGTGTCTTCTCTAGACTTGAAATTTCCCCTTCCTTTGGGATAGTAGTGTTTATTTTTCCATCGACTGCTGGGTAGCTGTCTGTATCGAACATTTTGTCCATTTGATCGTCCATCATGGTTGGAGGCTCTGGGTTTATTTGAGGGTCGTCATCGTGCAGAGTGTCATTATTTTCTTGCTGGTTTTCTGTTTGCCTGGTGTGATGTTGTTTGCTTGTGTGCTCATCTGGTGATGAACCTCCCTCTTTTGTTGTTGAGTTCTCCATGTGTGCTTGCCTTGTATTTCAGCTTTCAGGACACTACATGATGTTCTCATGTTTCCCTTTACTTTGCAATGGCTGCATGGTATTTTTCTTGCCTTCTTGCTTTTCTCTAACCCAGGCTTTGGTCTATTTCCCTTGTTTATACTTCTTCTGTTCTTCTGGTAGTTATTGGTGGATCATGTAGTCTGTCATTTTCGTTAGTTTCTTCAACTTCTTTTGTTGTGTTTTCTTTCCCTGCGAGCTCTGCCATTACTTTAGTTTTCATGTCCTGCATGCAATCCATCATCACCTTGTATGCTTTATCGACAAGACATGCTAGGTTGCATATTTATGCAATTCTAACTTGATATCTTTTCTCCATCTTCGAATGACAAAACTCTTTGGCAAGTCAGTGACTCCAAGTTGCACCAGTACCCTTATTACATGACAATGGTGTATGCCATCTCTCTGCATTTTCTTGCTACTTCAGCTGAAAATCTTTTTTTTCTTCATCGTGTTACACGTCAAAGTATTATCTTCTGAACTCTATTTTCTCATAATTGCTCGAACTCTGGAATTTAATGTGGCCTGGTTGTATTGATCCATAAATACCAAATGAAGTTGTTTGTTTTTCTATCTGGAATTTCAGGAAGATATTGTGTGTGTATGCCCCAAGAGCTTGCATCTCGAATGGATGGTTGGTATTTGTTTCACTGTTTACTGTTTTGATTTCAACTTCTTTTTGTCAAGAGGAGACATGCACTTGTCTTGTATGACTTCGTATTGTTCCTGGAATTTTGTTATTGTGTCTGTGTTCCTGCTGTAACATTTCTACATGTTGTTCGTGCTTTCGCTTCGCCCTGTGCTTGATGAGAATGGATAGAATTTATCCATAAAGTATGTGGGAATCATGTGTTTCTTATTATGTTTAACTTGATTAATTAGGTGCTTCTCTCCTTCTGCACCATATTTTTGGATGACATTTGTCCGTACTGTTTAAAAATCCTTTGGAGTGAATGCATTCTTTGCCACAAATCTAAAGTCACGTGAGAACTGCGGGTTGATGACGTGAAAACACACGTTCGTTGAGAGACCCCAAGAGGAAGGTATGATGTAGTGCAGCAGCAATTTTCCCTCATTATGAAACCAAGGTTGTCGAATCCAGGAGGAATCAGAAGTGCTCTGAAGGTTGTCAGCGGCGCCGTTACCCGATCACTGACGTGGAACCTGCACACAACACAATCAAACTACTTTGCCCCAATGAAACAGGAAGATTGTCAATCTCCCCGGCTTGCTGAAAACAAAAGATTAAACATATGGTGTGGAAAATAGTATTAATTGCGAAAAGTAAAAGAGAACAGATGTTTGCAGTTGGTGGTTTTATCAGTGTAAAAGAATGGACCGGGGTCCACAGTTCACTAGTGGTGTCTCTCCATAAAAGATAACTAACATGCTGAGTAAACAAATTACAGCTGGGCAATTGACAAATAATGAACGCATGACAACGCATTTATATGACAAGATGATTACTATGATATTTAATCGGGCATTACATCAAGATACATAGACCGTTATCCAACAACATCTATGACTAATAATCCACCGCCAAGTTAACATCTGTGTCCCCCGTTGGTATTAAGTTGCAAGCAACAAATAATTGCATTAAGCAAAGTGTGTAATGTAAACAACACAAATGACCGTAGACATAGCATTGTTGTTTTATCCCTAGTGGCAACAACACATCCATAACCTTAGATGTTTCTGTCACTCACCCAGATTACTGGAGGCATGAACCCACTATCGAGCATAAATACTCCCTCTTGGAGTTAAAAGCATCTACTTGGCCAAAGCATCTACTAATAACGGAGAGCATGCAAGATCATAAACAACATATAAATATAGATTGATAATCAACTTGATCATAGTATCAATATTCATCGGATCCCAGCAGACACAACATGTAGCATTACAATAAGATGATCTTGATCATGATAGGCAGCTCACAAGATCTAAACATGATAGCACAAAGTGGAGAGACAACCATCTAGCTACTACTATGGACCCGTAGTCCAAGGATGAACTACTCACGCATCACTCCAGAGGCAGGCATGGCGATGTAGAGCCCTCCGGTGATGATCTCCCCTCCGGCAGAGTGCCGGGAAGAGCTTCAGAACCCTCCCGAGCTAGGGTTGACGACGGCGGTGGCTGTGGAGCTTTTCATGGAATAATGCTCGGGTATTTAGGGTTTTCGTGGCAGGAGGAATAAATAGGCAAAGGGGCGGCGTCGGAAGGCAACTGAGGGGCCCACACCACCCCTCGGCGCCCCTGGCAGGGGGGCCGCGCCCAGGCATGGTTTGGCCGCCCTCTGTCGCCTCTCCGTCTCTCCTTTGGACTTTGTGGACGTGTCGGTGAAATAGGGACCTTCGTTGATTTTCGTCCAATTCCAAGAATATTCCCCGACTAGCTTTTCTGAAACAGAAAAACAACAAAAAACAGGAACTGGCACTTTGGCATCTTGTTAATAGGTTAGTCCAAGAAAATGTGTAAAAATGTTGTGAAGTGTATATAAAACATGTAACAATAGGCATAATATCAACATGGAACACCAAAAATTATAGATAAGTTTGAGACGTATCACGGGTGCGTTGCGAAGAATGAACCTTGTTTCTGACTCATTTTGGTTACTATGTGATAGTAACAGTTTCTGTGTGTTGTGTTCTTCAGTACCTCCTAAATTGCTCTCTTCATTGCTTTATATCGTGGTCTGTTATGATTGTTTCCAGTGCCTTTCTTCACATTGCCTCAACAAATGTCTTTAGGACCCACTTGAATGAATCTATATTATCATCTTTAAGCAATACAACACCAAAAGGCACCGCGGACCCATGATTGTTCATGCCAACTATAGTAACAAAAGGCAGTTGTATTTGTTCGTGCTGAATGTCGTGTAAAATCATATGTACTCGCCAAACAACTTGCAATTCATGACACACATTGCGTCCATCCACAAAATACTTTTGCAACTTTTCTGCTCGTCTTTCTCAATTGCAGAATGGAGTCCAGACACTTTTTCCTGTAGTGTTTTGAAACGCTCGAGGCAGTGGTCTATGTCGTGGTCCTTCTCGATTCCATTCAGGTGACTCTGGATGTTGCTAAGTTCGATTGCATCAAACGGGATGCTGCGGAAGCTGCCCCTTATCCTGTAGAAGATTAACATCATCTATCTAGGTGGCAGGCGGCCCATCTCTAGTAGTTCAATTAGCTTTCTGTCTAGTTTAGTCATCCCCTTGTGACAGTGTGAGAACCTAATCAGATAATCTGTTGGTTCCGGCGGATGGTTGTGTTCGAGTTGCGCCTTCTTGATAAACCGTCCATTCTCCCACTTATGGACCGTTAACTCTCCCTCCCATTTTATCCTCGTTTCGGTTCTACATTTATGCTTTATCGGCTTCAAAGAGGACCAATTCAACAACTACAAAGGGTATGTCCAATGAAAATATGACCAATAAAAATACATGCAATTTATACTAAAATTTTGTACTTATTCATATATTATCTTTTAGGGTGATGCAATATTACAAATATATGTTTCTATTTGTTTACAAAGTTCAGCCACATATCTGCCAATGTTACTAGTTGATGTGATTTTTTTGTATGAATATTATTAAAATATATTGAACTTTATTTTCTATAAAAAATCTATACTAGAACTATTTTTCTACACTGCATAATATGCATAATAAATACATATGTATTGGGTCTATAAAGTGTACGATCTAATAAATATCTCAATACCGATTTATAGTGTATGATTAACTAAGCACATTTATAGATCGCTCTAGAGTATAAACTGAACCAATGAAAATATTTTTACTACTTTTTCATGGTCACAATTGTCTAGCAAGTGCAATTTTAACAAAGTTTGGATACTTTGTAGTTTATATTGAAATAGCATTGCTTAGTTTAATCACCAACGGATATAAAATGATGCGGATTCTAACACGTTTGCATATATAACTTTTGTTACTTTATATCCTCTTATCCAAATTGCATGTTATCATCTCAAGTACTTTCTCTGGTACAGTTTACAGGGCACGTACGTACTTTAATAAAATATTGACTATTAATTTGGTCAACAAAATATAAATTATAAGTCAAAAATATTGTATCATTGAATTTATATTCAAAATATTTTTTAATGATGTAATTTTGTGATTTATAATTTAATTTTGTTAACCAAATTAATGGTCAAAGTGTTTTCTTAAACTATGTGTGTGCCCTTTAAACCATGGAGGGAGTATACAAGTCCCTCGCCACTTAAGAAATGAAATTCTTGCACGAAATCAAATATAGAAACCTAGTTACGTAGATTTCCCCTTAAAATCTGCAAGACTTGCTGCCGAAAATAGTATTACATAGTAACGGAGCTTGTTGTCGCTGCACTCAATTGTTTGTATATTTTTTCCATTAATTAACCATTTTATTATCTTTATGATACTCAACTCGTCCCAAAATGAAAGGTGCACGTGATTTTCACCATTTTTAATTAATGTCTGTAATACTTATATACACCAAAGCGTATGGATTTATGTTGTATAAATGACATTTTTTCATGTGTATTTTGCCTAAATTAGAACGATCTATCGTGCGTTGTTGCGGTAATCTTTTTACAAAAATCTAAACAAAAGGATATAAACCCCATGAATGGAGAACCAACCTCTAATTGGATGTTTAGAGGGTGGCTGTACCCCCAACCAACGAAATTCAAACCCCAGGCTTGACAATGGCGTTTCTAATTAAGGCGGTGACATTTCGATAACGAGGCGCCTATGGTGATTTCGTCAATCTAAACACGACTCGTCGGCTTAGCCTCTCGGAGGTGCTTGATATGTCTCAAACGTATCTATAATTTTTGATGTTCCATGCTTGTTTTATATCAATGCTACATGTTTTATTTATAAGTTTTATATCATTTTGATGCATTTTCTGGGACTAACCTATTAACAAGATGCCAAGTGTCAGTTTTAGTTTTCTCCTGTCTTTTTGTTTCATAAATCCTAGCAAATAAATATTTTCCGAAGAACTGGAAATTTACGAGGATCGGTAAGGCATCGTCCAGATATCAGCCAGAGGGGCGACCCACACCCCCAGGCGCCACCTAGGCACCGAGCAGGGGTGGGCCGTGCCTCCATGCCGTCTGAGCCCCCTGGGTACCCTCCTGCGCCGCCTCTTCACCTATATAATCTCCATCTCTCGAAAAACCTAAACACCGATCAATTTCCACGAAAGATATCCGAGGCCGCCGCCGTCATGAACCCTAGTTTGGGAGGGTTCTGAAGCTCTTTCCGGCACCCTGCCGGAGGGGATATTATCACCGGAGGGCTCTACACCACCATGCCTGCCTCCGAAGTGATGCGTGAGTAATTCATCCGTGGACTATGGGTCCATATCATTAGCAAGATGGTTGTCTCTTCTCCTTGTGCTACCATGTTTAGATCTTGTGAGCTACCTAACATGATCAAGATTATGTTTATGTAATGCTACATGCTGTGTTTGCTGGGATCCAATGAATTGTGAAGTTATGATCAAGTTTATTCATTAATATATCTATGCTTTATTTATGATCTTGCATGCTCTCCAATGCTTGTGGTTACTTTGGCCAAGTAGTTGCTTGTGCCTTCAACATAGACTATTTATGCTAGATAGCACGTTCATGCCTCCTGTGAGTTTGGGCTTGAGTGACAGAAGCGTCTAAGAACGGGGATGTGTTGTGGCTATACTAGGGGTAAAACAGCGGTGTTTATTTCCATGTGTTATATGTATTGCTTAAATTATGCACTTTGCTTACTGCGATAATCTGTTGCTTGCAACTTAATACTTTTGAGTGACATGCTGGACAGCGATCCCGGGTGGATTATTTGTCATAGATGCAGCTAGATAGCGATCTATGTATTTTGTTGTAATGCTCAATTAAATATTACGGTGAACTATAACTTGTCATGATAGCATTGTCATGCCTTACAATTTTTCAGCCTAGCTGTAATTTGTTTACCCAGCATGTTTGTTTATCTGTTTTATGGAGAGACATCACTAGTGAATTGTGGACCCCGGTCCATTGTTTTACATTGATTAAACGACTTTTCCATTGCTTCTCGTCATAATTTGCTCGGTGTTACTTTTCGCATTTATAATTGTTTTCCACACCATACGTTTAATCTTTGTTTTCATCAAGCCATTGAGATTGACAACCTTCCTGTTTCGTTGGGCCAAAATAGTTTGATCGTGTTGTGTGCAGGTCCAGGTCAACCTACTAAGCAACGGGGTTGGTTGACACCTAGTTGAAACATTTCCCAGTCCTACTGGATTGATAAAATTGGTTTGTTCTCAAGGGAAACTGCTACTACGCTGCTTCATACCTTTCTTTTGGGGTTTCCAACGGGCTGTGAAGTCCGCAGCTATCAGTGCTCATAGGGGTAGAGGTGTGTGGGTGCGCGTTTATATGGGTGAGTTTATTCACGTGTATATGAGTGTCTGTGTCTTTAATGTGTTTCGTAAAAAACAAGCTCATTAACACTAAGTTGTCTAGTAGGAATTTGCGCGCTAATTTAGAGATGGATCTTGTGTACTTGAAAAATTAAAGTTGCCATGATTTAGGAAAATGTACCCTATTGATGTTGCATCCAAATTAATAAAAATTGTAGATGGAATGAAATCAACAGCCTAGAAAAGCAAATGGTGTGGATATCATGCATGGAAAAAATAGATCTATAGGCAAAGAACCATGCCACGGTCGACATAAAGTTGGTTAGGAAAATAACCAACGTCCAATAGTTGGCCAGGAAAAGTCCATGTTTTGGCCGACGATACGTCGGTCGGCAAAGAAAATGTCGTCCACGAGTCGTTCGGCATGAAATGTCGACCGGTAAAGAAACATCGGTTGAGAAAAGTCCATGTTTTGGCCGACGAAACGTCGGTCGGCAAAGAAAGTGTCGTCCACAAGTTGGACGAGAGTAAATGTCGGTCGAGAAAGTTTTTCCATAGCCATCGAACCATCGGTCGGCAAAATATCGGGAAAGGGCTTTCCCGACTGGACTTCGGTGACAGACAATGTCGGCCCGACCGACTTTTTGTCAGCGAAAACCGTTTTCCCAATGGACTTGGCAGTTGTTGGGAATGTAGTGTTGTGGTTAATAATTATAGTTAGCGAGGTTTTGTATTATAATAAGTATAGATATGACACATCATGTCAGTTCTAGAAAATATACTTGGGAAAACACGTGCACCACAAGTTATAAAGTGGGTCGTGAAAATACATAGATTATGGAATCTATGATATAAATTCGGAGGAATGCTAACGTGAAGCTGAATTTCATGATTTTTTATTATTTTTGCGTCTCACATTAGTCTCATGCTGCTTTATTTATATCTTGAAAAGTTGGGCTGAAACATTCTACTGTACAAACCAACTTTTCTTTTGTTTCGTGCAGAATCCAATAAGTCTCCTTCATGTGTTTCAAAAATTGACCTCATAAAAAAATTTGACCTAATCAACACTGTACAAAACGTCTTGGAATATAATGCATCTTGTCAACGCATCTAGCGTGCCATTAATTACCCTTTGAAAAAAAAACTCAAGAAACCATAGACCCTATCAAAACGCTGAGGAAAATGCAATGTTCCAAACCACGCCTAATATCTACTCCCTCCGTTCTAATTTAATTAACTTGCTATCCACCACATGTGGATGTATCTATACATGTAATATGTCTAGATACGTCCATATTTAGTGGATAGCAAGTCAATTAAATTGGAACGGAGGGAGTATCTCGCGAAAGAGTCAGCGCGAGAGCTAGCAACATGATGATCCTCTTAACTAAACATTGACCAACATCCGAGTATATCCCGTTATCCTGACGAAGCAGTCCGGTCACTGGCTCGATCGTCAGTGGCAGCTCAACGAAACAATCCGCGCGCGCGCGCAACCTGATGAAAGAAAAGTTAATCGTACAACTACTAGTTGTTGGTCAGCTGGAAAATTACTCGACGAGGAAATGATCACGACCCGGAAGCTGGCTGGGAAAGAAACAGCACGAGGGTAGGCGAGCGAGATTAATTAAAATCCGATATGCTCCGACGAATGATTAAAATTGGAGATTTCTATCTTTAGAACGGTCGCTACGTAGCCAAACTCGGCAGTTCGCTCGTTACCGTCCGATCTCGTCGAAAGCGAACGGTCTAGATCGAAGCGGGTGGGCGGTGTCCGTGCGCGACGTGGCTTCAATCGTTGCGTGTTGGAACGACGTGGGGGTCCGTCGGGGCCCACCTGTAAGCCAGTTCGCCCTTTCTCCCCCGTAGCGCGCGGAGAGAAACGGCTCTCTCCCCGCTCCCTCTCCTCTGCCCCGTCGCCGATTTCCGCCGTCGCCGCCGTCCTTCCCGTCGATTCCGGTGTAGATCCGCCTTTCCGAGCTCGTCGCGGAGGCCTCCCCGTATTACTGCTCCTCAGGTAAAGCTATAGAACTGCTGGATTTGTGTTTCCTCTACATTTTTCCATGCGTGAGTGCGTGAGATTTTTTCACGGTAGATTTTCCGGTGTGTTTTGGTTGTTGTTCTTCTCCACTGGTAGATCTGGTGTTTCCGTCCACATGCGCGTTCATCGTAGTATTAGAGCTCGTCAGATGAAGGACGGAACCGCTTTTTTTTGTTTAGGGTATGCTCTATTTTGAATCCGTCCAACCTGCTCCAGTAAACTAGTATGTTAATGCAGGTTAAATCGAAATAGGTGAGTTGCGCTACTTCAATCTCACATCGATTTCAGTTATCCCTTGTTTTTTCACTTGATTTTGTGCATTTATGTTCTGTCGGAAGTAGTTCACCATGGAAATGTTTGGTTTCAGTTAGATTTTGTAATTGCTATACCAGTGTTTTGTTGTAGATTGAACCGCTATACTAGGGTTTTAGTGTGATTCAGATTTTCTTCGATTTTTTATGAGGTCAATTCATCATGTAATTGGTTTTGATTTCAGTGTTTTCTGAATTTTTGTGTTCATTTATTTTTTTCTGATAGCTGTATTCTCATGTTTGTTCTGTAGTAGTACTACTGTACCACCATGTTGTGCTGACTATTTTTTTTGTTCGCATATGTGCTTAATGTTGCTTGCTAGTTACCATGGTGAAGAAACGGAAGGGTGGCGATGGTGACATTGTTAAGGCGCGGAAGCCTCCTGGTGCCTTGTCGAAAAAACGGAAGGCATCTGATGCTCTTGGCGGTGACGTTGCGCCACGTGCTAACAATCGTGTGCGTAACAGGGCATCGCCAATTGCTATTGTCAAGTTATATGAGTTTATGAATGATAGTACGATTGGTGCAGTGGTAAAAATGGAGATGCAGAGCCTGCTTGACATCAAGTGTCACTTTCTGAATTATCATGTCATCAAGTGGTTTGCAGGGACATATGACAAACATTCCCGTGTATTTGTGATTCCAGGACGAGGAAGGATTCCTTTGAATTCAGATTCAGTTTATCGCACACTTGGTTTACCTCGAGGCAGTGAGCCTGTTGTCTATGCTATGGATGCGGAAATTGAGTCTAGCCTTGCTCCTGTTCTATTCCCTGCAGACTGCAGTGCCCCCTTAACATCTAGAGTATTTGAGATTCTAAAGGGAATGAAAGTAGGTGACAAGGCTTACAAACAAATCTTGATCATGTACATTGTTTCTACAGTTCTTGCTCCTTCCACTAGCACCCAGTGTAGCAACAGATGCTACCCTGTGATGGTGAGCTTTACACCCCCCTCCATCTTTGTATTTGCATAGTCAATTCTTTTCAGTTCACTGGGGTAATTTCAGTACTTTTTTGTGGGTAATTTTTATGTCCCCTAGTGGACAACTTATGTGATGTTATGTGGGTAAGCAGCATTGTTCTGTGGTGCTTTGTTTTTATACATTATTTGCTACTTGGTATGTATGCTCACAACCATATAACCTTTTTACCACAGGCAAACATTGACAATGTGCACAAATTAAATTGGTGTCAATTTGTTGCTGACCGGCTACATCATGAGCTATCTTGTGGCAAATCTTCGCATGAATGCCTTTTCCACTTGCAGGTAATTTCAATTTGAATCCTGTATACCTGTTGTTTTGTTTTAGATGATTTGTTTTTCGTTACCTTATGTTGTTAACTTTGTATACCTGTTCATAACATCACAGTTGTCATACATCGACTCTCTTGATGTTACTGGTTTGGATCTTACCTTGCCTGATGGACATTTTGCTGTGAATGTTTGGTCTAAAGAGAATATTGATGCTGCTTTGTTAGCTGATTTGAAACCCGATGGTACTTATGGCAAGCTCGAGGTATTTCTTATATCCTCATTTTTATGTGTGGTAACTTATATGTTTATGGATGGATAAATATTAGTACATATAGTGGGTAAATTTTGATGATGGTTTTCTTTTCTTTTGATCCCACAGCTTAAACGTGAGTTCGGACTCAATTTCTCCCTTTTTGGTGGTGCTGCTGGTTATGACAAGTGGTTTGCCACAGTCTCTGATCCGTCTTGCACAGAAGAGGTATTAAACCGTCAATTTCTTTTTTTTACTTCTTTTTATTCGTGCTTTATTTCATACTGTTCTCATTTTTGTATCTTTGTTGTTACAGGACAGGGAAGAGGTTTCTAACATTTTGGCCCCTTTCGCATCTGGCATGGTTGGTTTAATGGGATCTCTCATTCAAAAGTTTACAAAGTTGCATAGGACAGCCAGAGCTGAAATGTCAAACCAGTTTAGTGAGGTTGCTAAACAATTTGTACCTGGAGGAGCTACCTCTAGTGGCCCTGGCCCTAGTGCTCATGTTGTGAGGGCTACCCCAGGTCCTAGTGCTCATGCTCTGAGGGCTACCCGTGCGTCCACTTCTGGACCGAAGAATTTATGCACTTCTCTTCCTGAGGATAAGGTGTTCATTAATTCTGAGGACAACGGGAGCTCTGATGGTGACTCAAGTGACGATGATTTCATAGATAATTATATCCGTGCCCCAAGGGAAGGGAAAGAAATGGGAGGTGTGCAGTTTGGTGGGCAGTCATTTGCTAGTGGCGAGCAGGATGTTTCTCTGGATGATAATCGCCATTCTATTGATGCTGACGAACCTGTCGATGCTCACAATGAGGATTCCCAGTCTCGTGATGGCCATGAACCTGTTGTTGCTCGAAATCAAGGTTCACAGTTTGTTCTTGGCGACGATCCTGTTGTTGGTCACAGTGTAGTTTCCCAACCTGGAGGTGTCGATGAGCCTGCGCTTGCGCATGCGGCTGCTGAAGTAGCATCTTCACAGACATCATCAATTGCTGCTGGCAGTGTGGGTCAAAGAACCGTTGGTTCAGAAGAGACCAATCTTGCTGAAGTTCCTGGTCTTTGTGTCTACGAAAAGAAGAAACTGAAGACTCTTGGGGAGAAGGATAAGTTTATCAAGAATATTGTTGTAAAAGAGCTCAATATCACGGCTGAAATGATTCAATCAGATTTGAATGAGTAGGTGCTAGAAAGAAATTGAGTCCCAAGAGGTACAAGCTTTTCCCACAAATAATTGTGTGTTTTGCATGTTTCTCTTATTGTTGGTATCTATTTTTTGTGTAATAGTCTTTTTTGGTTACCTTTGCGATAATCATGTGGGTAAATTCATTTATTTCATGTGGATAAATCAAGCACCGGGTCGTGGATAACATATGTTTCTTTCATGTGTGGTCATTAGTTCAATTTACTTTAATGGGGGAACTAGTTCACTTTCTGGTGGGTAAATCCATTAATTCTGCAGGCTAAGTGTTTCACTTTATGTAGGGTAACTATTTCAGTTATATATTGTGCTCCTATTTTTTGGGTTGGTTACTAAATTTTCAAGCAATATTATGTTAGCTTTTTCATTTTATTTTTTCAACTACCTACAATGCTTCAAAGTGTGTCATCTATATTGCTTACATTATCTTGTGTTTTATGTACTGATGTTGTTATCATTTTTGTTTACAGGAAGGCTGCTGCTACTAGGTCATCCCCCCGTCTGGCGAAGCTGCGTGCTGCAACTGGTGTATCCAGTTCGAAAGTCACCCCAACTATTGAGTTGGAAGTCACGGCTGAGATGATTCAATCAGATTTGAATAGAGTAGGTGCTAGAAAGAAATCGAGTCCCAAGAGGTACAAGCTTTTCCCACAAATAATTGTGTGTTTTTCATGTTTCTCTTATTGTTGGTATCTACACTTTGTGTAATAGTCTTTTTTTGGTTACCTTTGCGATAATCATGTGGGTAAATTCATTTATTTCATGTGGATAAATCAAGCACCGGGTCGTGGATAACATATGTTTCTTTCATGTGTGGTCATTAGTTCAATTTACTTTAATGGGGGAACTAGTTCACTTTCTGGTGGGTAAATCCATTAATTATGCAGGCTAACTGTTTCACTTTATGTTGGGTAACTATTTCACTTATATAGTGGTTTTTTTGTTTTTCTGGTAAATGTGCTCCTATTTTTTGGGGTTTGTTACTAAATTTCAAGCAATATTATGTTAGTTTTTTTCATTTTCTTTTTTGAACTACCTACAATGCTTCAAAGTATGTCATCTATATTGCTTACATTATCTTTGTGTTTTTATGTACTGAAGTTGTTATCATTTTGTTTACAGGAAGGCTGCTGCTACTAGGTCATCCCCCGTCCGGTGAAGCTGCGTGCTGCAACTGGTGTCTCCAGTTTGGAAGTCACCCCAACTATTGATTTGGAAGTATGTTCCCCAGTAGCGTCTCCTTCCCATGAGCACGGAGTTCCAGCTAGCGCGACGGTTCATGTTGAGGTTGATGAAAGCGCCAAAAATGCTGTGATTTTACCAGTTGTTGATGCATGTCCAGTGTCACGTTCAGCTTCTTTGGAAACTGTACCTGATGTTGATGCATTTCCAGCAGCACCTTTGTTTACTGCATCTGGTGTCTCAGAACCTGTACCTGCTGGTCATCATGTCGCATCTGTTTTTTCAGCTGTTCCTGGTGGTCTTGCGCCCATTTCAACTGATGTTGTCCTTACCACTACCTCCAAGATTGATGACACCGTTCGGTCTGATGTTCGGCGAGATGGTTATGTTGATGCTAAGGGAAATGCTTTCGTAAATGGTTCAACATTGTTTAGAGAGCTGCTAACAGGAACCAGTTCAAATGTGCAGTGTGTTAATAATGATCCAGTTGCTTTGGAAGATGAAGAGCCATCTGGGCAGGCAGTTCATGTTGAGGTAGATGCAAATATGAAGAGTAAAGAGGCAGTTCATGTTCCTGCACGGACGGTGGCATATGAAATAGATGAACCTATGTGGAATTTTTCAAGCCAGTCGCCTGAAGTTGTTCCGGCAAATCCTTTACCTGCTACTGATCGTGGTGCTTCTGGTATGGGCTATACTGAAAGGGCATATCCTTCCCCAAAGTGTTTTGATGTTTGTTGACAACACACTTAGATGTCTAATGTGTGTGCTAAAAGTGTGCAGGATTGTATCAGTTGATATTGCACAGGTTTTGTCTCAAGGAAAGGAAGAAATGTTGTCTTCATTGCGTCAGCCGGTACTACCGGGTTCACCCCGGTACTACCGGGTGTTCTGTCGTGCGGAACTACCGGGCCCAGTACCGGGCCCAGTACCGGATCTCCAAATGCTCTCTGGACTCGCTCATATTTTATCCGGTAGTAGCCCCGGTAGTAGCGCGGTACTACCGGGTGGGGAGCACTACCAGACCAGGCGGTCCGGTACTACCGATGCGCGCTGGAGGAGGCGTTGACCAGTCCTTCGAGTGGCTGTCTTTTCCCTGTCAGTTGGTACTACCGGGCCCAACTTCAACGGCCAGATTTCTGGGAGGGGTATTTATTCCCCTCCACCTACCTCCGGCTCCCTAGCTTGAACACTTGAAGAACACCATTGATTGCAAGCTCAAGATTTGATAGATCTCCCAATCCCTCCACCCAAACTCGTTGATACTTGGAGGATTGAAGGAGAAGCCCCGGATCTACATCTTCACCAAGCCGTTCTTCATTTCCCCCTCATTCACTTGAGGGACCTTTGCTAGGATTTCCATTAGGAAAACCTAGCCTCATATTATACTCACTTGATTGTCTTTGTGACAGATTTGTAGCTGTTCGGGAGCCCCCAATCCTCTTGTGGGTTGTGCCCCGGATCGTTGTTGTAAGGGCTCCGGATTCCGCCTTGAAGGATTCCGATAGTGGAAGGTGAACCAAACCTTTGTGGTGCGGTTCATCGGAGAAGAAGGTGCACCCGCCTTTGTGGCGGTTGAGTTTTGACCTTTGTGGTAGCTCACACCTCTCCAACGAGACGTACTCCCCTAAAAAGGAGGAACTCGGGATTACATCCGTGTCTCTGCGTGCTTTCACTTTCGGTTACTTCTATCCTTATTTATAGTCTTTACTTCATGTATCTTGTTTAGTTGCTCGCTTGTCATATAGGTAAATTCACCTTAGTTGCATATCTAGAGAATTTACCTTTTGTGTCAAGCCTAATTTGAAAAAGTACTAAAATTGAAGTAGCACCTATTCACCCCCCCCTCTAGGTGTCATACCGATCCTTTCAATTGGTATCAGAGCATAGGCTCTCTTGTTTTGGGCTTAACCGCCTAAGAGAAGTATGACACAAAGTGAGGATGAGGCCGATCTTGCCAAGGCCAAAGAGACCATGGCATCCATGGCCGATATCAAAACGTTGGAAACAACATTGACATCGTCCATGAATGTCATGAATGTCAAATTTGATGAGTTGCGTGACATGCTCATGAAATCACAAATGCCAAGGTTTCGGAACTCATCCCACTAGAGGGTATCTCTAACTCCGATGAAGGTGATACCGAGGAGGGTAAAGGGAAAAATAAGAAGGGGGTGGAATCCACCTCCGGATCTAAACCATCTCCTCCACCTCCTACCAAGCATGAAGATGGGAAGGATGAGTACCATGCCGTTCCGGGATGGTACCCTATCGACCCACCTATCACCACCCCTTAAACCCCATTGGTCCTCCACCTAAGCTTAATGCATTAGCTTTTGCTAGTTGGCAACGCTCAATGAAATCTCATATTAACAGTGCCTCTATCGAGCTTTGGAGGATCATTGAAGATGGTTACAAGGTTGCGGATCCAAGCAATGTGACAAGAAGAGAGTTTGCCGAAAAGCAACTCAATGCCTCCGCACTCCATATGATTGAACTTTCATTGAGTGAAAGTGACAAGCATTATGTTCTCAATGCCACCACCGCCAAAGAAGCTTGGAATTGTCTTGAGGTTGCATTTCTTGGGAATGAAAGCATGAAGAGAAACCGATATGATTCTTTGAGCAATGATGCCGAAGGCTTCTACATGTTTGACAATGAGAATCATGAAGACATGTATGGAAGACTCAAGACTCTTGCAAAGGCCTTCTATGATGTGGGGGCAACCTATGTGGATGATGCTTGGGTCAAGAGGAAGTATGTGAATGCTCTCTTGCCTTTCGAGCCCATCGAGTTGAAGTCCATTCAAGGAAGACACAACTACAACGAAATGACATCCAATGAAGTTATGCAAGAAGTGCAAGCCTCCAAGGTTGCCACCAAGAATGCCGAAGATAACCGTGCTAGGGCCATGGGAATGAAGCAAGGTCCCTCTCTTGCTTTGAAGGCCAAGGTTGTGTGCCTTAATGAACATGATGAAGTTGAAGCATGCCCGAACAACCTTCCTCCGATGAACTTGAACCGGCCCTCCATGGTCACATAGCTCTTGCAACAAGGACATTTTGGAATGACCCGGCCAAGGCAAAGGCTCAACTTGATCGAACAAACAATCCAAGTGGGAAGAAGGAGTTTGCTAATAGGATAAAGACTTGCTACAATTGTCATAACAAGCATCACTTCATCAAGGATTGTCCTTATGAGAATAGAGAGCAAAATGGTGGAAGGCTTGTCCTCAAGGGCGAATCAAACATGATACAAAAGAAGCCATTTGTCAAGAGGAAGCCATTCTTCAAGAAAGCACCAAGAATTGTGTTGTTGACTCAAGAAGAGTATCCTTCCGAGGATTCCGAAGAAGAAGAAGAACCCACTCGTGAGGTGGCCGCTTTGGCCATTGTATCAACTCCACCTCCTTCTCTCTTCGAATCCCCCAATGAGAACCTCTCCGTCAACACCGCTCGTTGCCTCATGGCTTCCGTCACCGAGGTATCATCTTCTACTCCCAAGACTATGCATGAAATAGATGATAAAACTAGTCTTGTGATTAAGAAAGAACTTGTTGCTTCCGATACTATTATGGCTAACTTGCAAGGTGAAGCTAAGGCTTATGTTGAGTCTCTCTTGAGACAACTTGATGCGGCCGAAGAAATCCTTGATGACAAGGGAAAAATTGAGAGAGAGGATTCTCTCACCATAGCATCCTTGAATGCTTCCATAGAATCCTTGAATGCTTCTCTTGAAGAAGAGAGTGAATATAGAACCTCTCTTGAGGAAAGAATTGAGTCTCTTGATGATAAAAATGATGAAATAATTGCTAAAATCATTAAGGATAGAGATCATGTCTTTGCTAAATATAAAGTGGTTAAAAAGGAGAAAGCCGAGTTTGTGGTTGCTAATGCTAGACTCCTTGAGGATGTGGAGAAACTTAACAAGGCTCATAAGGCCTTGGAAAGTACCCACTCTCTTCTAGTCAAGTCTCATGAGCAACTTCAAACTCAACTTTCCAAATCTAACTCACCTAGCACCTCTACTCCCTCTTGTGATCATGCAAATGTTATTGAGGAAAATGCTAGGTTGAAGGTTGAGCTTGCCAAGGCCACTAGTGCCAAGACCTCCATTCCTAAAGGTAATGAAAAGGTGGTTGCTCAAATTTTTGAGCAAAAGCCACACAAAGGGAAGGAGGGCCTCGGTTATGTGGCCAAGGCAAAGAAGAAGAAGAGCAACACCAATGCCAAGCCCGCACAAGCCAAGACTCCCATTGCGGATGGTAATGCCACTAGGGGCAAGACCACTCGTAGTGACTTTGCGGGGAATAACAATCCCAACTACTTTCTTTATGTTGATTACTATGGGGATGTTTATGCAAAATATGTTGGTCCTTATGATGGTTACATTGCTTACTCTATTTGGGTTCCTAAGACCCTTGTTGCTAACAAAAGAGGACCCATTGAGAAATGGGTACCTAAAACCAAGCAATGATTTCTTGTAGGACTATGCTTCCGGTGGGTCTAAATGGGTGGTTGATAGTGGATGCACTAGTCATATGACCGGAAGCAAAGAGATCATGACGGAGTTGGGACCAAATATAAATCAAGCATCCGTCTCCTATGGTGATAAATCAAAAGCGGAGGTAACGGGTCTCGGCAAGGTGGTAGTTGCAAAGGATATCACCCTTGTAAATGTCATGCTTGTCGAGTCCCTCGGTTACAATCTTATGTCCGTTCGTGCACTTAATAAGATGAATTTTGATGTCCATTTTACTATTGATATGGTGGTACTCTTGAGGAGCAAGACTCTAAAGGTCATGTTCGTTGGGTATGTTGAAAATGAGTTGTTCGTGGTGGACTTTTCGGGGTCTACCAACACTCAAGCAATATGCTTATTCGGAAAGGCCGACGTGGGATGGTTGTGGCATCGCCGCTTGTCCCATGTCAACATGAGAACTTTGCAAAGTCTTCACAAGGGTGGCCACATTCTTGGACTAAAAGACAATGTTTCTTTTTCTAGAGATCGTCTTTGTAGGGCTTGTGTTGAAGGAAAGATGCATGATTCTCCCCATCCAAGCAAGACCATCATTTCATCAAAGAGGATATTGGAACTTCTTCATGTTGATCTCTTTGGTGCCGTGCCTCAACCTAGTCTTGGTGGGAAGAAATATTGTTTGGTGATTGTTGATGACTATTCAAGATTTACTTGGGTTTATTTCTTCAAGACGAAGGATGAGACCCAACAAGCCGTCATCGACTTTTCCAATATTGTTCAACGCCAATACAATGTCCCTATTTTGGTCATTAGGAGTGATAATGGCTCCGAGTTCAAGAACTACACCTTAAATGAGTTTCTTAGTGAAGAGGGGATTCGTCATCAATATTCCGCTGCATATACCCCTCAACAAAATGGTGTAGCCGAAAGGAAGAACCGGACTCTCATGGATATGGCAAGGTCTATGTTGGCGGAGTTTAAGTCTCCACTATTCTTATGGGCCGAGGCCATCTCCACGGCGTGTCACTCATCTAACCGGTTATTCTTTCGTGTTGGCAAGAAGTTTACATCTTATGAGATGCTCACCGGCAACAAGCCCAATGTCTCCTACTACCGAGTATTTGGTTGTAAGTGTTTCTATAAGAACAAAAGTGTTCGTTTGTCTAAATTTGAATCTAAAGCTTTAGAGGGTGTTTTTGTTGGGTACGGTGCCGAATCTCACACCTATAGAGTCTATGACAAGACCGTTGGGAAAGTCATAGAATCTTGTGATGTGAGGTTCGATGAGAATGACGGCTCCCAAGTGGCGCAATTTCATGTTTGTGATGTAGATAATGAAGAGCCTCAAGATGCTATAAGAAGAATGGGCATTGGTTTCCATCGCCCCGTTGAGATTCATTACGAGTCTCCTCAAGCAAGTCCAAGCTCCATTCAAGTGGAGGCCTCTTCATCACAAGTTGAAACGGCGCCTATCATGGAAGCAAATGATGCACCCCCAAGAACAAGTTCAAGACCCTCCTCATGTTGACCAAGTTGCTATGCAAGAATCAAGTTCTCCTATTGTTGATGCTAGCCAAGGTCATGACCAAGATCAACCCTCTCCTTCATTTGTTGAAGATGTGCTTCAAGATGAT
The DNA here is from genome assembly GCA_947311845.1 of Poa pratensis. Classification (NCBI taxonomy): domain Eukaryota; kingdom Viridiplantae; phylum Streptophyta; class Magnoliopsida; order Poales; family Poaceae; genus Poa; species Poa pratensis. The sequence goes on from CAMZMU010000027.1 coordinate 26,704,871, forward strand.
CAAGGTCAACATTCCGGTCAAGATGATCAAGTGATACCTCCAAGATGCAATAGAGATATCAAAGCCCGTCGTAAAGCAAGAATTGAAAGAGACTTTGAATTAAAGGCTCACCATCTAGATAACATCATTGGTGACCACAAGAAGGCAATTGGCAAACTTTAGTGAACATCAAGCTCATATTTCCATGGTGGAACCAAAGAAAGTGTTTGAAGCTCTTGAAGATCCGGATTGGTTAGAAGCTATGCATGATGAACTCAATAACTTCAAGCGCAATAAAGTGTGGAATCTAGTTGAGAAGCCAAAAGATTGCCGCAATGTTATAGGCACAAAGTGGATTTTCAAGAACAAGCAAGATGAGCATGGAATGGTTGTGAGGAACAAGGCAAGATTGGTTGCACAAGGGTACTCTCAAGTTGAAGGCATTGATTTTGGAGAGACTTATGCACCCGTGGCTCGCCTTGAGTCCATCCGTATCCTTCTTGCATATGCATCACATCATAACTTTAAATTGCAACAAATGGATGTGAAAAGTGCTTTCTTAATGGTCCTTTAAAGGAGTTGGTATATGTTAAGCAACCACCGGGTTTCGAGGACCCTAAATTCCCTAACCATGTCTACAAGCTTGATAAGGCGCTCTATGGTCTCAAACAAGCACCTCGTGCTTGGTATGAGCACCTAAGAGAGCTATTGCTAGACCGTGGATTTGAATTGGGGCAAATCGATCCCACTCTCTTTACTAAGAGGGTCAAAGGGGAGCTTTTCATATGCCAACTTTATGTTGATGATATTATATTTGGCTCATCTAACAAAGCTTTCAATGATGAATTTTCAAAGCTTATGACCGATAGGTTCGAGATGTCTATGATGGGCGAGTTGAAGTTCTTTCTCGGTTTTGAGATCAAGCAATTGAATGAAGGGACTTTCATCTCTCAAACCAAATATACCCAAGACATGCTCAAGAGGTTCAAAATGCACAATGCTAAGGGCAAGCGGTTTCCCATGGACACCAAATGCCATCTTGAACTTAACCCCGACGGTATCGATGTTTGCCAAAAACTTTATCGCTCTATGATTGGTTCTTTGCTTTATCTTTGTGCATCTAGACCCGATATTGTGTTGAGTGTAGGGGTGTGTGCAAGGTATCAAGCCGCTCCTAAAGAAAGCCACATGGTGGCGGTCACTAGAATCTTTCGATATTTGGTTGATACCCCAAGGTTTGGTTTGTGGTACCCAAAGGGCACTAATTTCTCTCTTGCCGGGTACACGGATTCGGATTGGGCGGTTGCAAGGATGATAGGAAATCAACTTCCGGGGCATGCCAATTTCTTGGTAGGGCCTTGGTGAGTTGGTCTTCTAAGAAGCAAAATTGTATATCTCTATCTTCCGCCGAAGCCGAGTATGTGGCGGCCGCAAGTGCATGCACTCAATTGTTATGGATGAGGCAAACTTTAAAGGAATACGGTGTCAATTGTGACAAAGTGCCTCTTTTATGTGACAATGAAAGTGCTATCAAGATTGGCCACAATCCGGTGCAACACTCAAGAACGAAGCATATTGAGATTCGTCATCATTTTATTCGGGATCATATTGCTCGTGGTGATATTGAGCTTGGCTATATTCCAACCAAAGATCAACTTGCCGACATATTCACGAAGCCACTTGATGAAGCAAGATTCACCTTCTTGAGGCATGAGCTAAATATCGTGGATTCTAGGAGCTTGACTTGACCATCTTGCATACACACCTATTTCTTGACTATCTATTTGGTTTAGGTGTAGGCATGGACATAGGGGGAGTGCGGTCCTAATCCATTGGACTATCCCTCCCCCCATTATGCCGATAGTAAGAATTCATTTGCATCTCTATATTCGTTCTATGAATTGTGAGCTTAAATGACGAGTAGTGGCCGTGGACCCAAGATATATCTTCGCGTGTCACACCACATACTCATACATGGTGGCCTCGGCCACCGCCCTCTTCCTTGTGAAGAGTTGGTTTCATTTGGATTTTTTGGTTTTCTAGTGCTCCTATGGAAAACATGCTCAATTTGGTTTTTGTGTGTTTGCTTCTTGCAAATTGAGTATGAAGTACCATCTCCAGTGTGTTGATCTAATCCTATGCCTTTCTTCTATCTCAAAACAACTTCCATCTTGCACAAGTTCAAAATCCTTACACAAAAAGAGAAAACTGGGGTTTCTTAGGAGGCCCCGGTAGTACCGCCTGGTGGGATCCGGTAGTACCGGGCTCTGAATCTAAGCAGTTCCGCTGCTCGCAAAGATTCAGGCCCCGGTAGTACCGGATGCTCCGCCCCGGTACTACCGGGAATCACGGGTATCAAAAGTAACTGCGTGCGGGCGGGGTGGGGGTTATTCCCCATTTCCCCCCCGCCGCACGACTCCACCCCGTCGCCTCCTCTGTCCCTGCTCCGGCCGCCGCCCTAGGCCGCCGGTCTCCGCCATCTCCGGCCAGATCTGCTCCGTGGGAGCGATCCCCTCGTCGATCTCCTCCATGGCCTCCGGTATTTCCCCGTTCTTTGCATTCTTTGTTTCTAAATCTTGAAACCTAGATGTATGGAGAGGAAACATTGGTAGCTCCGTTGGCAACGGTTAAATTTGGATGGATGATCACCTAGGCCTTGTTAGCTAGCCTTTGTGTGTAATGTATGGTTGAATCTCTCATTTTGTGCCATTATGTCTTGAATCGGCTCAGCGGTACTACCGGGCTAGGCCCGGTACTACCGGGTTTTCAAATTTGCTCGATTCAACCTCTCTTTACATCAATTGAACTTGTGCACTCATCTATTCCCTGCCCTACCTCTATGCTGTTTCACAGGTAGCCGCCGTGGTGGTAAGAAGCCACGTCTCGTGGAAGATGATTTGAGGAAGAAGAAGAAGAGGAAATTTTGCCTGCTCGCACCACAGCCAGAACTCAAGCAAGAGGCAAAACATCAGCTGCTGCTCGTACCACCACTGCTCCTCCCACGAGAGCCTGCAAAGCACTTCACTTATGGAAGAATGATGACTATCAGAAGCTCAGAGAAGAGAATCCCTATGCTGAGGAGAGGTCACCTCTTGTGCGGAATCCGCACTTTTACACAAATGATCAAGAAGCCATCTACAAGGAAATCTATCTCCACAAGGATTACTCCGTGGTTGTCCAACACACTCTTGATCTTCATTACATGAAAAACTCGAAGCACAAGGGCTATTTTGATGAGACACTTGCAATGTGTGAAGAGTTTGGGCTGATTGACATCATGAAGGAGAACCATCCCTACATCGAGTACTACATTATTCAGTTCTTTGCCACCGTCTACCTTGACCATGATGAAGCCAGGATTCTATGGTGGATGACCAAGACACCTTGCTTTCCGCCACCTTGGCGGAGTTTGGAGAGGTTCTAGGCTATGAAGACAAGGGCGAAAGTGTTGCTAGTGGATGGAGATGCCATGACAATGATCGATCCAGCTCCAAGGATGTTCTAGGACCAATTACTATGGAAAGAGGCACCACTGGTAAAACTGCTCATCTTGTGCGTCCATTTGAGATTCTCCACCGCGTCTATAGGGAAACTATTGCTCCCGTGTGGGAAACTGGGATGAGGTTCATGGTTATGTTTGATCTACTCAAGCTCTCCTATGAAAATCAAGGCAAAGGCAAGAAGCTTGATGTGATGGATTGGATGTGGAATGACTTGTGGTCCACAATCATTGATAGAGGGCCCCCATCTATGGCCCATATTATTATGAAGCTCATTGCCGCAAGTGGGCTCTCAAGAAGAATGGAGAAGATATCATGAAGGATGGCAGCCCCGTTGTGACTCATCTGGTGAAGGAACTGCGTATCAAGGCTCATGCTCCTCCCAAAACGAAGCCCATTGCTCCTGAGGCTGCTGCTGAAGCTGAGAGAGCTAGTGGGAGTGAACCACCCCTTGAGGAACCTTCATGGTTCAAGAAGCTGCGGATTAAGGCCAAGAGGGCCTTTTGCCTCAAACTTGATTTGGAAGACCGTCTGTATGAAGCCCATGTGTATCACAAGAAGGCAGCACAGCGACACAAAGCAACAATGAGGCATATGCAGATTCCAGTCTCTGATGGTTCTGAAGAAGTAATCACTCCAAAGGAGGAATGGGTGTCCAAGCACGGTTTCTGGAGTGATGAAGATGCTCCTCCACATGGTGATCGCTTCCAGGCCTCCTCCTCTTCGACCCACCACGGCGTGGGTGGAACTTGATGCTCCTAGGGACGTGTTAGCATTGCGCTTCTCCCTTTTTGGCATTTCGATGACAAAGGGGGAGAATGTGTTCTATTTAGGATGTGTCGTGGGATTTGCATGGGTGGAAACACAAGCTTGCACTTCGTTTGATCTTTATGCTTGTGTTTCATCTTTATTTGGATATTTGCTTTGAACTTCTCTATGAATGATGTAAGACATGCCATGACCTTGTGTTATTGTAATAAGACCTATCTAGTATGGTACTTGCTTATTGTTGCTTATTTGTGCAAGTTGTTATAATTGTTATCCATATGAACTTGCTTGGCTTGTAAAATATAGGGGGAGCTCCGCCCATTTTATATGGTGTGTTTTTGCATTCAAAAGCAAATTCCTAATAAACACACAATTTGGAGAGCCCGTCTATATTTTGCAAATCATTTGTTTCTCCTAAGTGTGTTGTCATCAAACACCAAAAAAGGGGAGATTGAAAGGGCATATCCTTCCCCAAAGTGTTTTGATTTTTGTTGACAACACACCTAGATGTCTAATGTGTGTGCTAAAAGTGTGCAGGATTGTATCAGTTGATATTGCACAGGTTTTGTCTCAAGGAAAGGAAGAAATGTTGTCTTCATTGCGTCAGCCGGTACTACCGGGTTCACCCCGGTACTACCGGGTGTTCTGTCGTGCGGAACTACCGGGCCCAGTACCGGATCTCCAAATGCTCTCTGGACTCGCTCGTATTTTATCCAGTAGTAGCCCCGGTAGTAGCGCGGTACTACCGGGTGGGGAGCACTACCGGACCAGGCGGTCCGGTACTACCGATGCGCGCTGGAGGAGGCGTTGGCCAGTCCTTCGAGTGGCTGTCTTTTCCCTGTCAGTCGGTACTACCGGGTGAGGCCCGGTACTACCGCTGCGGGCTGTTTACAGCTTCAACGGCCAGATTTCTGGGAGGGGTATTTATTCCCCTCCACCTACCTCCGGCTCCCTAGCTTGAACACTTGAAGAACACCATTGATTGCAAGCTCAAGATTTGATAGATCTCTGATGGCTCCGAAGTGCAGGAGATCAATTGTAGTACCTTTCAATTAGAAAAGGTTGTCGAACCCACGAGGAGCTGAAGGTATTGGTTAGTAAGATTGATAAATAAAACAATAAAAGATGCAGGTTTTTGGTATTTTCAGTTGTATAATTGCAAGCAGATAACAGATAGTAGCAAGTGAAAGCTCTCAAAGAGAGAAAGCCCAATCCTCTTATGTGGCAAAGGACAAGCTCAAGTGATGTGTAACTTATATGTGGCAAACGTTCCCGAGGGCGGCATGGATGATGCTAGGCATAGAGATTTATTAAACAACACGTTGAATATCTTGTCAAGTTTTAATCCTCTTTGGACGGAGCCATAATTAGGTATAGCTAAATAAATAAACTACAACCCCTTATGATGGATCATGTGGCCAAGCAAATGACTGCACAAGAATTATTAAGACCTAAAGTCCCACCATAGCATTACACTCTAAGGTCCCCGATACTAATACCCTCATAATATAACTTCATGACTCGGTCTCAGGTTTACGTGTCCTCCCAAGTCTCCATCAATTCATTACACTACGGTGTTCTCCTATGAGCCCATAAGGTGAAGTGTTGTGCAGTCGACGTTCGCACAACACCATCATAGAATCACATAAAAGATAAACTCTTGACAAAATACCAACACATGTCATATATAAATCAATGCCAATTCATCCTATGCCCTCAGGAACATACGGGAACTACTCACAACGTGCGAACATGATCATAATCAGTGGCATAAGTGGTACAACACAATCTGAAATTATAACTTCACCACCAAATAATGACAAGTACTCAATCACAAACATGAATAGTAGCACAAGACAAGTATCTAGGGTATAGCAACTCTCAAACTGCGAGGGGAACGGAGTGGATCACGGTGATGATGATGGTGATGGTGCTGGTCTTGATGGGGGTGATGATGTAGAGGCCTCCTCCCACGCCAAGGAGGAGAGGTGATGACGATGACGATGATTTCCCCCTTCTCCGGAGTTCCGGAGCAGCAGGATCTGACCCCCTCGGAAGGGATCAGGAGTTTCGCCGCCGCCGCGACCTCGGATGGACTTGGAAAAATTAGGGCGTTACTTTTCGGGCGAGACGAAGGCGTTGCTAAAAAGCCCCAGGCGAGGAGGTGCCCGAGGCACCTTTGGTGGGTCCCACGCGGCCAGGTACATGGGCCGCGTGGGCCACCCCCATTTGGCCCTCGTGGCTCTCCTCTCTTCGGTCTTCTTCCCTCTGCCTTTCTCCCGATGAAAAACTGACGCAGTATTTTTCCTTTTATTATTTGAGGTCCTGTAGCTCCTGAAACATTAAAGACAAGAAAAAGGAGGTTTTCTGCCTCCCAGAAATTAAATACCAAAAATAGGGACTTTGTATGAAAGTCCCCAAAATCATCTAAAACATGTAGAAACAATCATATAATCATGCAAATAACATTCTAGTATGATACTAAAAGTTATATAAATGATGATATAAAATGCACGTATCAACTCCCCCAAGCTTAAACCTTTACTCGTCCTCGAGTAAGTAAGGACATAGATCATTACATGCATCAATGGACTTATGGTTGATAAATAAATACGGGCATTGTATCATCATCATATTCAATTGCAAGATAAGATTAATGATCTAAAACTCATACATATGAGGGCAACATAAGTAGAACTCTAGCAATCACCCCTTACTTTTGAAAGCAAATAACCATTGTATGTTGGACAATCGAATCATATTGTTTTTCACATGCTTTTGCTCTTCATGGCAAGCATTATAATCTTTTATACTTTGCTGAAATTCAAAGACAAGATAAACTCTCATTGGATAACAAGTTCAAAAGAAGACAAATGAAAAGACAGATAGATATAAAAATTGTTATCACTCTTGCTTGACTAGTAACTAGTGCAAACTTTAGTCATGGATATCTCAATCAAGTTCCCATGCTCTACACAACCCTTTTCTTACACTTTCCATGGCTAGCTGAAATTTCAGGTGCCTTCCTTTCATTCACATTCAAGAGCATAAGTATTGAAATATCCATGATCATTAATTTGCTCAAAAGATACTAGGTTGTAACAAGAGTGTTTTATATCCTTTTCATTAAGTCTTCTCAACTTCTTATCCTACAAGACTATATCTTAACCTCAAACTATTAATTCACAAGTCTTTTTACTTCTTCTATATTGAGATAATTCTATAATTGTCCAACATACTCAAGTTAATTAATTTCAAGGCAAGATGTGATTGAAATTCTAAATATGCCACGCTCATTTGCATGAGTGTTACCCATAAATCCCAAACAAGAGAATCATGGATGACACCATACTTTAATATTCATTGATAAACCATAAGATAGGGATACATGATAATGCTCCATGAGCTCACACACGCCTAAGAGATATTGATAACTAAACGATAAAAGCAAAACACCATGACTAGATAGATATGATAATAGTGAGAAAAGACTAGATGGAACTCCCCCAAGCTTGACGTTTTGCAAGGTCTTTCTTTGCTGCAGCTTCCTCCTTCTCATATTCTTCTCCCACTCAGCCATCTTCCATGGAAAGGCTTCCATCACGGAAAGATGTAGGTGGATCATTATACCTGAGGGTGGCAGCTGCTGCAATCTTCTTGAAGCGTTCTTCATATTCGCAGTTCTGGTTCTCCAAATCCCACATGAAGCATTGGAACTTCTCCCACTTGTCGATGACGTCCTTGTATCTATCTTCCAGATCTTCAAGCCTTTTCTTGTACTCTTCAACCTTCTTTCCAGCTCCAGGTTCATGAAGTGGTGAGCATCAAGGCTGCGGTAAACCACAGTGCCATACCTGAAGGTCTTGTCCTCCAACTCATCCAGCCTTGCCTCTACCGTGCCGGTGGCCTTGGGAGCCTTCACCTCCTCCACGAGCATCACGCCCTCCTTGAAGCACACGGTCTTCGGTGGTGTCATCACGGAGTTGAGGTAGCGGTTCACAACACCCTCCTTGGGAGAGCTCTCCCCCTCTTGGTTGGATCCGGAGCAAGACATGGCTAAAACCTGACAGGCAGAAAACAGAAACAAAGATCGCTCGAGAACGCTCGGTGCGAGATTAGATCGGCAGAGAGGGTATATATTGAGGGTTTTTAGGTCAAGACGAAGCGTCGGGATCGAAAACGAGACGAAAAAGGACTCCGAGGTGGAAAAGGGATAGCCCCACGCGGCCAGGTACTTGGGCCGCGTGGGCCCCTCTCTTTTCTCCCTCGGGTCTCCGTTTCGTCCAGTTTTCTTGTCCCATACGATGATTTCCATAAAAATTGACCTCCGTAAAATTTTATGCAATTCCGAGAAACTTTCCAACACAAAAGTTACCTTCTATTGATTTAGGGTTTCTGAAACTGCACGGTTTCTCTCAATTACCTCTTCCGGTGTTTGTAAATTCAACTCCTCCACCCTTCCGATGAAGCTCTTTCCTGCAATATAAGGTTTAAGGCGTTGTCCATTGACTACATGAGGTTTACCTTTCATGTCACCGTGAAGACGGATAGCTCCTGAACGGTACACCTCCTGTATCACTAATGGTCCCTGCCACTTTGAAGCTAGCTTCCCTGCAGAAAACTTGAAACGAGAGTTGTACAATAAAACTTGATCACCTACTTTGAATTCCTTTTTCTTAATTTTCTTGTCATGCCAAATCTTAACTTTTTCTTTAAACATCCTGGCACTTTCATAAGCTTCATTTCTCCATTCGTCAAGTAGGTTTAGGTCAAGAATTCTCTTTTCTCCCGCAGTTTTAAAATCAAAGTTCAGTTGTTTAATAGCCCATCTAGCTTTATGTTCTAGTTCAACAGGTAAGTGACAAGCTTTTCCATAAACCATTTTATAAGGAGACATTCCCATAGGATTTTTAAAAGCAGTTCTATAAGCCCACAAAGCATCATTAATCTTAATTGGCCAATCAGATCTAGACTTATTCACTGTCTTTTCCAAAATGAGTTTAATTTCCCTATTGCTTAATTCAACTTGCCCACTTGTTTGAGGATGATAAGGAGATGCAATTCTATGGTTAACATCATATTTTGCCAAAGTTTTTCTAAGAACACCATGCAAGAAATGAGAACCACCATCAGTAATTAAGAACCTAGGAACACCAAACCTGGGGAAAATGATGTCCTTGAGCATCTTCATTGCTGTGGCATGATCTGCACTTTTGGTTGGAATTGCTTCCACCCACTTTGTAACATAGTCAACTGCAACCAAAATGTGAGTATGCTTTGTCTTTGATTCTGGGAAAGGACCCATAAAGTCAAAACCCCACACATCAAATGGTTCAAGTGGCAATGAATAATTCATAGGCATTTCATTCCTCCTACCAATGTTTCCTACTCTTTGACATTTATCACAAGATTTAACATATTCAGCACAGTCCTTAAATAAAGTAGGCCAATAGAAACCAGATTGTAATACCTTTGCTCCTGTGCGATCTCCTGCATGATGCCCTCCATAGGGACTGTCATGACAATCTCTTATAATAGCCTGTTGTTCATGCTCAGGTACACAACGTCTAATAATACCATCCACACTTTTCTTATAGAGGAAAGGATCATCCCAAAAATAATGTCTAAGATCATAAAAGAATTTCTTTCTTTGTTGAGAAGTGAAGTGTGGAGGCAAAACTTTACCAACAATAAAATTTGCATAGTTGGCAAACCAAGGAGATGCAACTTTAGCACTAGAAACATTAACAATTGCAAGTTGTTCATTAACAAAGCTATCATTAATAGGAATAGGATCATCAGGTATGCTTTCCATCCTAGAGAGATGATCAGCAACTTGATTATCCTCCCCTTTCCTATCAACAATGTGTAAATCAAATTCTTGCAATAGAAGTACCCATCTTATTAGTCTAGGCTTAGCATCTTTCTTATTCATCAAGTATTTAATAGCAGAATGATCAGTATGTATTGTGACTTTTGAATCAGTAATATAAGGTCTAAACTTGTCACAAGCAAACAGTACTGCTAAAAATTCTTTCTCAGTTGTAGCATAATTCTTTTGAGCAGCATCAAGTGTTCTACTAGCATAATAAATAACATTCAGTTTCTTATCAACACGTTGGCCCAAAACAGCCCCAACTGCATAATCACTAGCATCACACATAATTTCAAAAGGCAAGTTCCAATCAGGAGGTTGAATAATGGGAGCAGTGATTAAAGCATTCTTCAAAATATTAAAGGACTCAATGCAATCATCATTAAAAGAGAAAGGAACATCCTTTTGCAGAAGATTGGTTAGAGGTTTTGATATTTTGGAGAAATCCTTAATGAACCTACGGTAAAAACCTGCATGCCCAAGAAAACTTCTTATACCTTTGAGGTCCCTTGGATATGGTAGTTTTTCAATAGCTTCAATCTTTGCTGGATCAACTTCTATTCCTTCTCCAGAAATCTTATGCCCAAGAACTATACCCTCAGTAACCATGAAGTGACACTTCTCCCAATTAAGAACCAAGTGTTGGTCTTCACAACGCTGTAAAACTTTGTTAAGGTTGAACAAGCAATTATCGAAGGAAGTACCATACACAGAAAAATCATCCATAAAAACCTCCATTATCTTTTCAATATAATCAGCAAATATAGCATTCATGCATCTTTGAAAAGTAGCAGGAGCATTACATAAACCGAATGGCATTCTCCTGTAAGCAAAAGTACCATATGGGCAAGTAAAAGTGGTCTTTTCTTGATCATCCTTATGGACAGGAATTTGCGAGAAACCTGAATAACCATCTAGATAGCAAAAGTGAGAGTGTTTAGATAACCTTTCTAGCATTTGATCAATAAATGGCAATGGATAATGATCTTTTCGAGTTGCTTTATTCAATTTTCTGAAATCAATAACCATCCTATAACCAACTACAGTACGTTGAGCCACAAGTTCATCCTTTTCATTTGGAACAACAGTCATTCCACCCTTTTTAGGAACACAATGAACAGGACTAACCCACTTACTGTCAGCTATAGGATAAATGATACCAGCTTCAATAAGTCTTATTACCTCTTTCTTACCACTTCTTTCATTTTTGGATGGAGGCGGCGTTGAAAATCAACAACAGGTTTTGCATCTTCCTCCAGATTAATTTTATGCATACATAGAGCGGGGCTTATACCTTTAAGATCATCAAGAGAGTATCCAATGGCTGGTCGGTGAGCTTTTAGCACATCAAGTAATTTCTCTTCCTCTTCAGCTGAAAGGTTAGCACTAATAATGACAGGATATATGCTCTTCTCATCCAAATATGCATATTTCAGATTTGCAGGCAAAGGTTTCAATTCAAAACTAGGATCCCCTTTAGGTGGTGGTAGCACTCCTAAATTATCAGGTGGGATATGCAATTGTAATTGTGGTGGTTGTTGCCATAATATTTGTTCCAAAGCCTCTTTTTCCTCATCATTAAATGGTTCATCTTGATTAAGCATATAACGTTCTACAACATCAGTTGAAGCTACAGCTATATGAGCAAGAGTTTCAATTAAATTATTAGGAATTGGCTCTTTCTCAACATGTTTATCAGCAAATTTGGAAAAGTTAAATTCAAGTTTCTCACCAGCACATTTAATAAACACTTTCTCTTTAGGCAAATTAATTTCAGCACCAACAGTATGTAAGAAAGGTCTACCAAAAATGATAGGACAAAATGAATCTTGAGGACAACCAAGCACAATAAAATCAGCAGGGTATTTTATTTTGCCAATCAATACTTCAACATCTCTAACAATTCCAAATGGACTAATATAATCTTTATTAGCAAGTTGAATTGTCATACCTGTCTCTTCCATAACAATGGGATCAATATCAGGCTTGATCTCAAGATAAAGAGAATATGGAATGACACTAATACTTGCTCCAATATCACATAGACCATGATAACTTGAAGTCCCAATAGAGCATGATATAACAGGTTTCCCAACTTTGGCCGAATTACCTTTGATGACTTTGGTAGCATCTTCACATAGATAAACATCCACTGGGTCTTCTTCATTTAGTTGCTTGATAACAGAAATTTGAGTGTTGACTTCCACCTGTTCATAAGGCTGAGAACATCTTTTGTTACTCTTGTTAGTAACAGCTTTAAGTAAATTCTCCTTAACTTGGTTTGGAAATGGAGGTGGTTCAACATACTCCTCAATTGTCACAGATGACATTGGTTCAACCTGTTTAATAACTTTAGGAACAACAATAGATTGTTTAACAGGTTCAACATAAACTTCAAATCCACTTTTTGGAACACAGATATGATCAGCAAAACCTTTAGCTATTTCAATTATAACATAAGGATCAAGACCAAAAGTATCACTCAGATTTTTAAACAGAATAGAAGTAGAGAAATTCTCTACACATGAATATTCATAATCAAAATATGGCTCATTACCTTTATCAAGATCCCAGTGGCTAGTATTTTCAGAAATAGTCTCCAATAAATTCCATGCTTCTTCTTCAGTGTTATTAGTAAAACTTCCACCAGATGAATTATCCAGAATCTCCTTGTGCTTCATAGGTAGTCTCACATAAAAGTTTATCAATATAAGTTTCCTTGTAAGATCATGACATGGATTCTTGCGAAGGAGTTCCTTTAACCTCCCCCAAGCTTGAGTAATACTCTCTCCCAGATGTGGCCAGAAATTGAATATATAGCAGCGGTTATCATAAGCTTCTTTAGGAGTAAAATATTTAAGAAAGAAAACCTTCCTCAAGATACTCCATTCATTCTGGACCTCTTCATCCAAGACCTGTACCAATCACGAGCATTACCAGATAAAGACAAATACAATAGCTTCCTTTTTACCTGATCCTCTGAAATACCAGGTAGTCTGAATAAGCCACATATGTCCTCAATTATTTCCATGTGCTCGCGTGCCGACTTAGTTCCATCTCCTGTAAATGGATTTTTCATAACTCTTTTAACATGACCATGGGAATTTTAAATCCCACTTTAGGTACCTCAGACACAGTAGTTTCAACCACCTTTGCAGTAGTGGCATAAGCACTTTCATATAGAGCAAGATGCAGCGAGGCACGATTCATAAATGCCATAGTAACAATGAGATAAACAGCTTTCAAGTTTCCTTACCAAACTTCTTACCAATAGCGCTACGCTCCCCGGCAACGGCGCCAGAAAAGTATCTTGATGGCTCCCAAGTGCAGGAGATCAATTGTAGTACCTTTCAATTAGAAAAGGTTGTCGAACCCACGAGGAGCTGAAGGTATTGTAAGATTGATAAATAAAACAATAAAAGATGCAGTGTTTTTGGTATTTTCAGTTGTATAATTGCAAGCAGATAACAGATAGTAGCAAGTGAAAGCTCTCAAAGAGAGAAAGCCCAATCCTCTTATGTGGCAAAGGACAAGCTCAAGTGATGTGTAACTTATATGTGGCAAACGTTCCCGAGGGCGGCATGGATGATGCTAGGCATAGAGATTTATTAAACAACACGTTGAATATCTTGTCAAGTTTTAATCCTCTTTGGACGGAGCCATAATTAGGTATAGCTAAATAAATAAACTACAACCCCTTATGATGGATCATGTGGCCAAGCAAATGACTGCACAAGAATTATTAAGACCTAAAGTCCCACCATAGCATTACACTCTAAGGTCCCCGATACTAATACCCTCATAATATAACTTCATGACTCGGTCTCAGGTTTACGTGTCCTCCCAAGTCTCCATCAATTCATTACACTACGGTGTTCTCCTATGAGCCCATATAGGTGAAGTGTTGTGCAGTCGACGTTCGCACAACACCATCATAGAATCACATAAAAGATAAACTCTTGACAAAATACCAACACATGTCATATATAAATCAATGCCAATTCATCCTATGCCCTCAGGAACATACGGGAACTACTCACAACGTGCGAACATGATCATAATCAGTGGCATAAGTGGTACAACACAATCTGAAATTATAACTTCACCACCAAATAATGACAAGTACTCAATCACAAACATGAATAGTAGCACAAGACAAGTATCTAGGGTATAGCAACTCTCAAACTGCGAGGGGAACGGAGTGGATCACGGTGATGATGATGGTGATGGTGCTGGTCTTGATGGGGGTGATGATGTAGAGGCCTCCTCCCACGCCAAGGAGGAGAGGTGATGACGATGACGATGATTTCCCCCTTCTCCGGAGTTCCGGAGCAGCAGGATCTGACCCCCCTCGGAAGGGATCAGGAGTTTCGCCGCCGCCGCGACCTCGGATGGACTTGGAAAAATTAGGGCGTTACTTTTCGGGCGAGACGAAGGCGTTGCTAAAAAGCCCCAGGCGAGGAGGTGCCCGAGGCACCTTTGGTGGGTCCCACGCGGCCAGGTACATGGGCCGCGTGGGCCACCCCCATTTGGCCCTCGTGGCTCTCCTCTCTTCGGTCTTCTTCCCTCTGCCTTTCTCCCGATGAAAAACTGACGCAGTATTTTTCCTTTTATTATTTGAGGTCCTGTAGCTCCTGAAACATTAAAGACAAGAAAAAGGAGGTTTTCTGCCTCCCAGAAATTAAATACCAAAAATAGGGACTTTGTATGAAAGTCCCCAAAATCATCTAAAACATGTAGAAACAATCATATAATCATGCAAATAACATTCTAGTATGATACTAAAAGTTATATAAATGATGATATAAAATGCACGTATCAATCTCCCAATCCCTCCACCCAAACTCGTTGATACTTGGAGGATTGAAGGAGAAGCCCCGGATCTACATCTCACCAAGCCGTTCTTCATTTCCCCCTCATTCACTTGAGGGACCCTTTGCTAGGATTTCCATTAGGAAAACCTAGCCTCATATTGTACTCACTTGATTGTCTTTGTGACAGATTTGTAGCTGTCCGGGAGCCCCCAATCCTCTTGTGGGTTGTGCCCCAGATCGTTGTTGTAAGGGCTCCGGATTCCGCCTTGAAGGATTCCGATAGTGGAAGTGAACCAAACCTTTGTGGTGCGGTTCATCGGAGAAGAAGGTGCACCCGCCTTTGTGGCGGTTGAGTTTTGACCTTGTGGTAGCTCACACCTCTCCAACGAGACGTACTCCCCTAAAAAGGAGGAACTCGGATTACATCCGTGTCTCCGCATGCTTTCACTTTCGTTACTTCTATCCTTATTTATAGTCTTTACTTCATGTATCTTGTTAGTTGCTCGCTTGTCATATAGGTAAATTCACCTTAGTTGCATATCTAGAGAATTTACCTTTTGTGTCAAGCCTAATTTGAAAAAGTACAAAATTGAAGTAGCACCTATTCACCCCCCCTCTAGGTGTCATACCTATCCTTTCATATACCACAGCTATTACAATTGCAGTTCCTGCGCAGCCGCATCTGGCACGGGCCATACCACAGCTATTCCAACTGCAGCTTCGGCGGCAGGTGCTTCATCTAATGTGCCTTCTTCTGACGATTTTTTAATAGCTTTGAAGCTGATGATCTGTTGCTGCCTTTGTCTTGGGCAGCCCCTGGTAATGTTACAATCCATCTCTATTTTAGTTTTTTTGCAACATCGCGCGTTCGTCTATTTTTATGCAATCTTAGTTCGGATGAGCTGTTTTTTAGAACTTTTTGTATAGCATGTAACTTATTTTTTGCTTTTCTGGTGGATCATTTTGTATGCTTACTTGTGTGTAATTTTATATGCTTTTTATTTTGTGTATATCTGCCTTGAACAAACATGCAAAAGTTTTATTCATATGTGTCCTTTAATTGAAGATCAAGTTATGTCAATTTTTTGTCTAGTAGGGTAACTTATCTGCATTTTAGTGGATAATTGTTGCTCAAATGGGGGGTAATTTGTGTACTATATTGTGGTAATATACTTTATCATAAATGCACAAGTTTTTTGTTTGCGAATGCCTTCATTAAACAAGCTCTGTGATTTTTTGTTTGGTGGGGTGATACGTCTCCAACGTATCCATAATTTCTGCTGTTCCATGCTTATATTATACCATTTGCTACATGTTTTATATACACTTCATATCACTTTTATGCATTTTCTGGGACTAACCTATTAACAAGATGCCACAGTGCCAGTTCCCTGTTTTCTGCTGTTTTTGGTTTCAGAAAGTTACTTCTGGAAATATTCTCGGAATTGCACGAAACAAAAGGCCAAGTCCCTATTTTTCCAACACGTACACGGAGTCCGAAGGAGAGACGAAGACTCGCCACGAGGTGGCCAAACCATAGGCGCGCGGCAGGGGCCCACCGCGCCGCCTGTGGTTTGGGCCCCTCGGGGGTCCGCCGACATCGCCCCTTCGCCTATTTATTCCCCGAGACGTGAAAACCCTAAAACACCGAGCCTTTCATCCAGAACATATTCGCTGCCGCCGCCGTCGTCAACCCTAACTCGGGGGGTTCTGAAGCTCTTCCCGGCACCCTGCCGGAGAGGGGAATCATCACCGGAGGGCTCTACATCGCCATGCCCGCCTCCGGAGTGATGCGTGAGTAGTTCATCCTTGGACTATGGGTCCATAGCAGTAGCTAGATGGTTGTCTTCTCCACTTGTGCCATCATGTTTAGATCTTGTGAGCTGCCTATCATGATCAAGATCATCTTATTGTAATGCTACATGTTGTGTTTGCTGGGATCTGACTTATATTGATACCTATGTGGAGCTGAATATTATATTATCATGTCTATGTCATTTGTGATCTTGCATGCTCTCCGTTACTTGTTGAAGCCTTGGCCAAGTGAATACTTGTGACTCCAAGAGGGGTATTTATGCATGATAGTTGGGTTCAACCTCTATTTAACCTGGGATAGTGACAGCAAGTTCTAAGGTTGTAGATGTGTTGTTGCCACTAGGGGTAAAACAGCAATGCTTTATTCAAGGATGAATGTATTGTTTACATTACGCACATTACTTAATGCAATTGTCTGTTGCTTGCAACTTAATACTGGAAGGGGTACGGATGTTAACCGGAAAGTGGACTATTTAGGCATAGATGCATGCTGGATAGCGGTCTATGTACTTTGTCGTAATGCCCAAATGAATCTCATAGTAGACACCACAACTCACACATGCATGTTATATGCACTTATCAATTGTCAATTGCCCAGCTGTAATTTGTTTACCCAGCATGTTAGTTATCTTATTGGAGAGACACCACTAGTGAACTGTGGACCCCGGTCCATTCTTTTACATCTGAAATACAATCTACTGCAATCATTGTTCTCTACTGTTTTATGCAAACAAACATCATCTTCCATTCGATACGTTTAACCCTTTGTTTTCAGCAAGCCGGTGAGATTGACAACCTCACTGTTAAGTTGGGGCAAAGTAATTTGATTGTGTTGTGCAGGTTCCACGTTGGCACCGGAATCCCTGGTGTTGCGCCGCACTACACTCCTTCACCAACACCTTCGAAGCAACCTCGTTTTCCTACTGGTTCGATTAAACCTTGGTTTCATACTGAGGGAAAACTTGCTGCTGCACTCATCATACCTTCCTCTTGGGGTTCCCAACTGACGTGTGACGTACAAGCATTGTTTCTGGCACTGTTGCCGGGGAGATATTCCCTCGTCAACTTAGCGCAGCAACACGTTTTCTGGCGCCGTTGCCGGGGAAAACCGAATTGCTTCTGCAAGGGGAGTCTCTCACACCCAATCTCTTTACTTTGTTATTTGTCTTGCTTAGTTTATTTTTATTTAGTCTTGTTTGCTCTCTTTATCAAAAACACAAAAAAATTAGTTACTTGTTTATTTCGGTTTTGTTTTGTCTCTTGTCACCATCATGTCTTGTTCCATGCCTGTTGCTATGTCACCTGAGGAATTGATCTTCACTTTTAAACAAGGGAGTGAGGAGAATTTTAAAGAAGCTTGGTCTAGAATTAATGATTCCTTTGGTAAAACTGATCCTAAAATGACTTTAAGCTTGCTTCTCACTAGCTTCTACTTTGGTCTAGCCCTTTGTTATAGATATGCTTTAGATGCTATTGTGGGAGGAGATTTCCTTCACTGTGATGGGGACAAGCTTTTAATGCCATAAAAAAGTTGATTGCAACTTCTAGCTCAACTAATAAATTTGATTCGGCCCTTGTTAGCATCCATGCTAGATTAAACACTCTTGAGACACATATATCTTGTTTAAAGGATGGCTATAATCAAATTCGGGAATATTTTGACTATGTTCCAACAAATTTTGAACCTTCGATGTGGGTCCCTACGGTAAAGGTTGCTATTTGTGGTGAAACCTTTTATGCTCGTTGTGATATTATGTCTGAGTTTTGCCTTATGCCTAAAAGCATTTATGAAACTTTGAATCTTTGGGGACTTGCTGAAGGAGGAGAAGGAATAATCTTACTGATAACTCTGTTATATTTCCCGAGGGGATAGCTGAGGGTGTGTTTACAACCTTTCTTGGGAGAACGGTGTCCACTGATTATCTTGTTATTGAATGTGCAGGGACAGGACAAATTACACTTGGAAGATCTCTGCTCAAATTAATGGGAGCAACCATAGATGTGGGAAAAGGCACTCTGAATCTTACCTCCACACCAAGGTGCGGCCATGTATTCCCCAAACCAAAGAGTAAGTCTAAGGGTAAGAGAGGTAGGCGCATGGCCCTTGGTATTGATGTCAATGCTCCTCCACTTTTTGACACTTGATTTTAGCAGGCGTTAAAGAAAAGCGCTTATGGGAGACAACCCATCGTTTTTATTTGCTGTTATTTTTGTTTTCTTTGAGTCAAGGAGTTTTGTTACTTCTGTAGCAACTCCTTTGTATCTTTATTTTATCGCAATGTTGTGCCAAGTAAAGTTCTATATTGAAAGTTGATGCAAGATTTGGATTTCTGCGCAGTGACAGATTTTTAGCTGTCACGGATTTGAGCTTATCTCCCTGTAGAAAATTCAAAAAATTCTGAAAAAATCACGCATATTCCTGAGATATGTACGCAACTTTCATTATTTTAGGCCAGATCCATCTGAGCAACTTAAGTGCCTCGAAAAAATTCGTCATTCCAGACTGTTCTGTTTTTGACAGATTCTGCCTTTTGTTTTGCATTCGCTCTTTTACTGTGTTTGTGTGGATTTCTTTGCTCCACAAAGCATTGGTGGCTGTAGCTAATGTCCAGAAGCTTTGGGATTGATTGTATCATTACAGAATATGAGAATTTTTGATTATGCACTAACCCTCTAATGAGAACTGTCTTGAGTTTGGTGTGAAGGAAGTTTTCAAGGATCAAGCGAGAAGGGTGATATTATGTGATCAAGAAGAGTGAAAAGCCTAAGCTTGGGGATGCCCCCGTGGTTCATCCCAACCATATTCAGAGAGACTCAAGCGTCTAAGCTTGGGGATGCCCTTCTTCATCAACAAACTTATCAGGTCATCTCTAGTGAAACTATATTTTAATTCTTTCACATCTTATGCGCTTTACTTGGAGCGTCTGTGTGTTTTTATTTTTGTTTTTGTTTGAATAAATTCGGATCCTAGCAATCCTTGTGTGGGAGAGAGACACGCTCCGCTTTTTCATGTGAATACTCATGTTCTTCACTTATATTTGTTGAGTATTCTTAACTAGCTACTGCAGTGCTTTTAGCTCCTGTTTTTCATGCATCTCTTCGAGCTGTTAGCACTTGTTTATAAATACTCTCTTGCTGCATTATATTATCATTTGGAGAGTTTATGTTTAAATAAATTGATTGGTGTTTGTTTGGAAGAAAGAAAATGCTACATGTAGTAGTTGGTATTGGAAAAGACATATGCATTCTTGTAGATCATTGTCTTGTTTCGATTTGATGCTTTGCAATTGTTTTGAGCTCTCAAGTAGATCATGTTTAAGCTCTTGCATCATGTAGTTAAAGCCTAGTAGTGGAGAACTACCGTAGAGCTTGTTGAGACTTGGGATGCATATTTGTTCTCTCTAAGGTCTAGATATTTTCTGGTAAAATGTTTGAGCAACAAGGAAGACAGTGTAGAGTCTTATAATACTTGCAATATGTTTTTATGTGATTCTTGCTGTACCGGTTTATACTTGTGTTTGCTTCAAACAACCTTGCTAGCCTAAACTCTGTACTGAGAGGGAATGCTTCTCGTGCATCCAAAACTTGAGCCAAAACCCATGCCATTTGTGTCCACCATACCTACCTACTATGTGGTATTTCCTGCCATTCCAAGTAAATATTTCATGTGCTACCTTTAAACTATTCAAAACTTTATTACTCCTTATTTGTGTCAATGTTTTATAGCTCATGAGGAAGTATGTGGTGTTTTATCTTTCAATCTTGTCATTTACTTCTGACAGACTTTCACCAATGGACTAGTGGCATATACATCCGCTTATCCAATAATTTGCAAAAAGAGCTGGCAACGGGGTGCCCAGCCCCAATTAATTACAACTTTCATTAATAATTCTCTTCACATGTTTTGCCCTGATTTATCAGTAAGCAACTTAATTTGCAAATAGACACTCCTCCATGGTATGTGAATGTTGGAAGGCACCCGAGGATTCGGTTAGCCATGGCTTGTGTAAGCAAAAGGTTGGGAGGAGTGTCATCTATAAAGAAACTAAAATACATGTGTAAACAAAAGAGAAGAGGGATGATCTACCTTGCTGGTAGAGATAACGTCCTTCATGGGAGCCGCTCTTGAAAGTCTGGTTGACAAGGGGGTTAGAGTGCCCACTACCATTCGTTGACAACAACAAACACCTCTCAAATACTTATTTTGTGCTCTCTATATGCTTTCGAAAACTTAAAAAGCTCTAGCACATGATTTAATCCCTGCTTCCCTCTGCGAAGGGCCTATCTTTTACTTTATGTTGAGTCAGTTTACCTACTCCTTTCTATCTTAGAAGCAAACACTTGTGTCAACTTTGTGTGCATTGATTCTTACATGTTTACTTATTGCACTTGTTATATTGCTTTATGTTGACAACTATCCATGAGATATACATGTTACAAGTTGAAAGCAATGCTGAAACTTAATCATCCTTTGTGTTGCTTCAATGCCTTTTACTTTGAATCTATTGCTTTATGAGTTACCTCTTATGCAAAACTTTTTGATGCTTGTCTTGAAAGTACTATTCATGAAAAGTTTTTGCTTATATGATTCATTGTTTACTCTTTATCTATTTGTTAGCAAACTATAGATCATTGCTTTGAGTCACTTCATTCATGACATGAGCCTTGCAATATATTGATCAAGATTGTGTGAAAGCATGTCTCCTCAGAAATTATTTGTTGTTATCGTTTTACCTACTCGAGGACGAGTAGAACTAAGCTTGGGGATGCTTGATACGTCTCCAACGTATCCATAATTTCTGCTGTTCCATGCTTATATTATACCATTTGCTACATGTTTTATATACACTTCATATCACTTTTATGCATTTTCTGGGACTAACCTATTAACAAGATGCCACAGTGCCAGTTCCCTGTTTTCTGCTGTTTTTGGTTTCAGAAAGTTACTTCTGGAAATATTCTCGGAATTGCACGAAACAAAAGGCCAAGTCCCTATTTTTCCACACGTACACGGAGTCCGAAGGAGAGACGAAGAGCCACGAGGTGGCCAAACCATGGCGGCGCGGCAGGGGCCCACCGCGCCGCCTGTGGTTTGGGCCCCTCGGGGGTCCGCCGACATCGCCCCTTCGCCTATTTATTCCCCGAGACGTGAAAACCCTAAAACACCGAGCCTTTCATCCAGAACATATTCGCTGCCGCCGCCGTCGTCAACCCTAACTCGGGGGGTTCTGAAGCTCTTCCCGGCACCCTGCCGGAGAGGGGAATCATCACCGGAGGGCTCTACATCGCCATGCCCGCCTCCGGAGTGATGCGTGAGTAGTTCATCCTTGGACTATGGGTCCATAGCAGTAGCTAGATGGTTGTCTTCTCCACTTGTGCCATCATGTTTAGATCTTGTGAGCTGCCTATCATGATCAAGATCATCTTATTGTAATGCTACATGTTGTGTTTGCTGGGATCTGACTTATATTGATACCTATGTGGAGCTGAATATTATATTATCATGTCTATGTCATTTGTGATCTTGCATGCTCTCCGTTACTTGTTGAAGCCTTGGCCAAGTGAATACTTGTAACTCCAAGAGGGGGTATTTATGCATGATAGTTGGGTTCAACCTCTATTTAACCTGGGATAGTGACAGCAAGTTCTAAGGTTGTAGATGTGTTGTTGCCACTAGGGGTAAAACAGCAATGCTTTATTCAAGGATGAATGTATTGTTTACATTACGCACATTACTTAATGCAATTGTCTGTTGCTTGCAACTTAATACTGGAAGGGGTACGGATGTTAACCGGAAAGTGGACTATTTAGGCATAGATGCATGCTGGATAGCGGTCTATGTACTTTGTCGTAATGCCCAAATGAATCTCATAGTAGACACCACAACTCACACATGCATGTTATATGCACTTATCAATTGTCAATTGCCCAGCTGTAATTTGTTTACCCAGCATGTTAGTTATCTTATTGGAGAGACACCACTAGTGAACTGTGGACCCCGGTCCATTCTTTTACATCTGAAATACAATCTACTGCAATCATTGTTCTCTACTGTTTTATGCAAACAAACATCATCTTCCATTCGATACGTTTAACCCTTTGTTTTCAGCAAGCCGGTGAGATTGACAACCTCACTGTTAAGTTGGGGCAAAGTAATTTGATTGTGTTGTGCAGGTTCCACGTTGGCACCGGAATCCCTGGTGTTGCGCCGCACTACACTCCTTCACCAACACCTTCGAAGCAACCTCGTTTTCCTACTGGTTCGATAAACCTTGGTTTCATACTGAGGGAAAACTTGCTGCTGCACTCATCATACCTTCCTCTTGGGGTTCCCAACTGACGTGTGACGTTACACGCATCAAGCATAGTTTCTGGCGCTGTTGCCGGGGAGATATTCCCTCGTCAACTTAGCGCTAGCATGGGGGTAATCTATATGGTTTCTGTTAGATCATTTATCTGCTCACTGTAGGGTAATATTGTGTATTATTGTGGGTATCTGCTCGAGCATGCATGAACAAGTTTTGTGGTAGCAATAGTTGCCATGAGTAAATACTTATCATTTAGTTTTGCAGTTGAAAAGTGTTCTTTCTGTAGATGTTTTTTATAAAAATTTATTTGCTGACAAATATGTTTTTGTTTCCTCCCCTTCTCTTCTTTTTGTCTTTCTATCTGGGACACTTTCTTCTTCTGCAGATGTAAACGTTCCGATTGTTATATCGACCCCACCTTTATTTGGTGCGGCAACCACGGATGATGTGAACGAGGCTGACGATGCATCTAAATAAACTTATATGGACTATGAAGTTTCGTACGTTATCGGAAGAAGATATTGTTGGTGGGGAGTCATGGGGTTGTGGGGGTCGGATGTTGGTTATCAGTCTGCGAATGGAGTTCTCACTTTTGTTTGTGTCGGTAGCATTAGTTTTATGTAGGGGTTTAGTTTTATCGTGGTACATTAGCCTTTACCTTTTTTGTGTAATAAGGTGTGTTTTGTACATTTTATGACATTATGTCCGTGTGACAGTTCTAAAGTATCAGTACTGTTTTTGGTTTATATTCCCAATCCTACTTGTACCCGCTTTTGTTATTATTTTTCTGAATCATTTTTTTGTTTATTTTTCTGGTCATAAACATGTGATACTTTTTCTCCACGTGGGGGCAGCCATTTTCATTTTTCTTTTTTGATATATTTTTGTAGCTGAAAAAGAAGTAGTTGATACTGATGAAGGCAAAATGCCGGTCAAAGATGCATCTGTAGTCATTACTCTTGATGATTTGTTGACTGAGAAGACAGAAGGTCAACCAATTCACATATCAAGTACTTCTACTGGCAAAGGTAATATGCAAATTCTTTTTCATGTACTGCGTTTGTCTATATTTATATTACACATATGACAGGTTTCCTTTTTCTCTCCCCTGGTTTTGTAGATAATTTTGTTTTCTTGACACCGGCAATTATCCCTCCTGCACCCATTGAGGATCCTGTTAGCTGTACAGCGATTAGCCGTCTTCGCACGGTCAAAATTATCCAGCCCTCTAAGGCCCTTCTGCCTCCATTTTCATGTATTACGAGCTCAAAGCACCAAGACTCCATTTACGAAAAGGTTATCATACATCACCCAGATTCAGAGTTCTCGAAGCTTAAAAGGTATAGCATTTTTTCAGTCCTGTTATAAATTTTCACCCTCCTATCCATGCTGGGTAAATTCTGTTCTTCCTGGTGGGTAAATGTATGCATTAACATGGGGTAAATATACACTACATTAACATAACTTGTTTACAATTTTCACCCTTCTATCCATGCTGGGTAAATTATGTTCTTCATGGTGGGTAAAAATATGCATTAACATGGGGTAAATATACACTACATTAGCATAACTGTTTTAAATTTATACCCTTTTATCCATGCTGGGTAAATTCTGTTCTTCCTGGTGGGTAAAAATATGCATTAACATGGGGTAAATATACACTGCATTAGCATAACTTGTTTTAAATTTTCACCCTTTTATCCATGCTGCGTAAATTCTGTTCTTCCTGGTGGGTAAAAATATGCATTAACATGGGGTAAATATACACTGCATTAGCATAACTTGTTTTAAATTTTCACCCTCCTATCCATGCTGGGTAAATTCTGTTCTTCCTGGTGGGTAAATGTATGCATTAACATGGGGTAAATATACACTGCATTAACATGGGTAAAGTATGCATTGCATGGTTGTTAAAGACATGCATTAAAATGGGTAACTTATACACTTCACGGTGGGTAAATGCTTTTTCACAAAGTATTGCTTGCGGGGGTGGGGCAAGTTGTATCATCTTCTGGGTAACTGTCCTACCTTACTATGGCTAACTATTATGTGTTTTGTTTGTCCCAGCACTAGAATTTTGGACATTGACCAGATGTGGGTAACAGTGGGTGAACTTGTTGAGAGCATGATGCCAGGTGGTGAGATCTCAGGCACTGTTGCTGACATTGATATATCTGTCCTGCGTGAAAATATGGGAGAAAAGAAGGTCATATTCCCATTCATTGTGACGGCGTACTTGCTGGACCTCAAATTCGAATCAAATGTCCTCAAGAAGCACTTCAGGAAAGATAACTTATACAAGGTTAGTCACAAAGATATGGTATATCGATCGTGTACATTTTTTTATTTCTTGCTGTTTTATAGCTTTTTCAGTTTCTGATCCATATGTCCCTATTGTTTTGTTCTTTTTTGCATTCACTTGGTGCAGCTTTCCTTCGCTGTGCTTCAGAATTTTGGGTCTTATATGAAGGGGAAGAAGAGGAAAACAGTGGGGCATTGGTATGTGCTAACGGTAAACTTCCCAGCTAAAAGGTTTGAAGTTCTCGACTCCCTTCGTGGCGATAGCGACCCTGGATTGATAGAACATGCCAACCGGTTAGTGGATGCAATCAAGACAATGTACAGGGTTAACTATTCAGATTCAAGAAGAAATATCGATACATATGAGTTGGTGTACATTCCTGTACCGAAGCAGATTGGCATGTTAGTTCTTGACCCCTTTTTCTAATATGTTTTCTGTATTGATGACAGATAGATAAGTATTCTGACCTATCTTAATAATTGTTTTCAGCGTTGACTGTGGCTTTTTCATGCTAAAGTTCCTTGAACTGTGGAACGGCAGCGTGGTGCCTGCTATATCACAAGAGGAGATTCCAGCTCTCAGGAGAGTGCTAACGGCTTTGTGGCTGGAACATCCGGGTAATAAGCTTTCTGCTTGGAGGTATCTACTGGACAAACATTTCTTTTGAGGTAATGTTTATGATCTCCTATTTTTTGTGTAAATGGTTTTGAAATTGCGCTGTGCATTTGCATTTTTTATTAAAATCAGTGCATGTTTTTTATGTTTCCACCCTTTTGTGGATGAATTATGTGTCCACTTTTTGTGTGATAACCTTATTTTGGTGCTGTGTGATGGGATAACTATGTCTAGGAAAGCCACGGTAACTTTTTTGTTTTACATTCATGGGGTAACTTCATCAGTACTCCCTTGGTAAATTTAACTACAATCACATGGTAACTTCATGCCCCAATCATGGGTAACTTTCTGGTTTTTACCAGTGAGACATTTATAACATGGTGAACAGATGTAAATAATTCTTGATAATCAACCATAAGCAAGGGATCATAGTACATTAAGGGATCATAAATAAGTCATCATAGTACTAGTCATTTTTATCACAGTGCATTACAATGATGTTTAATTCGGGGCTGCCTACAGCTTGTAGCCCAACATCTTAAGTCTCTCCTGGCATTTTCTTACGGTATGATCAGTCTCACCGCAGAAACTGCACTTCCTTGGTCTCTTCGTAGCAAGATCGAGAGGGTTTTTGTTTGCTATTTCCTGTGGTCTCCCCCTTGTAGTTGAGACTGGTGGGTTCTGCACATGCTGGGTTGATTGAATGTTGGATCCTGAGGTCTCAGTAGTAGGTACAAATATGTTGCTGCTTGTCCGTCGAATGCTTGAAGGGCCAGCTTTGACGGGTGGCACTGGTGCGGTAGTAGCGCTGGATGAGGGCATAGTAATGGCTTCCTCTTCAGCTTCTCTTACTTTCTTCTCTTCCCTTTTTCTGATCACATCAAGTTCTTGTTTCATTTGCTTTAGGTGTGTCCTAATTACTTTTCTCCCATCGGCATACTTGACTCCTACCTTTGCTACTTTCCTGAACTCATCTCTATAAGAAGCCAATTCCATCATAGCCCTTGCATCTTCTGGCATGCCTTGTTGTGGAGGATTAGCATTGCCATCTGGTTCTCCTAGCATCTCTTCTGCATCCCAGCCCCACCTTTTTAGTATGTATGCCTGTGGGATTTCTTTGATTCCAATATGTGTCATCACCTTCATGACATGGCAACACAACATCCCGTCTCGTTCAAATTTGCAGCATTCACATGAGTAAACCCCATCTTCCCAGTTTGCAAACACAGTGTAGGTTCTGTACCCGTAGTGTGGAACTGGAGGACCTAGGACTCTTAGTTCAAACCGGTAGCCATTGAGGTGTACACAGTGGTATGATTCTTTTTCCCTCATTTCTTTCTGAAATCTGTTGAAAATTTTCCTTGTGTATGCTTTCGCCATCTGTACCTCCATAGGGTTGCGACACCAGAAATCAGGATCTGTCAAAGCTGTGTCTGCGTCTGCCTTTCGCTCTTCATTCAGAATCTTATCTTGTAGCGACGTGTACTGCTGTGCAAAGTCGTAGATCGAGTTCTTTGGGCTCGAGTACCGTTTCAGTACTGCATTGAAGCCTTCGCTTCTCGATGTGGTCTGCAGGAAGGGGAAGAAATCGTGCATGAAGTAGGCTGGAACCCAGCACTTCCTGTGCTCCCAAATTGTGAACAGATCCACGTTGTCACGCACTTGAAACGTTTCTAGCATTGCGTCCCAGTTTTCCTCAAATTCTTGCGGTGTCAGGCTGCTGTTCACACAGTCATTGAATGCGTTGAGCAGATCAGGGTTTCTGGCCATGAAAGGGCCAATTCTCTCTGTTAAGTTCTGCATCACATGCCATCTACAGTTTCTGTGGACTGCATTGGGGAACGCCTCACTTATAGCTGATCGCATTGCAAAGTCTTGATCAGTGATTATATTTTTTGGGGCTATACCATGCATTGCCCGTAGAAACGCCTTGAACAGCCACACAAAGGAGTCGCTGAGCTCGCTACGCACAAATGCACAGCCGAACTGCACTGATATGCCATGATTGTTTATCCCGATGAATGGAGCACATGGCATTTTATAGCGGTTTGTGAGGTATGTTGTGTCAAAAGATATAATGTCGGAGTATGCTCTGTATGATCGACGTGATGGACCGTCAACCCAGTAGATCATCTCCAGCCTGTCCTCTTCATCAAGTTTCATGGCGTAGAAAAAATCCTTGTCTTCAGACCTCAGCCTTTCAAAGTATGCAATTGTGTCTTGCATGTCATGGTGATGGTGTTCACGGCGAAATGATGCCCTCAGGTTTGCCACATCTTTGGATATGTATGGCACATCTTCAAGCTTCCCATAAAACTTTGCCATTAGCTGCATCTGTCGGCATGTAGGAATGTTCACGGCGTGCAACATCCTTAGGAACACCTTCTCTTCTGCTGGTATGTGGCGGTGTGCACGCAAGAATTTTGTAAGCGATGGTTTTATGATCAGGGGGTGGTTATGTTCATCCGAGGAGGATGCAACACGCCACCAGGAGCCTTTTCTCTTAACATACACATGAGCTTTGCATCCAGTCCTTGGATGTGTGTTTCTTTTCCTCTTCTTCACAGCTGGGTTTGGATCCTGGGCGTCTTCTTTCTGAACATAGGGCTTCCCTGATTTTGTGCACACAAAGTAGACCCTAGCATTCTCACCATCAGCCCCTTTTCTTGACCAATCAATCCTAATACCAAACCCTTTAGTAAATGCATATGCTCTGTAGTGTTCTTGTGCTGCTTCGAAACTGTCGAATCGCATTTCAGATGTTGGTATTTTTGGTGTGGAGATTGCATCAGCTGTACCATCATTCAAACCACCTTCATTTGATGCAGCTGTGTTCTCAGTTGGCTCTCCTATTGTTGCACCTGTAGCATCTTCCTCTCCATCCTTTCTTGCATTTCTTCAATGCTTTCTGTACCAGTACGCATTTCAGTAGATGCACCACCTGATATGAAGTTAAAAATCAGCTATAATCTCATCATGGCACAAGTATAATGTTTTAGTGGGTAACTATAGTGCTATCATTATGGTAACTAATACGAAATAAGATGGGTATTTTTATCATCATAACATTTGCACAAGTCAGAGTTTTAATTGGGGTTGGGGGGTAACTAAAGTGTTATCTGCCTGGTAACTTTTATGAAATAAGATGGGCAACTTATCATCACAACATGTCATCAAGTTCAGAGTTTTATTTTTGGGGTGGGGTAAATATAGTGCTATGTGCCTGGTAAGTATTGTATAAGAAAATGGGTAACTAACCATCACAACATGGCACAAGTTCATTGTTAAATTGGGGGTGTGGTAAGTATAGTGCTATTTTCCTGCTAAGTATTGTATAATAAGATGGGTAATCATCACAACGTGGCATAACACATGGTATGGAGTTAAAAATCAGCTATCTTCACAACATGGCACAAGTTCAAAGTTTTTAACATGAGGTGGGGGTAACTATAGTGATATCTGCCTGGCAAGTATTGCATAAAGAGTTGGGTAACTAGTCATGACAACACGACACAAGTTCAAAGTTTTAGTTGGGTGGACACCTATAGTGTTATGTATCTGGTAACTATTTACCCAATAAGTTGTGTATTTTTTTGCATCATGCCATTTTTTTGTGGGGTAACTATTACCTGCATTTTCAACCTGCACATGACTTTGTGCTTGTGACACATTGTCATCATCATTTTGTTGCTCTCCCTGATCTGGTTCCAAATTAAGATCGATATCCATGCTTGCTCCACCTGTCAATCAAACCATGTATTTTATCTGTCAAGCAGCATATCAAAACAAACAATTTTAGACATATACATGCAAGTTTCATCTATATATATTAGACGCTGCCTTTCTAAAAGAAATTCTATGTTCCATATGCAGGAATTTAACAGCAGCTTATTGAAAGGACGGAGGCTAGACATGATCGTTGCTTTCAGCATTTATTTTTGAGAGCAGCTTATTTTTCGAAGATCATATGCTACAACTTCACAGCAGCTTATTGGAAGAACAGATGCGGAACATAGACACACTGATTTCTTTACAGCAATTAATTCTACACATAGGATAACAGATAAGGAGTTTTCTGTACCACAGGTGTTGCTAGTTTTTTCGTTTTCTAACCAGTCTATCCCACACATGTTGGTATTTGCATGTCTTTTTCAGAAATTTCATTGATAGCAAACAAGATCAACTATTTTTTTCCAATCTTTTTGTATGTTTTTCCACTGTACTTTTGCTGTTGTTCATCTACTCACATAAGTACTGCATGGTACTTTTCACAATTTCCAGTCATTCACCATGAAGGGTAACTTATACTCTAACTTCTGGATAGTTTGTTCATGCTAAAACCTCAAGATCCTACCTTTTTACACTCAGAATTTTTTGCATCTAGACTTTTCTGTTGCATATGAAATCCTATGAAGGAGATAGGGTTCTAGGATGTGGATTACTGCTTTTTGCATATGGAATCACAGCAAGGGAATAGGGTTTTCTAGGAGGTTACCTGATCTCAGTTTTCTTCACACTTTTCTGGGGTGCAGAACCACCTGTAGCAAGGGAAATCTGCTTTTTTCTTGCTGATACCTGCAGGAAGAACATGATTTGGTGGGTAAGTTTCTAGGATATAGCTGGATAACTACTGATCTAGTGTAGGGGTTAGGGTTGGGTGCGTGGCTAGCTCTCATGTAGATCTGCTGTCTTGTAGTGTAGGGGTTGGGGTTGGGTGCATGGCAATTCTATAATCTAGCTGCGTAACTCTTGATCTGGGGTGGGGGAGAGTTGGTACCTGTTGAGCTGGTTGGTTTTTGTGTTTTTTCTTCTCAGGATCCGAGGCTTGCACAGCCTACTTGAGCTCCCATGGCAATCTAGATGTGTCTTCTGCTGAATCAAGGATGAGGACGACGGAGGAGGAAGAGGTGGGTAAAGTAGGGGGCTTCTGATCGTTTGGAAAAGTTTTCTGATTGGCCCACATTTTTTGTCGTTTTCCTGGGTTTGTAAGGTTTCGTGGTCGGTTTGCTGTGTTCGTGGTGGGCTGGCGCCAGGGTGGACGCGCGTGGGACGGGCGGACGCGCCATACAGACGCGCTGGGTTGTGCACGTGCGTCAGGTGGTGTCCTGTCCCGAAACGTTCTACCAATCGTTATTTCTGTAGAACGGTCGCTACGTAGTCGCGTCCTTAAAATTTGATTTTGGCGCGCTGACCGGGTCAACTCGGTGCGTGAACCACGTACGCTACGCGAGACGTCTTATGGCGTCGAAGCTATGTCGGCGACAGCGATTGCCCCAGTACTTAGATTTTAGATTTTAAATTAATCCCAGCTCCAGATGCAAGGCGGTAACACCTCATCGTCATCCAGCGAGCGACAATCGATGGATCGATCCATCCAATACTGCCAACCTCTGAAGCGAACTGTGTGCTCGTGTACACGGTTCTGCTACTGGATCATCATGCGCATTGGCCACCAAACAAATCGCCCCGTTCACACCGGGGATGAATAGTGACTACTGGAAGCTGCGGAGAATTACCGCGGGACCTTCGTTAATCTAGTTAATCCATGAGAATTGCCGGCGCACATTGTTACATTCGCCGCTTCGGGCCGAGAGGCAGGAGGAAGCTCTAGCTTTTCGTCAGGAAAAACATGGAGGCAGGACAGGTGAAATTTCACAAATTTAACCTTGGGTCAAACTTTAGCAAAAAATAACCTTTTTCGAATCTAATTCAAAAACTAACCCTTTTGCTTAGCGCCCTACCGCGGGTCGCTATGATCTACACCATAGCGACCTCCGATCAGTCGCTATAACCCTGCCAGCGTGGATCGGTGGGGCCCCAGGTGCTCGATCATAGCGACCTAAAATGAGGCGCTATGCCTCCACCATAGCGACCTCCGATCAGTCGCTATCCTTTGCATATTTAGACAGAGAGCAGTCCAGCCCGACGGGACCCAAATTTCGCTAAGTTAAAGCATAGCGCCCTGGTGCTCGTCGCTATGGTTAACACCATAGCGCCCTGCGATCAGTCGCATTAACCAAATTGGGTCATAAGAGGGACCGCCTGCGTAGGGCTACTTGGGCGTATGCTTGGGATGTAGTTGAGGAGTACAACGGCGACACGGAGAAGGACTACGCGCGGTACACCAACGAGTTCGACGAGCTAACCCCTGAGCAGGTAATATTTGTGACGATATCTTGGACTTGTACTTTCATGTAGCATACTCCTCACCCTAATATTTCGCATTGTATCGTAGGTGACATGGCAGCCATATGGTTGGGGAGAGAAGTTGGGATACAATATGGAGTTTCAATTGAACCCTATGTGCATGGCGGAAGAACATCTTTGGTTAATGATGACTCCAATGATGTGCTTGTATGCCGTTGAGTATCACTTGCCGCAACGAGTGATGACCCAATTTGGTTAATGCGACTGATCGCAGGGCGCTATGGTGTTAACCATAGCGACGAGCACCAGGACGCTATGCTTTGACTTAGCGAAATTTGGGGCCCGTCGGGCTAGACTGCTCTCTGTCTAAATATGCAAAGGATAGCGACTGATCGGAGGTCGCTATGGTGGAGGCATAGCGCCTCATTTTAGGTCGCTATGATCGAGCAACTGGGGCCCACCGATCCACGCTGGCAGGGTTATAGCGACTGATCGGAGGTCGCTATGGTGTACAGCATAGCGACCCGTGGTAGGGCGCTATGCAAAAGGGTTAGTTTTTGAATTAGATTCGAAAAAAGGTTATGTTTTGTTGAAGTTTGACCCAAGGGTTAAATTTGTGAAATTTCACGCAGGACAGAGGAGGAAGAGAGGGTACGCCTCCGTCGTTTGAAACGAACTTTTCAGGGACGGCTATTTCGCCACGTTTTCAGATCGCAAGATTGCTCCGGCTACCGCCCACTAGTGCCTATATATCTGAGGTCGTCCTCTGAAATGTTCGAAGGGGTTGAACGAAAATTTAAAGAGTTGGCTAGGCAGATAGCTCTCCCAACCGAACCCTCACGACGACTCTGCAGCTCTGCCGTTTGAAAAGCCACTGTTTTCTGCGCGCCTAGCTAGCTAGAGGAGAGTTGCATGCGAGGTGCTTCGAGCTGGCGAACCGACACGGCAGAGGCGGCGGCCGGACGGTGAGGAGCGGCGGCGAAGACGACGATAGCACCACCGGGGCGGCAATGACAATGGCGGAGCTCATGTCCGGGTACTACCAGGCGCAGGAGATGTCGACGATGGTGTCGGCGCTGTCGCGGGTCGTGGCGGAGGACGACCCGTGGGCGGCGGCGGCGCCTAGCTCTGGCGGCGGGGCGGATCAGGGGTGGAGCGTGGAGGAGCAGCTAGCAATGCGCGGCGGAGGAGGAGGCTACGTCCACGAGCTCGGGAGCTTTCCCGGCGCGCCATCCTCAGAGTTCGCAGGTAAACAGTCAGCGCACGCATGCTTTGCTTACAGAACAGAGCTTTTGCCCCGCATTTGATCTTTGAAATCTCCACCGAGCATTTTTGCATGCTTTGCTTCTTTTCTTTTTGCCGGTTTGTATTCTTGCATGTTACTCCATCCCGAAACGTGGCATTTCTTGATATTTTAAGGTACGCTAATCATGCGATAGGTCATGCGTAGGTGTAGTGGTACACCTAATAAACATGTGCAAATAAAGAGGCACGAAGGGAACTAAATCTTCTCTCAAAAAACTAATCTTTGCACTGGTATAGTGTACATCATTGGGATCTCACATCATTGGGTCTTACCTTAAGCAAGAAGACAATCGATGGGATTTGAAAGCTTACGCCTCTTGTTCTGATAAAGTCATCTAGAACAGCTTCTGAATGCATGCCTTGGCATTTATCCTCTCTTTTTTTGTTTTGCGAATGAGCATTTATCTTTATGTTCTGTTTTCTCCCTAAGGAGACATGGTCTCATGGACACGTGCTAGGTTTTCGTCAGCCTATCCTAGGCACAAAGTGCGTTAAGAAAAGAGTTCTAGATGGAAAAAAAAACTAGTCGTGGGCATGATGCAAGAGCAAGGTAGCATAACAAACCGGTCGTACGATCGCATGGCATGTAGCTCAAAATCGAAACGTTGGACGGAACCGAAGCCCATGAATTTGTCATAGCTGACATAAGGAAATGAAACAAACCCTTATCTGTTCTCTCCTGGCTCACACTACCTGCGGCTAGGCACAGTTGTAAGCCATATAGAAAACTTTGACCTGAATTCACTGCACCTTCTGCATCGCAACAAGGATACAGCTAAGGAAAATGCATTTTCGTCTGAACCAAAGTGTCATAAAGGATATATACTTGGGAAATCTTGTATTTATTTGTTTCCTAGAAAAGACTAGGATTTAGTATTTTCTCGTGTTCTTCCTCTTTAGTGACGAAAAGCTGTTCGGATCCTGAGCTGGTTCTTATCACTGTGCCTTTTGTTTTTTATCGCTTTATTTATTACCTTTGCTGGAATAGATCTTTTTCTACCGCTTTCCAGTTCATTCTAAAAATAACACCACCTCGGTGACAGGTGTGGACGCGTTTTATTTAACACTTTGCAAAACCGCATTCCGTTCACATACGATACATGCATGTGTGTAGAGTCAGTGCACAACTTGGGCTTGCGCAGCTCATTGCCTTTGCTTCTGCCTTTTGCGTCCTCGTGTCGTAACCGTGTATATATATGCGTGTCCGTGCGTGCGCAGGATCGGATCACAGCTCCGACACCCAGAGCGCGAGCGCGGCGACCATGGGCGACCACAACCCCAACTCACCGGCGTCCAACGCGGAGGCGTCCGAGGCGCCGCGGCGACGGTACCGCGGGGTGCGGCAGCGGCCGTGGGGCAAGTGGGCGGCGGAGATCCGGGACCCGCACAAGGCGGCGCGCGTCTGGCTCGGCACCTTCGAGACGGCCGAGGCCGCCGCGCGCGCCTACGACGACGCCGCGCTGCGCTTCCGCGGCAGCCGCGCCAAGCTCAACTTCCCGAGGACGCGCGCCTCCACCCGGCCACCGCCGCCACCGCTGCGCCGGCCCATACGCCGGTCGCGGCGGCTTCGAGCTCTCAGGCCATGTACGGCGCCGGTGCAACCCAGGTGTCGGACTACCTGCGCTACCAGATGCTCCTGCAGGGGAGCAGGGGTGCCGCCGCCAACAACCAAGGCACCCTTCTCCCGTTCTACGGCAGTGGTGGCGGCGTCGGCTCTATGAGCAACTCTTATAGCGGCGGAGGCGGCGGTGTCATGAGCAGCTCGTATGGCGGCGCCGGCGGCACGAGCGGTTTCTTGGGCTCCTACTACTCCTTCCCGCCCTCCTCTGTTTCGGTCGCCCACGTCCCATCCTCCTCCTCTGCTTCCTCTGCTCCTGGTCACTACTACGACTCGCAGCAGCAGCAGAGCGACGCGGCGGCGGAGTGGAACTGGGAGAGCGCGCTGGCCTCCTACCAGGGCACGACGACGGCGGCGGCATCCTGGTCCGACTCAACCCAGCATCATTATCAGCCGCCGCACACGCAATAGTGCAATCGCCAAGCCAAGATGCAACAGTGCAATCGCCGAAGAAGCCAAGATACTGCGCCGTTCTGGAAGAATAAGGTCTGCCTGCACCTGTACGGACGGCGATGGAGATGGAGATGGGCTCGGCAGGCGGAGATCGATCGAGAATGGTGTCGTCAGGGGCGTGTGTGCGATTGACAGCTACCTGCTCATTTTGTTCGTTCCTTGATTAGTTTGGCTAGTGTGGGGTCATCCCCTTATTTTATTTTTATTTCGTTTTGGTTACTGCTACAAAGGGATGGAAATCAAATCATAGAAGAGCGAGCATGTCTGTGGTGTTTGATGGCATGGACATGCTTCTGGATGGAGTTTGGACTTGGATAGATGCATTTGGGAAGGATTTACTCGAGTTACTCTGAAAGTTCTTTTAAGGAAAATAATGTTGGTACCTCGATGGATATGCACAAGAAATCTATCCTACTTGATGCCTTGAGCTGATTTTAGTATTGATCTATTCTTCCCGTTCCAGAAATATTACTATATGTAAATTTTATACATTTTCGCCGAAACAATTCTATAGATACATAGCTAAGACTAATTGTAAATGATGTTTTTACTAAGACACACCACACACAAAAATATAACCCTCAACTTCACAACTCAAGAGATAGGAAAAACATGAATAACATAAACGAGGATTGGATGACATAATCATACCGAATCTTATATAAATCAAGAATGCAGAAATCTGTCGTAGAATTGTTCCTGATCCACACACCAAGTTTTATAGAAAACTAAAATCCTTCATGAAGAACCAGAGAGGCCCACGATGCGTGTCAAATCCTGCCTCCATGATTCTACCACTTAGCAAGACATGGTTCCCTGTTGAAAAAAGTAAGACATGGTTCCAATCGTTTTTTTTATATAAGAGTGTATCGATTTTTTAAACACGATGCTTGCACACTCGGTGTGAAGATGATTTTACCAAAATATGTGAAAATGATAAATTTTGAGGTTTGACCTATGAGAAAACAAAAATGAATTTCTCTATATTCTCGAATATGTGTTCTAAATATACATAGGAATCAATCGCTTTGGCAGAAAGGTCCTCTACTACAAAAGAAAACCAATTTTTTATATAGGGGAAACAAAAGAAAAGCAGGTAGGAAACCCTAGAACGAACCGGCCTCACTAGGGCCCTGCCGAACGGCGTGATAACGATGGCTCTTCTACGTGTCATTGGGCTGCATGCCTTGTGGGCTTGTGGCATCAAAGCCTGTTACGCAGGCGAGAGACCAGGAGGTAACAACACCTCGCCTGGCGGTGTCACTAGACTTAGACTGGCATGATCAATGCTCTTGTAATCAATTCTGATTAATAAAGTGGAGCCTAAAAAAAACTAGGCTGGCATAGTGCTACAGCCAGATCGCTCTTCAAGACGAGGAACAGAGAAAATGCACCACTACAGCCTCTATTTGCTCGTACGTGCGATGATTCCAATCAATTCTGACGGAAGCTCTCTGTGTGATTCGGCAGTTGATACATTCACCTGCGCGCCTTCGGGGTCATCCTAGGGTGAGCAGCAGTTCACCACCAAAAGGACATTTCTTCTCATGGCGCCACTTCCCTTGGTTCACTATTGTAGGCTTTGCCCACCGCACCCTGCGTCTAGAAACAATGTATAACGAATTTCAGAAACAGTGTTTGATTTGATCCGTTTTGTAAGTAATAGCGGTGTGTACATATTGTCGGGTTTGTGCCTACTCGCTCCGTTCCATTTTAATTGATTCCAATATAGATGTATCTAGTACTAAAATATGTATAGATACATCCGTTTTAAAATCAACTAAAATGGAACGGAGGGAGTACCTTTTTGGGGATCAAACCAATACGTTCCGCCACCTCCATCTTCTTTCTGGCGTAATCCAAATAGGTCGTCCGTTCCGGGAACTGAAAGCAAAATGAATTTTAACTTCAGCAAAGATACATCCAGCTCGTGGAAATAAACGAAACCCCCAGATGGAAGACACATTTCCTCACTAGGAAATACATATCAAGATCAACTAACCATCTTTTTCATGGACCCTTTGATCAAGAGATGACAGTCCTCTTCTGAAACCTGTATAAAGAAGCATGTTGCATCAATAAAGAGTCATGTTGACCTGGATCTCCTACAAAAACGAGCTTACCGTTTCACTGATGCAACCCACGAAGGTGTCATACTGGAAACAGAAAATGTATTAGAATTAGCGATACGGCAGGGTAAAACAGAAAACATCTGCTAAAGAAGCTGGAGTAACATATATTCTCTGTGGAGAAGATGACCCAACATGTTTTTTCATCCAACCGTGGAACGCAGGTGGCATTTTTTCAAGTTCCAGTTTCATCTGACCCATCCGACTAGGGAACAACTTCTGCTCATATATTTCCCCCAAAGCATCGTAGAAATCCATCTGAGCAATGTTCAAGCAATGCAATATCAATGTCGAGCTTCCATTTTCTAAATTTAAAATTGTAAATTATCTCAATCAGGTGTGCAGACTGAGGCAGATCGAACCTTTTGCTTAGCAACCCGTTTCCAAATCTCAAGGTAGATTCGATCGAAGTCTTTACGGCTGCTAAAATTGTCTTGAAGGTTGTCTATATAATCCTGAATGGGAAGCAATATAGAATCATCAAATACTATCACCACATATGCTCACCACCAATTAAATACTTTTATTTGGGGAGGGGTCTAGGGCATACGGCATAGCATTACCATGTAGCCGCCCAGAACTGAATGTCTGAATAGATTATGAAACCCTGATCCAATCTTCATTGCTTCAAGACAGGCCCTGCTAGTGTATTTCCGCTTCTACACCAACAAAATCAAATGGTTATGATGTGTAACATTTGATAAATGATATTCCTTCATTGTTATCAAAATGAAGGAAGGCTTTTGGCGGATGATTACCTGCTTTTTGTCAAGTCCAATTTTATCTTCAATCCACTGTCACGTGACAAGAACACTGTTAGTACCAGGATGGCACAAAACTAGCAGTTTAATCACACTTGATCGCATTACATCATGCCTACCTTAATTGCCCTTGACATCTCGTCGTAGAACCGGACATAATCCAGATCTCCCTGGTAGGTACGGTATGTGAGGCAGTAAGAACTCCAATCTTCGTAGTTATGCTGTAACAAGGAAGGAAACAACTGGTAGCAGTCAAACTTGCAGAAACGTAACCACACAAATAATTGACCAAAACAGGACTGAGTCTTAGAATTTGTTTGTCAAAACAAATTGCAGATTGGAGTATATTTTTTTTGTTGGCACAGAGGGATGGAGTGAGTCTCGAAACCTACATTGTTACGGAGCACGAGCCGCTGGTAGTCGTCGAGGCCGGCGATCTTGCTGTGCTCAGGGTGATAGTACCACTCCAGCCTCTCCTCAAGGTGCTCAAAGTAGCCCTGGTCCTCTAGGATGTGCAGAGGGTACTGCTCTTCCAGCGCTGCAATGTCCACTTCATTTCCTGTTGTCAATAGCTTTTAAGCAGGAGCAGAAATTGAGAAAATGAGTACAAACAAGGGAATGCAGAGTACTCACGTGGTTAATGATAAGAGAGATGAGTAGAGTAGTACCAGGTGATCTTTGATGCGGTAGAGGGCTAGCCGCCGGTTCAACTCGGCGAGCTGCTGCTCTTCGCAGTAAGACCAGTACTCTTCGTCGCCGGGAGCTGCGCCCAGGCTAATGCTCCACAAGTAATCGGCGGCCTGCTTGGTGACGGTTTCATCGTCTAGTTCGAGGAGGATTTGCAGTTGCTGTGGCGTTTCTCCTTGCTCGTGTTCTTGCTCCTGCTCGCTGACGCGAGGAGCGGCCAGACTCTCGAGGGTCATCTTTGGTGGATCGACGTTTGGATCGGTGAGGCCGTCCGATGGAAATTAAATTCTTTTGAAGAGGGCGAGTGTGAGACGGAGTAGGAGCATGACATAGACTCAGACTATCATAGTTTCTCAGTCGTATACCGATTTAAATTCTTTTTTGTTTGTTGTTGTTGTTGTTGTTTTGAAGCTAATATTGTATCTGTAACACAAATATACAACACCCAGTAGCTTAGTGATGCTTATGTCGTGTTTGTACCACAAATGTGCAACACAAGATTAGTGAATGAATATCGTAATCATAGGCGAAACCCTAGGTGTCGATGCCCTCGACGAGCAAATTAGTCTACCTGATCAACCCGACGACAATCTCGTCGTCCCGCATTGTGGTGAGTTTAATTTAGGGTTTTCGGTGTGGCAACACACCCACCTTTGTTCTCTTTATATATCACAACAGGAATATTACATGTACGTATACAATACGGTACAGAAACCGACTCTAATACTTCCCCTCAATCTAAACTAGTACATACAAGGTTTAGATTGGTTCTGAATCGGTCTAACATCTGTCGAGTGGCTGGCTTCATGAATATGTCAGCCACCTGATCATCAGAAGAGATAAACCTCACCTCTAAAGCACCATCAGCGACTTGCTCACGCACAAAATGGAAGTCTATCTCAATGTGCTTAGTACGAGCAGGAAACACCGGATTTGCCGTCAGGTAAGTTGCCCCTTGATTATCACACCACAAAATGGGTACACGCTGCCGAGCCACTCCAAGTTCTTGGAGCAATGTATTGATCCACATAGCTTCTGCAACACCATTTGCCAAAGCCTTATACTCTGCCTCCGTACTGGATCTTGAGATCGTAGGCTGTTTCTTCGAACTCCACAACACAAGGTTAGATCCAACAAAGATTGCAAAACCTCCAGTAGAGCGACGATCATCCACACACCCTGCCCAGTCAGCGTCGGTGAAGATGCTAATACCCACAGAAGGAGACTTGTGGATAGTCAAACCAGTGTTCAGAGTTCCTCTAACATAGCGCAGGATGCGCTTAACCACTTCCCAGTGTACCTCAGTGGGCTGGGCGAGAAACTGGCACACTTTGTTTACGGCAAAGGAAATATCCGGACGTGTGAGAGTCAAATATTGTAAACCACCAACAATGCTGCGATACTGGAAGGAGTCTTCAGTGCCTAACGGTGGACCGGTGTTCCTAGCGAGGCGCTCCGAAGGATACATAGGAGTTGAAGTAGGCTTGCAATTCTCCATGCTAACACGATGAAGAAGATCAAGTGCATACTTACGTTGAGTCAGTGTCATGCCCCCGGAAGTGTAAGCTGCTTCAAGTCCAAGAAAATACTCCAACACCCCAAGATCTTTAATGGGAAAGTGTCGGCTAGAGAGTGTACCAAACGCTCCACAACAGCAGGACTCGAGCCAGCAATGACAATATCATCAACATAGACCAACAGGTAGATCTGAACATCACCATGAGAGAAAATGAACAATGAGGTATCGGCCTTGGAAGAAGTAAACCCCAGCTGATGAAGACGAGCACTCAAACGAGCATACCAAGCCCGGGGAGACTGCTTAAGACCATAGATAGCACGTTGTAATTTGCAGACATGAGAGGGATACCATTCATCTTCAAAACCAGGCGGCTGCTGCATATAGACATCCTCAGACAGAAAACCGTGAAGAAATGCATTACTGACATCAATCTGCCGCAGTGTCCATCCTCGAGAAACTGCCAGAGAAAGAACCACATGGACAGTCGCTAGCTTGACCACAGGACTGAAAGTATCGCCATAGTCAATACCTTGTTGCTGCGTAAAGCCACGAGCAACGAGACGCGCCTTGTACTTGTCAACCGACCATCTGGCCGGTGCTTGGTCTTGAAGACCCATTTACTGCCAACAACATTAATCCCCGGCGGACGAGGTACCAGACTCCAGGTGTTAGTCTGACACAAGGCGGAGTACTCATCAACCATGGCAGCACGCCAGGCTGGTTCACGAAGTGCATCACGATGGGAGGTTGGTGCAGCAAAGAAGGCGCGACGGCGTGGGTCGTAACGCACCGTACCATCTGTGAATATCTTCTCGCGTCGTGTAGCATCCTGGTGGCGTGTAACCATGGCATGGCCAGGAGCATCGGAGGGCACGGACACGGAGCATGAGATGACGGCGTGACAGCTGGTGACGAGGTCGAAGCAGGCGACGGTGTGGCAGCTGGTGACGACGCGGTCGAAGTATCGGACGTGGACGACACGAAGGGCTGCTCTGTGTGGGCCGAACCAAGCGACGGCTCAGCTTGAGTGGCAGACGACGTGCATGCGTCGGGAGGCGAGCTGGGAACGTGCTCACCATGCACGTTGATCGCATGCACGTTGATCGCATGCATGCTGCTCTCAGCTTCAAGCGAGGATGCTGGTTGCACGGGCACCTGCGGTACAAAAACAACTGCGGACGTATGATTAGTAGCAAGGTACGACAAGTCATATTTTGCACATGTTCACTCGTAGCCGGTTCGGATGAAGGAAAACTAATCGCTTCGGATAGAGAAGGAATGTC
Organism: Poa pratensis; assembly: GCA_947311845.1. NCBI lineage: Eukaryota > Viridiplantae > Streptophyta > Magnoliopsida > Poales > Poaceae > Poa > Poa pratensis. The sequence goes on from CAMZMU010000027.1 coordinate 26,746,749, forward strand.
GACCGTAACACCGGGAGTTGCAAATGGAAAAACGGACTCGTCGAAAACGACGTCACGAGATATATAGATGCGTCCCGTTGATCGATCCAAACACTTGTAGCCCTTGTGCATAGGACTGTAGCCTAGAAACACACACAGTTTTGAACGGAAATCAAGCTTATGTGCATTATACTTGCGTAGACTAAGCCAACACGCGCAACCAAAAGTGCGAAGAAAATCATAATTAGGCTGGGTGTTAAACAAGCGATGGATAGGTGTATCTTTTCCTAAGACAGGCGTGGACATGCGATTTATAAGATAACACGCTGTCAAGAAAGCTTCATCCCAAAACCGTAACGGAATCGAGGAGTTGGCGAGGAGGGCTAGGCCTGTCTCGACAAGGTGACGGTGCTTGCGTTCAGCAACACCGTTTTGTTGAGAAGTGTGAGGACACGACACCCGATGGGAAATGCCCGTGCGCTGAAAGTATTTGTGCAACCTATGATATTCACCCCCCAATCTGACTGAACAGCCTTAATCTTGACGTCAAGAAGGCGTTCGACATGAGCATGGAAAGCATAAAAGACTTGCTCAACATCAGACTTGTGTTTTAGAAGATAAATCCAGCAAAAACGAGAGTAGTCATCAACAAAACTAACATAATATTTATAACCACCAGAAGATGCAATAGCAGGACCCCAAACATCGGAGTGGATTAACTTGAGAGGTTTAGTAGAAACACGATGAGATGCACTATAAGAAAGTTGATGACTCTTTGCACGTTGACAAGCATCACAAACTAAAACAGAGTTGGGTGATGGTAAACAAGATAAATCATGATGCTTAACAATGTTTTGCACTACATTATTCGAGGGGTGACCGAGACGCTGATGCCACTGGGATGACGTGACCTTGACACTGGAGCTAGCCTGGCGAGATGGGAGTGATGCTCGACTATATGGAATCGGATAAAGCCCATCATGACTTCTACCGTGAAGAAGGATTCTCCTCGTGGCCTTGTCCTTGACACAGAAAAAATGACGATGAAATTCAACAAAAACGTCATTGTCAGACACAAGGCGATAAACAGAGAGGAGATTTTGACTAATATGAGGAACATGAAGAACGTTATTCAAGCGAATAGATGAACCGGCTAAATTCGAATGACCAATGTGCGAAATAGACAAACATGTACCATTTGCCACTTTAACATGGTCCTTCCCGCCATAGCGCTCGTGATAGTGGAGGCGCTCGAGATCGTTGGTGAAGTGGTCCGTAGCCCCGGTGTCCATCAACCAGGGAGGCGGGGCGTAGAGCTTGTGGTTGCAGCGTTGCCGGAACGCTGAGTGTTGTTGTAGTTGTTGCCGCGGAGATCATGGTTGTAGCGGCGGCAAGCGGGAGCCTCATGCCCCCAGTAGCCGCAGAGTTGGCAGCGAGGGCGCTGCTTCTTGCCATTGCGCCCATTACCGCCGGACTGCTGCGCGACGTTAGGGCGGTTGCCACCACCTCCACCACTGTACCCGCCAGAGCTCTGGCAGTCATTGCCGCCATCATACGGGCGACCTTGCCCGTGCTGGTACGAACCGTTTCCAGTAGGGCGACCCCCGCCATACGGGGCGGGAGCATACTCCGGGGGGCGCGGCTGGCCGGCGTTGTTGAAGTAGCCAGGCCGCGACGCAGCGTTCGCCGAGGAAGTCCACTCCGCGGACTGAAGTTGTTGTGCCTGGAGAGCCTCGAACGAGAGAATATGTGAGTAAAAATCGGAGTAGGGTACCAAGCGATTACCAACGGTGAGGGATGCCGCGATCGCATTGAACGCGGGACTGAGGCCGGTGATAATGTAGTCCACAAGCTCGTCATCGGAGACGGTGGCGCCGGCTGCCGCCATGCAATCGGCGAGGGACTTCATCTTGTGCATGTACTGCGCCGCGGTCAGCTCCTCTTTCCTCAGCGACTGGAGTTGGCGACGGATGTGTCGCACGTTGGCGCGACTCTGCGCGCCGAACATGATATGTACAGCAGACCATGCCGCTGAAGCAGTCTGGCAGCCAATGAGCTGGCAGGCGATGTCGGGCTCCATGGAGCCAAGCAGAAGGCCGAGTACCCTCTGATCCGTGACCCACCATGCGGCGTAGTCCGGGTTGGGAACCTCCACACCGGCGTCCCTCGTTCCTTGCTTGATCGTCTTCGCCGGCGCGGTCATGGTGCCGTCAAGATAGCCATGAAGGCCGGCGCCTGAGAGATTGGGGAGGGTCAGCCCCTTCCAAAGCATGAAGTTGCTCGAGTCGAGGCGAACGGCGGGCTGGGCGATCGCGGGCAGAGCAGGCACAGCCGAGGCGGAGACGATCGGACCGACGAACGTGGAGAGCTGTAGGGAGGTTGTCATTGCGGCGGCGCGGATTGGAGCACGCGGCAACGCAGAAGCGGAAGGTTGGATGGGACTCGCGGCGGCGGCGCGGAAGAAGCTCGCGCGGCAGCGGCGGACTCGCGCGGCGTGAAGGAAGCTCGTGCAGCGGCAGACTCGCGACGGCACGGATGAGGCTCGCGCTGCAGCGTGGAAAGCAGAACTCGCGCTGGATTGCTCACGCGGATTGCTCACGCTGAAGTAGTAGTCACGCGGATGATTGCGACTCGCGCGACGGCGGCGGAAAGCAGTGATACCAAGTTTAATTTAGGGTTTTCGGTGTGGCAACACGCCCACCTTTGATCTCTTTATATATCACAACAGGAATGTTACATGTACGTATACAATACGGTACAGGAACCGACTCTAATATGGTGAACCCTTTAATAGACCGCAGAGATGGTCATGGACTACATGTGGACATACCTTGGTGATGGATGGCAGCCCTTAAGACGTGCAACAATTGTTGATGTGTATCGGTCTAAACGGTGCCTATCTTGACACGGCCGCAACTTGGAACTAGCGGCGCGGCTGTGCCCCTCTCTAGGCGACTATCCTATACCGTGTTGGTTGGTGGAGCCTGATCCTACTCTCAGTTGTACACGAAACTAATTGGTTTATCTTTTGTGATGCTTATCGTAACACAAAATGCACAACACTAGCCAATACCCACAAATTGCAACGAATAGTTGTAGCCAACATTATTTAGTGTCGGTCACGCGAGAAGATGAAGAAAATTATCTATCAATACTGCAAACGGAAACTATAGATGGAGAACGAGTTCCATAGAGCACTTCATTTTTAACGGTCGGAAATGATATTTTACTCTATTTTTTAACGTTCAAAAATAATATTTTGAAATTTCAAAAAATATGAGTTTTTAATATATAAACGATGTTGTATTATACCGATGTGTAAAATCCTTACATATACTAATCTCCCTAGGATTCAAGCTCTCTCCTTGCTTTCACATATACTCCAATGAAACAATGACACCTATCATCTATAAGATGGACCCACTCAGCTCTTATTTTATATTAAGTTTGAGTTTGACGTTTTTATCCCTTAGATATACTAAACTCCCTCTAACACATATCATTTAAGGTGGACCCCACTCAGCTCTTATTTTCTATTAAAATTGAGCTTGACATATTTCTTTGATATGTACATTTCTACGTATCTCCTAAATTAATTGATGAAAAAGTTAATATTTTTAGCTGCACACAAAAGAAAATTGTGGTTGTGAAAAAGAAAAAATATCTCAATTACTCTCTTAAAATATATTTCTCTTTTTGTGTAGCTAAAATTATCTTTTTCGTGTAGCCCAAAAAAAGAATACTTTTACAGAATGTACAGTACCAGTACACACCGTAGTTGTATGCTTTATTTCAAAAATTGAAACCTAAACATGTCGTTTCGACTTTCTTTTTATGCGGTGAATTGAAGATACGAACACCCCCGATAACTCTCTCCCTTATCATTTCTCTGCCGCCAGAGCCACAATAGTATCGCGCAGTCTATGCAACGCGACATTTCTCTCTCTGCTTTCCATGAGTCATATTCTAACAAAAACATCCGTTCTGCCACAAATTTAGCCCCTCTCTCTGCACATACATCTGCCCCCATCAAGCTCCGAGGACTACAGGGTACCACAGTCCCCAATGTCGCGCTCAATCCATTATCAAGTTGCATGCCACATGCACTCCCGTACGGTGCATATTCTGGTGGTCATCCAATGTCGTTGATCTGAAGGACTTAATGCATTTGTTGTAGTAGTTACATGTGAACACATGTTGTCGTCATTGCTATTAGATGCTCGACTACTCGGTGATGTTGCCAGCTGCATTGAGATCGTGAGCAACAAGTCGATGGTAAATGGGGGTGTACGAATGAGTTAGACGCCTCGTTGTTGGATACCACCTAATTACGAATGGAAAATGATGCAGATATTGAGTTGCGAACCTTTTCTTTACAGTATGCTTGATCTATCACTTGTATTAAGTGAACAAGCCAGATTATTTAAACAACTACATGTATGTATTAGCTACATGGTTGGATGCAAAAACTGAAAGTGTACAATGATAAAATAGTATGTTTTGTTAAACGTGTGACGAACATGAAAAATGTATGTTTAGAGATGGGCATTCCTGCAATTAGACATGTAGTCTAATTGTTGGATAGTATCCATGTAGCTTTTTTTAATATAAATTTTTATTAGTCTGGACCCGATGCACATATAAGATAATATGTAAATCACTTAAGACCTCACTTAGCTATGTTTTTAGTGCATTAATTAGAGTTTATCGGTGGAATGTTTCTCTGTTTTTTGTTTTCATAGAGTATGGACTGTAATCTATGCAATTGACTTAAGTACGTGAAAACCTAATTAGGCTAACTGTTATTTTTTTTGAGATAGTTTATGTTAGATTTTTTTTATTTCACAAAAATTAGTTACCTTGAGTGCAGAACCTTGATGGCTAATCAAATCTTGGCAAATCTAGCTTGAGTCTGCAATGTTCATCATATCGTACGGTGTCTACGTATTGTCGGAATTATGCTCATTTTGTTTTGAAATCATCATAGAAGCAAGTACACAATTTAAACTTTCATGGCATTTCATAATTGTGGTCATATACTGATCGTCTAACTGAGTATCTGTAGATGTTAGCTTTTCTATATGGGGTCATGTTCTCTGAATGGTGTATGCCTAACCTTGCTACAAAATTGACATGATTGTGTCCTCTTCTCTACTTCTCTATGTTTATGCGAGAATGATTAAGTGGTCTTGTTGCAAGTGAGATCGCCAGTGATACTTTTTATCTATTATTGCTAATGTTTCTTATATATGTTTCGCAAAAGGTCTATTTATTCATCTATACGGACGCGGCAACGCGCGTCATATCCTTCTAGTATTATTAATATTGCATATTTTAGACTACAAAAGAGATATAAAGCTTCACAGGAAATATTGGCAAAAACTGTGGAAAATTTATGCCCCCCACCCCCAAAGTGTGATGCTTCTGGTGGAGGGTAATCAAAAAATTCGTTCCGACAAGAGCGATACTGAAGAACAGGCATGTGGAATAGATTGCACATTGTGAGGCATGTGGTGCATCAGAAGAGTCGATACCACATGCTCTTTTTGAGTGCACCTGGGCTCAGCTTTTTTGGCAGGAGATGTGATCCATGGCTGGGCTCAAATTGCCATCTTTCCATCCAAACTCATGGGCTATTGATACGATTGATAATTCAATGATGAGTGAGAAAGATACATGTCTTATTCAATGCGGTTGTTGGGCAATTTGGCAAGAGAGAAATGAAAAGAAACATGGTGGCAACAATAGGTCAGTAACCTTGAGTGCAGAACAGGGAGACTATGAGAGATTTTCCTAGTTTTAGTGTAACTTTTATTGGGAGTGACGGTAATCAAGCTGCTCATCTTTGCGCTAGACAGGCTAGTTCGACTAGGAAGAGATGTATGTGAATTTACTATAACCCGGCCGCTCTTGCCAGCACTCTCTTGAGAGTTAGTTTAATCCTACTATCGTTGATTAATAAAGCTCTCTAAATTCGAGAAAAAAAGAGATATAAAGCCCGACGTTCTCAATTCTTGCGATCCAACTACGGGTTGGTTCTCAACCTCCGTCCGGTTCGACTCGACCCTACCCGACGTCCGTCCCTTTCGCGCTCGGGCCAGCTCAACGCCAGCCCGGCGAACACGCCTTACCCGACCCCACAAAGCCACAACGACGCCGGGCTCGGGCCGGCCGGTTCCTCGTTGACGCCGTCACGGCTTGTGTCTAGCCTCGAGGAAACTCGCTGGCTGGCTGGCTGGCTTGGACTTGGACTCGGTGGCTCCGCCCCTGAAGGCTGAACCGCTCCGCTTGCTGCCACTTTCCGTCAAGCCGAGCGAAAAGCAGCGGCAGCGACGCCTCACCCGACCGGAAGGTTGTAGAGAGGGAGGCCATGGCGATGGAGAAGGAGTCGACGTCGGTGCCGCTCACGCCGTCGTCGGCGGGGGACGCGGCCGACCCCGAGGACCCGGCCAAGTCGCCGCCGCGCCCCAGCTCGCCATCCACCTCCACCCGCCAGGTCCGGATCCATCCAACCCCTGCTGCCAACCGCGGCCGCGCAGGCCTAATCGCGCGCGTGATGTTCCTGTGCCGCTATATACTACCGTAGGGCCGTTCGGGGCGTAGGTTGCGCTTCCAGATGGTCGGATCTGCTCGTATTTGAGGAGCTCGATTTATTTGTGCTGCTCGTGTGTGGTGTGGGTGATTGCTGAATTCCGTTGGAGGTTCGATGTGTTCAGAACGTCAGATACAGGAGTTTAGCTCGGTTCGCTCGAATTTGCTAATTCTGGCGATTATTGGGGATTATATTGAGCTTGTCTGGGAGACTGCGGCTGTGTTAACGCTGTTGATTGATTATTAGTTCGTGGGCTTGCAAACTTCATAGTTTAGTAGTCAAGCAGTTCAGTTCTGATATTTGATGGCTTAACTAGAAAACATTGGTGTCAGATATTCTTAGAACACATTCTCCTAGAATCGATAAATGTGGGTAGTTCTTTTGTGCGGAAAGGCACCCGCGAACAAATTGCCGACTGTAGTGTTGTATTAAGTACACCGGGAAGAGGGGGAGTCTTTGGGGTTAAGCTTATCTTCAGGTACCAATTTAGCACCCACAGATGGGCTTGCACTGCATACTCTTCCATGGAATGAGATCTATGAATGAAAAAAATTCAAGCTCGGTAACTTGGTTAGCTGAACCTTGTATGTGCTTGATGCATTTCTGTCATGTGTGCTTAATTTGAGTATGCGGTACAAAGCGATTTGCGATTAATGAATTCTCAGCATGTACTAGAATCATATACAACTTAACGCAGCTCTAGATTGTTGTAATGTTTCTCAATATTTTACCCAAAAGGTGCTGCATTCACAAAACTCGATTTTTATAGGTCATTTTCATTTCACTAATTGGCTGATGGTTGCTCTGTGATTTGTAGGCATGCTGCGCTGTTCTTCAAAGTTGGGTATCGAGAAAATTTATGACTGGATGGTACATCCTTCGCAAGAACTAAGTTAAATATACATGTTACCACTATGCATACTAACCTTTTTTTGTTTCATGTTTTTTCAGTGTAGTTCTTTTTCCGGTGGCCTTCACGTTCTTCATTACATGGTGGTTCGTTCAATTTGTTGATGGTTTTTTCAGTCCACTATATGCAAAAGTTGGAATCAACATATTCGGTAATCCTTGTACTTGTACTTGTACTTTGTTCATGCTGTTTTTGGTAGTGATGACCTTACTAACTTAGAATTACAAGTGTTAAAACTTTGTATATTGTGTGAGTATAAAGGGATATCTGGTTGGTATCTTATCCTCATCGGTATAAAAATGCATCAATAGTCCTAAAATTTAGGTCCCTTGGCAAACAATTAGAATATCCAGCTTTATGTTTTGATGGGACATAAGATAATGTTGCTGGAATTGGTAATTGCATGCTTGAAAACTTTTGCCATGGGGTTAAATTGGCAATAACCAAATTGGGCCTAGATCTTCTACCGCAGTAATTATTTGGTAACACTTGACCATGTACTTTATGTGAAATCCAAAGAATTTTCTTGGTCACAGAATCCATGTTTATGTTGTAGCAAGTGCTTATTGCTTCACTGACACTTTGCAGGTCTTGGTTTTCTGACTTCTCTGGCATTCATATTTATGGTTGGCATATTTGTTTCTTCATGGTTGGGTTCAACTGTTTTCTGGGTCGGAGAATGGTTCATAAAGAAAATGCCATTTGTGAAGCACATATATTCGGCATCAAAGCAAGTCAGCACTGCCATTTCACCAGGTTAAAATCCACACCATTTTAACTATGTCATAAACCAGTTCTTCGTTGTCCTTTTGGTCCATGTGTTTCACAGTTGGGTGTTATTGTGTTGACTTTGTTCTGTTTGTTACAAGAGTATCACAGGGCCTATTGCGCATTATCACTTATCACAAAATTATTTTTTGTTTGCCAGACCAAAATACTACAGCATTTAAAGAAGTTGCAATAATTCGACATCCACGTGTTGGTGAATACGCATTTGGATTTATAACATCAAATGTTGTCCTTCAGGTACTTAATTTTCAGAAGGATCTTTGGTTACATCAACAATCTGTTATTGAGATGCTCCGTGTGATATGGGCCAAATATGCTTCATATGGTGCACTTACACCTGTTTTATGGTCTTTTTTTTATGTGTGTTATACTACAGACAGACAAAGGCGATGAAGAACTCTGTAGTGTTTATGTGCCAACAAATCATCTATATATCGGTGATATATTTCTGCTGAACACTGATGAGATCATCAGCCCAAACTTGTCCATTCGAGAAGGAATTGGTAAGTTACTATGATGGATATCCTTTTCCGCTTTACTTGTTTCTCCCCAAGAGTTCTTGTCTATTGCTTTACTGGCTAGAGCTGATAAAGGGATCTTCCCTGAAATTACTTGACTACTAATTCTAATACAGCATTATTATTTTTCCCGATCCTACAGAAATTATTGTTTCTGGAGGAATGACCATGCCACAGGTGATTGCATCGCTCGAACCCATCCCAAGGAAGAGCCAGAGCATCCGCCTAAATAGAATAATGACGTGACGGAAGAGTCATCAATACAGCGAGTAAGAAAACTCGAGACATTAGCTTAACTGCTTCAGCCATTATGTTTCATGTTGGCTGATATTGGCCTGTAAATCAAGCAGATCGTGAATGTGTGGATGGCAACTCAGGTGTTGGTCTGTTTGTGCTGTTCGTTTATAATGTGTTACATGTCGAGGCTGGATATGGAAAGTTGATGAACAAACTGGATGGAAGCGTCATCTCGATGCCCTGGAAATATCACACCTGTTGCTCTTATCTGTGTTTGCTGACTGCTCCGAAATGTTATCGTCTACGCACCGGAGGTGCTGACAGTTAAATGTGGATGTGTACAAATAGTGCGCCTGATTAAATTCATTTGTAAAAGTGTGCTATGTAATGCCATGTTGACTTTGTCTACTACAATATCCACACAACACAATGCTGACTGGTTTCTCTTGAGCATCTCTTTGCTTCATGTTTCTGGACATCTATTGAAGTGTTATGAACTTGTGCCGCTGTCTCTGGGGCGGCAGGACGGAAGAGTGATGGATCGGAGGGATGTTTACCCAGCCCCATCCCCATTGTGTTTCTTGAATATTTGCTGCTAAGTGCTGACTGCTACTACTACTACTGCCCCTTCGTGTTGTGCCAGGTGTAGTGCAAGTGCAGGACACTGATTTCCCCCTTCGTAGTCTGCCAGGTGTTGTGCAAATGCAGTACACTGAAATGCTCCTCTGAAATGGAGCTTTCCAGAAGTGACTTTTTGAATCAATGACATGTGACTGGCGAAACCATAAGCAATGATGAAAAACTGGAACTGAATTACACTCCAACTGACAAATACATATAGGGGTCGTTTGGTAGCCATCATTTTGAGACAGAATCATGAAATTCATTTGTCATTTCATGCCTAACATGTCTAGTTGGCATGAAATTGGACATGTCAATTCATTTGGAAAATCCAGCAGATGCCTTTTGTGTGTTATGTCAATTCTTATCTCTAACCATGTCTGGCAAATAAATTGATGGGTGCCAAACGAGCTCATAGTGTAACCGCAGAAATTGAATTAATCTCCATGGCATCAGCCAAAAGAACGCGCACAGATAAAGTTTACAGCAATTAACCTGCCTAAACAGAGTTTCACAAAAACTCACTGGGCGATTAGCATGCAGCGAAACAATTGCATTTCCGGCATCACCAGAGAAGAATAAACTCTACTCCTATGAGCTAAACATTATGCTTGCTCGACGAACAGACATCAGAAGATTCAGAAGTGAGATCAATAACTGCACAGCGTCTGAAGTCTCATCAAGTACGATAGTATCAAATCCAGAACGGGGAACTGACCAACTCACTCTGCATATGGAAAGCCAGTGATGCGTATCTTCTTCGCCGGATAATGGCGGGGGCCGTCGCAAAACTCGCAGTGTGGCCTGCCAGACGTCCTGGAGCGGCAGGGAAGGCAAAGGCAGGCGTGCTTCACCGGTATCAAACGCTCCAATGCCGACTCGCGCCCGCAACCCAAGCATACGACGGATTCGGCGGCTGGCACCACCATCTCCGATGCGGGCGCCGCCACTGCCGCTGAGGACTGATCGGCGATAAACGCCGCTGCGAGCTGATCGGCGGGCGGCGGCGCCTGCACCTCCGCCTCTGCATCTCGGGCGAAGGAGAAATGTCAGTCCAAGAAACGAATTGCAAAGCCAAGAAACGAATCGCAAGCCACGAAACGAAGCGGAAATGGAAGAAAATATACCGTCAGGGACGTGGTTCAACGGCCCAAGGTTCAAGAAAGCAAATATGTCTGCAATCTGGCTCTCCTCGCTGGGGTCTGCAAGAAACCAAGAAACCAAACCCAGTCTCAAGTCTCAACACCCCGAAATTCAAGAAAGAAACGCGGACAACAGGAAAGAGAAGAGCGCACTGGGGCACTCACATTCACCGCCGTCATGGTCGTCGTCAGACAGGTTCGTGCTGTCGCTGCGGGAGTCTGCAAGAAACCGAGAGAACGGCACTCTGAACACACCAAAGATCAAGAAACCGCAGAATCAAGAAGAAGATCGCGCTTAGTAATTCACCTTCGCTTTCGCTGAAGTCACTGCTTTCGCTGAAGTCACTGAGGGATTCCACGTCCTCGTAGTGGTTTCCAGCCCCCCTCCACGGTGGACGTGGCCACGACGATCCGGGAGCGTCGTCGTCGAAGGCCTCGGAGGCCTTCCGCTTCCCTGCCATCTCTCGCTCGCCTCGGCAACCACTGCACTACCAAGAAATCGATTGAACGCCTCGGCGAGAACCGATCCGAACGGCGGAGAGAGGAGAGGTGCGCTCGAGACAGGAAGCTACAGAAAAGAAGAGAGAATTGCAGGGGAGAGGGGGAGGAAGACGAGACAGTATATAGAGGGAAGCGACCGGCGAGTTGGATTTTGGGAATGGACGGGAGAGCCCAGCTTACTGGGCCAAGCCGTTTGGAAACAGCTCATTTACGGCCCAACAAACATCTGGCGGATCGAACCCACACCTCCTCTGAGTCATCTCCTGTTATTTCGTTTATTATAGTTATTTTATTACTGTAATTATTTCATTTACTATCAGCAAGAGTTGTTTCTACTAGGACAGCGAGAAGAACTTAACACCAAATTTACTAGGATGATGCAAGTTAACACCCAATTTACGGCCCAGCAAACATCTGTCTGTTCTTCACGTTTGTTACAGCAATATAAACTAATCTTGACAGAAGCTCGTGCAATCACAAGGATGATGCAAAGTGAACAGGTAACTCGTACAGGAGCAAAACTATAAACATGCTAAAATAGTACAAATCCAGTTCTTACACCCATCACACAAAGATTACAGTCAAGACACGGGTAACAACAATTCTTTCTCATTGCGCAGCAGGAAAAAAAATGGGCTCACAAAACTTCAGAAGTTCAGAGAGAGGGAGAACTGCAAATATGGTGCAAATTCAGTTTTTATACCCATCACACAAAGAGACACAGGAAGAACCGCTATAAGTTCTGCATCTGGGAGAGTCAAATCCCAATGGTAGATTCCTCAAGCTAGCTTGCTTGCATGCTTAGAGACTAGCGCTTCAGTTGCCGCTTCCTCACACTCAATTAACAGAAACTGAACCAAAAATTCCAATTGACAAACACAAATGTTGTTTCAGAAACTGAATTTGCTACTCAAGCTTGCTTGCATGCTTAGGGACTAGCGCTACAGTTGCCGCTTCCTCACTCTCAAATTCTCAATTAACAGAAACTGAACCAAAAATTCCAATTGACAAACACAAAAGTAGTTTCCGAAACTGAATTTGATCTTCAAGCTTGCTTGCATTCTTAGAGACTAGCCCTTCAGTTGCCTCTTCCTCACTCTCAATTAACAGAAATTGAACGAGAAATTCCAGTTGACAAACACAAATGTAGTTTCAGAAACTGAATTTGCAGCAACTACTAACCAGTCGCATTTCCGACAAAGATTCCAATTGACAAACACGAATGTAGTTTCAGAAACTGAACCTGCCTAAACAACAATTCACAAAGATTCTCTGGCAGAAAATATTCAGCGAAACAATCGCATTTCCCACATTAACAGAGAAGAAAAAACTACTCCTATGAGCTAAGCATTATGCTTGCTCGATGAACACATAAGAAGATTCAGAAGTGACATCAATATCTGCACAACGTCTGAAGTCTCATCAACTATAGTACGATAGCCTCAATTCCAGAACGGGGAACTGACCAACTCCTCACTCTGCATATGGATGGACGGCCAGTGGCGCGTCCCTTGAATCTTCTTCACCGGATCAATGGCGGGGGTCGTCGCAGTACTCGCAGTGTGGCCCGCCGGACGGGATGGACCGGCAGGAGGGGCAGAGGCAGGCGTGTTCCATCGGTTCCGGGCGCAACGATGCCGGCTCGCGCCCGCAACCCAAGCACAGGACGGGGTCGGGGCCCGGCACCACCATCTCCGGGGCGGGCGCCGCCGCTGGGACGGACTGATCGGCCACCTCCGCCACTAGGGGATGATCGCCGGGCGGCGGCTGCTGCACCACCGCCTCTGCGTGCTGACCTCCCGCCGCAGCGAGCTCCTCCTCCCACTCTGCACCACGAAGTAATTTCAGTGCAAGAAACGAATTGAAATCCAAGAAACGAATCGCAAAGCCAAGAAACGAATCGCAAGCCAAGAAACGCAGCGGAAATGGAAGAAAACTTACCGGCGGGGACTTGATTCTGCGGCTGAATGTTCAATTCCCCTAGCTCCACTGCCATATCGTTCCCCACGCTGGATCCTGCAAGAAACCAAAGTCTCAACACACCGAAATCCAAGAAAAGGAGCACGGGGACATCAAGGAATCGAAGAGCGCGCTTGGGCACCCACCTTCACCTCCGCTGCCGGCATTGCCGGCGCCGGCGGACGAGTACGAGGACGATTCCTCGTTGTCAGCCACGTACGTCCCGTCGCTTCGGGAGTCTGCAAGAAACCAAGAGAACCACACTCTCAAGTCTCAACACATCACAGCCCAAGAAACCCATGACAACCCAAGAAACGCGGACGTCAAGAAGAAGAGGAGGAAGAACATCGCGCTTGGGAACCCACCTCCACTGCTGACGGTGGAGTCGTCGTCGTCGTATCCGTCATCCATCCGCAGCCTTCGCGGTGGAGGCGCGCGCGCCGATGCACGAGCGTCGTCGGAGGCCTTCCGCTTCCCTGTCATCTCTCGCTCGCTTCAGAAACCACCGCACTACCAAGCAATCGATTGAACGCCTTACGCCTCCGCAGCAGTAGAACAGAACCGGACCGAACAGCGGGGAGAGATGGGCTTCAGAAAAGAAACTCCGGGGAAAGAAGTGAGAGTTGCAGGGGAGAGGGATGACGCCGGGAGGAGGAAGACGAGACAGTATATAGAGGGAAGCCACACCCGAGTTTGATTTTGGGCGTGTGCAGGAGAGGCCAGCTAACTGGGCCGACGCGCCATCCACGGCCCAACGACTAAGTGATTTGTTAGGCGGTCCTAACCATAATATTTTACGGGAGCCCCTATACGGCGCCTAAGAGTTAATCGTTAACTGGAGCTCTCGCGACCCTGACCAAGCCGCCCGCGACCCGATGTGCGACGCCGCGGCCGCCGCTGCGTAGCTTGGCCCCGAGCTCTCCCCCGCCCCTTCGCCATCTCACATGACCCTCTCTTCCTCCCCCCTCGTCTTCCCAGCCACCAAAGCTCCCAATCCACCTCCCATCCCCTGCCCCCATGTCGATCCAGATTCAACATCCTCGCCTGCTGCTGTCGTTGGTGGAGATGAAGGTCCGGTTCCCCACACCCTCGGATGCGCTGGGAACCTCCTGCCGCCTCCCCCTGCTCAGCTCCCCCCAAACTTCAAGCCGGTGCACATCTCCGAGGTTCCCTTGGCGGCGAAGGAGCAGGGCTGGGAGGAGGTTGGGGGACGGCGTCGCCGGAGGCTGCTGAAGACGCCTACTTCACCTCCCAGGAAGGAGGCTGGCTCTCCACCGCCTTCAAGAGGAGGACCTTCGGCCTCTGCTTCCGATGCTTGGCGCCGGAGCACTTCGTCGCGGACTGCCGAGGCCCTGTTCGGTGCCTGAGATGCCGCTGCTCCGGCCATCGCAAGCGGGACTGCACGGCCCGGCACCATGTCCCCCCGCCCGCTGCCGCTGCTGGTGGAGATGGAGCTCGCCGCCGCCACTGCTCGCCTCCAGCGCCTCCTTGCCGCTCGAGGGACACAACTGCTGACCAAGCGCATCGCTCCTGCAGCCGCTCGCCTCCTGCCCCTCCTCTTGGAACCCAGCGCTCATGGGCCTCGGTTGTCGCCGAGCAGGAGGATCCTCGTGATCTTGGGGCGGGTGTTCCTGGTTCTGGCCTTCCTGCCGATGCTATGCGGATGTTGCAGCCTCTCCTTGCAGCTCAGGCGGAGGCGTTGAGCGCTGAATTGCAGGCCATGTTCGCTGCTCGTCTCGAGGAAGTCTTCCTGCCCCTTCGCGATCTGGTAGCCTCGGTGCAGGGTTGGACTGAGCAAGTTTCAGGCCTTTGGGATCTAATGGAGATTGTTGGTGGAAGGCTTGCTCTTGCCGATCTGTTGGCGTCAGCATCGGGCACGCATTATGAGTGTTTGCCTATCAACGTGAGCGATGGCATGGATGCTAGCACGGAGGTTGGGGCCGGTTGCGGCTTGTCTGTGCTAGGTGGTTTGAGTGCACAGGCTTCAGATGATCCTCTGGTTTTGGACCTTCCTTCGCTAGAGATGGTGCCTCATGGCATGGAGGAGCAGGACAAGGTTGATCAAGTCGTGACCTCATGCAATGGCTTGGGGCTGACAGTGGCAGCGTTGCCTGTTAGCTTGGTTGGAGAGGCGGCCGTCGAGTCGGCTGCTGGTGCTAGTTGCTCGACTGATCTGTGTGGAGGTTTGGTGCCACAAGTAGATGATCCCCTTGACGTTGTTTTTCCCCAGCCAAGTCCTGGCTTCAACACTTGGAGGAGCAACAAAAGGTCAATGATGTCGTGCATGCTTGCAAGGGCCTGGAGCTTACTGAGGAAACTTCCGCCGTCAGCTTTGTTGTGGACGCGCCTCTGGAGCAGACACCGCCAAGAGACTCTTACAGCTTGATGGTTTTCGAGCCGAACCGCTCACTTGGTGGCAATGGAGGGCCGCTTTCTCAGACCTCGCCCACCCTATTGGATGAGCTGTTGAGCAATTTCAGTTGCACAGAGCAGCTATCCTTGCTCGATGCACCAATTAACTTGCAGCTCGAACACGGCTCCTCTTGGGTTGGAAGGCGAAGTGGCAGGTTGGAAAAGAAGAACAAAAACTGCACCATCCCCATTTCCAAGCGAGCTGAATTCAGATTGGCAGAGTCTTTTGGAGAATGTCGGGGGGCTACCCCCGGGTAGGGTCAAGGCTTGGCCTAAAGATGAGTTTAAAGATATGCCGAGGTACGGAAAGGGCCGACCTGTTTGGGCTTGGGAGTGTCCGAGCATCATCTTGACCTGGAGGATACAAAGGCCGACCTATCTTGGCCCAGAGGGATCCGAGGTATCCCGTCAGCCTGGGCCGAGGTTCACTGTCCGAGCTATGGTCAGCCGACCTAATACCTCGGTGCTATGGTTTGTATGGTGAGTACAGGAGAAGCTGTGTGAAGGAAGTTATATCCGAGGTGGTCGATCTTAAGTACAAGACCCGAGGTATGAACGGGAGCAAGACCCGAGCTAACCAAGGCAGGAGGCCATAGGTCGGGCAGGAGTCAATGCTCCTGTCACTTCTAGCCGGGTACAAGAGCGCCTGACGCGGGAGCGTCTGTCACGGAGCCTGGCAGAGGCGTGCCCCGGGTTCGGCGGGGCTGCACGTCTCTGACCGCTGACCACGCGGGATCTGGGAAAAGGCTACGAGGTAGCTCTGCCAGGCCACGTCCTGTCTGTCAGAGGAGACATGCTAGTTCTGCCGTTAGGCACAGGAGATGGGCAGGCCACGTCTTGTCCCTGACAGAGTACGGTGACCGCAGAGGCATGGCAACAGTGTTCAGCGAGGGCACAACGGTAACCCGGTTGGCCTATATAGAGGGCTTCACCCCCCTCCTGCTTGAACCCCGAGGGAGAGATCGATCAACAGAAGAGAAAGAAGAGAGAAAGGAACCTCGGAACACCCCGGAAACACCTCGGAGTGCCTTCTTCCTCCCGCGTAGCTCCATCTTTTACCTCAAGTTCTCACCATTGTATCATCATACAGCTCGAGGAGCAGCTTGTACTTGTCACTTTGAGCTATACACTGAGTAGGATAGTGCTGCAGTAGGGGTGTTACCTCCGCAAGAGGGCCCCGAAGCAGGGTACATCGTGGTGTGCTTTGTGTTCTTGGTTTCTTGGTTTCTCGTTCGTGTTCTTGTGTGTTCTTGCGTGTGCACTTCTTGAGTGCATAAACCCTCCCCGGATTCCCCCAACGACCATTCGGCCCCATCTTAGCCATACCTATGGCATCTGCCGTGATCCCACCACGACAGTTGGCGCCCACCGTGGGGCAGATTGAGGCGTTGGAGGGAGTTTACATCCGGACGGGCTCAGGCGAGCGTGTTCTTTCCGGGCTTATCGCCAAGATCGGTGAGTTCACCTTCATCAGCGACAACGCGGGGTGTTTCGCCGGCAAGCCCTTCCCCGAGCATGGCTTCACCATGATGCTCGGCAGCTTCGTCACTATGTTGCTGTCGAGGTTGTTCGCGGGTACCCGGAGCAGGTGCTCGTGGACGACGAAACTCCTCTCCTCGCGGCTTTAGGTCGGCGTATCACTCGCCCCGAGAGCTGCGTGGAGGTGATGATGACAGGTCCGGTTGATGCCGCTGGCAAAGTAGATGCCAGCAAATCCAAGCGGCCGAGGTTGCTAAGGTGAGATCTGCAAAGCCCAGGCTAGAGAAAGAGCTGCCTGGTACCCCCGAGCTGCAGGGCCGAGGTGCGACCCTGGTAGAGATAGTGGACACTGGCAGACCCAGTAAATCCAGGAGTGGATGTAGTGGTGACTGTGGCCGACCTAGAGGCAAAGCGTGTCCTGTTGCAAAGGAGGCTGTAGCAATGATAACAGCTAGAGATGAGTTCAATAGAGATCTGCGTGAGTACAATGCAGCGAATGGCTTCACCCCGGTAGCAGTTGATACAATAGGGGAGCCGAGGTGCGGCAGAGAGGCAAGGGGCTCAATGATGAGATAAACAGGGAGGCTCGACCTACCACCTCGGCTAGGAGTGAGAGTCGCGTGTCGACTGGAAGGCCGGTATATAGTTCCCCTGCTAAGAACCTCAGAGCTGCCGAGGCAGGCAGGGCCGAGCTATCCGGGTTGACTGGAGATGCATGGCGTGCGCAGCAGAAGCGAGTCAATGATTAGTGTATGTAGCTAACCAGCAGAATGAGGCTCTCCGCAGAGCATATGCCGGGGCTGGTGATTCAGAGATGGTTTATTCAGCTAGGCCAGTTAGTCAGGTGTCCAAGGGGCAAGCCTCGTCTCCACTCGTCGGAGGAGCCGATCGAGCCCGGAGTGTCACCTCGGGTCAGAACAAGCAGCTGCAGATGTATGATCCGGTGTTAGCAGCAAAGCAGAAGGTGGGCCAGGGCAATGCTAGCCGAGCTAAGGGAAACCCCGGCCCAGGTAATGCAAGCCGAGCTAAGGGTAACTCCGGTCAGGGAAATCAGAATGGCGGGCAAGCAGCGTCGGCTGGCCGAGGTAAACCACCTCCGCCCCCGAGGTATCAGCAACAACCCCGGCCGCAGGGGCAATATCAGCGAGAGCCGGAGTATGTTCAGCAACCTCAGAATGTCGGTCAAGGCGATGACCGATATGATGATGGAGACTCGGCCATGGCGCGAGCTGGATACCACAGAGTGGATGGGGCGTTGGGACCTCGGATAGGAGGTCGGATGTTAGCTCCAGGCGATGTTCGTAACAAGCTGGATAGAATCTACTTGTCCGAGCAACTGGAGGAGGAAGGCCCTCCTGGTCCGGCGTGTTTTGGACCTCGGATCATGAAGGAGCCACCACCACCAGTATCTCAGTTCCAGTTAGGTCGGAACACCAAGCCATACAATGGGAGCACCAAGCCACAAGATTGGCTGACAGATTATGTATCCTCGGTGCACATAGCGGGGGGCAATCGCCGATGGGCGGTCCGGTATCTCCCGCACATGTTGGAAGGTCCAGCTCGGATCTGGCTGAATAATTTGCCGGAGTATAGTATCAACTCCTGGATAGACTTGGAGCTGGCGTTTAACAGCAACTTTGCTAGTACATACAAGAGGCCAAACCGACCTCAGCTCCTGGCGGCATGTAAGCAAGATGATCATGAAACTGACCGAGAATTCTTAACTCGGTGGAGCAATGTTCGGAATTCCTGTGAAGGAGTTGTAGAGGCACAGGCCATTTCCTGGTTTGCAGATGGTTGTCGACATGGCAGCATGCTGTGGCAGAGGCTCCAAAGAGATATGCCGAAATCCCTAGCAGAAACAATCCGGATTGCAGATTCTTATGCTCTGGGTGATCCGATGCAGCCAGCAGCAGAGGCAGTGGCACGTAACAGAAGGAGGGAGCCAATAAACAACCGGCTCGGACCAAGGTGTAATGACCGCCAAGAGTTCGGACAAAAGAGGAGGGAGCCGGACTACCCATACACCTCGAACCAAGTTGCAGCGGTGAACCCGGATCAGCCCGGAGCTGGAGGTGTCCAGAGGCCGAAAATCAATGGTCCGGCATTTAGTCCGAACCCGGAGCCACCCTTGACTTATGAATCAATGATAGATGGTCCTTGCTGTTACCATACGACCGACCCGCGCAAGCCAGCCAACCATTCAACCCGGCAGTGCAGCTGGAACCGCAGAATCAGAGAAGAAGGGGCGAAGGCCGGAGGAATCAGAGCAGGACCACCTCAGAGATTTCAGCCGAGGCCCACCCAAATCTGTCCGGAGCAAATGTTACCCCGATAACCACTGCACCTCCTCCGAGGCCTGCAGCAGCAAGGCCCGTGAATGTTGTGAATGTCCGAGGTAATAACAACAATGGTGCCGGACCAAGTCAGCAGTATGAATACCCCGGAAATGACTATAGAGAGGCTCATGCGAGCTATGTGGTCTTTGTGACCGAGCCAACTGACAAGAAGAGCGTGCAGAGGCGTGCCATGGAGGTGAATGCAGTAATGCCGGTGGTGCCGACCTATATGAACTGGTCTGAGCAGGAGATCACTTGGAGCAGGAAAGACACACCTCGGATCATGCCGAGCCCTGGAAAGTATGCCCTGGTGGTAGATCCAACGTTGTGTGGGCCTACCAACAATGTGAGGTTCACCCGAGTTCTGGTGGACAATGGCAGTGCCATCAACATCATGTACCGAGACACAATGGTGAAATTGGGCATATCGCCAAATCAGTTGATGCCAAGCAGTTGTACTTTTCATGGGATTGTGCCTGGCGTTTCCTGTGCACCCATGGGCAAGATATGGGTGGATGTAGCATTTGGAACCAAGGAAATTGCCGAGTTGAGAGTATCGAGTTCGAGGTGGTGGACTTGGAGAGTGCATACCATGCATTGCTTGGAAGGCCGGCTCTGGCCAAGTTCATGATTTCCACCCATGTTGCATACCTGAAGATGAAAATGCCAGGGCCTAATGGGATCATATCCATCTCGGGTGACTACAAGCGAGCCATTCAGTGTGCCTCGGCGGGGTCTAATCTGGCCGAGTCTTTGGTGATCGCAGCTGAGAAGAAGAAGCTGCATCAAGTGGTGGCAATGGCGCAGTCAACACAGCTCGGCTGTCCGGACTGATGAGCCCGGACTCAACTGCAGCATTCGAGGTGCCCAAGGAGACCAAGAAGATCCCCATTGACCCGGAGCACCCAGAGCATATGGCCATCATTGGGACCGGGCTGGGCGAGAAATAGGAAGGCGAGCTCTGTCACTTCCTCCGTGAGAATCGGGATATCTTTGCATGGTCGGCTAAGGACCTGCCTGGTGTTCCGAGGGAGTTGGCAGAGCACTCTTTATTTGTCAGGCCAGAGGTGAAACCGGTGAGGCAACCGACCCGTCGTCTCTCAGACGACCGAAGACAAGTGGTGCTGGACGAGCTGGCTAAGTTGCTTGCAGCCGGGTTCATTATGGAGGTGCTGCATCCGGACTGGATATCCAATCCGGTCTTGGTGGAAAAGAAGAAAGACGAGCCAGCCGTGGTCAAGGTGTGGCGCATGTGCATTGACTTCACTAACCTCAACAAGGCGTGCCCGAAAGATCCATTTCCATTACCTCGGATTGATCAAGTGATCGATTCCACTGCTGGTTGTGAACTGTTGTCTTTTATCGATGCGTACTCTGGTTTTCACCAGATACCACTGAACCCAAAGGATCAAATAAAGACTGCTTTTATTACCCCGTATGGGGCGTATTGCTATCGTGTCATGTGTTTTGGTCTGAGAAATGCCGGGGCAACTTATCAGAGGTGTATGCAGAAATGCCTGCACTCTCAAATGGGCAAAAATGTGCAAGTGTATGTCGATGATATCGTCATCAAAACTAAGGAGAAACGTACTCTCCTCGAGGATCTCGAGGAGACATTTGTGAATTTGAGAAAATATCGGTTGAAGCTTAACCCGGACAAGTGCACCTTTGGTGTCCCGGCTGGAAAGTTGCTCGGATTCCTGGTGTCTAGCCGAGGTATCGAGGTTAACCCGGCCAAGATCCGAGCTATTGAGAACATGAAGTTACCGAAGTGTTTGAAAGATGTGCAGAAGTTCACAGGGTGCCTAGCCTCGTTGAGCCGATTTGTAGTCGGCTAGGAGAAAAAGCCTTACCTTTGTACCAGCTCATGAAGAAAAGTACCGGGTTTACATGGACCCCGCAGGCCGACGTGGCGTTCAATGAGCTGAAAAAGATGTTGTCCACTGCCCCGGTGTTGGCGTCACCATTGCACAATGAGCCGATGTTACTTTACATTGCGGCCACAAACCGAGTTGTAAGTGTGGCAGTGGTGGTGGAGCGCGAAGAAGGTGGCAGGTCGGTGCAGAGACCGGTGTATTACTTGAGCGAGGTGATCTCTACCTCGAAGCAGAACTACCCTCACTACCAGAAGATGACGTATGGTGTCTACCTGGCGGTCAAGAAGTTGAAGCATTATTTCCAGGAGCATCCCATGACGGTGGTGTGCGAAGCTCCAATCTCGGAGATCATCGGGTGCAAAGATGCAACTGGCCGAGTTGCCAAATGGGCGATTGAGGTGTCTCCATATGCACCACATTATGAGAGAAGAGATGCAATTAAATCCCAGGCGTTGCCGGACTTCTTTTGTGATTGGGCCGAGATGCAGTATGAGCCACCCAGGCCGGACTATAATTATTGGAAAATGCATTTTGATGGGTCCAAGACAAAGATCGGGCTGGGGGCTGGAATAGTCCTCACCTCGCCAAAGCGAGATCAGCTGAAGTACGTGCTGCAGATTCATTTCTCAGCATCAAACAATGTGGCGGAGTATGAGGCCTTAATCCATGGCCTCAAGGTGGCAAAGGAGATCGGTATCCGGCGTGTAGAGTGCTTCGGCGATTCCGACCTGGTGGTGCAACAATCTTCTGGAACTTGGGATGCTCTGGATGCCAACATGGCGTTATATCGGTTCCATGTGCAAAAGATATCCGGGTTCTTTGAAGGGTGTGAGTACAGGCATATACCTCGGGCAGAAAATGATGCTGCCGACGTGTTGTCAAAGCTCGGTTCATCGAAAGAGGCAGTACCACCAGGGGTAGCCCTGAATCACTTGAGAACTCCTTCAATCAAACCTTCTCCTGAATCCGAATCTATTTTCATCCCGGCGGAGCAAGAGCCCGGACCTGTTCCAATGGAGGTAGACGTCGGGTGCGTTTGGTCGGACCCGGGGACTGCGTGGCTGAGAGCTCGGGGACTGCGCACCGAACCTCGGGGACTGCTCATCAAGACTCGGGGACTGGTCGCAGGATGGTGGAGGAAATAATGGAGGAGATTATGGTGGCCGAACCAATGGAGGTGGACGAGGAACTTTTTCCTTTGCACCCAGTGCCGGAGTGGGCGGAGCAAATCATGAAGTTCATAACGGAGGGAAGCATGCCAAGTGACACAACCGAGGCTAGGAGAATCAAAGGAGGGCCAAGGCGTACACCATCATCAACAAGGAGCTCTATAAAAGAAGCGTAACCGAGGTGTTGCAACGGTGTGTCGAGCCAGCTGAAGGCAAGGAGATGCTTTTGGAGATCCACCAAGGAGAGTGTGGTCATCATTGCAGCACAAGAGCTCTGGTGGCCAAGGTGTTCAGGCATGGGTTCTATTGGCCCACTGCTCTTGCTGATGCAGAGGCCATAGTCCGGAGATGTGAAGGATGCCAAAGGTTTGCCAAGCAAACGCATATGCCAGCCTCGGCGCTCAAAACAATTCCTATCACTTGGCCGTTTGCGGTATGGTGTTTGGATATGGTGGGAGAGTTCAAACCAGCCCGAGGTAACATGACGCACATACTGGTGATGGTGGACAAGTTCACCAAGTGGATCGAGGTGAAACCAATCCGGAAGTTGGATGGTCATTCAGCAGTGACTTTTTGAAGGAGATCATTCTGCGATATGGTACCCCCATAGCATTATCTCGGACAACGGCACGAACTTTGCTGTTGGAGAATTTGCTCGGTTTTGCATGAACAAGGGAATCCGGCTGGACATAGCCTCGGTGGCACACCCGGAGTCTAATGGACAAGTGGAAAGATCAAATGCTCTAGTGTTGGCCGGCATCAAGGCTCGGCTCATTGAACCACTGCTGAAAACGCCGGGGTGTTGGATAGATGAGATACCAGCAGTACTGTGGGGTCTAAGGACCACGCCAAATCGATCAACTGGCTATACGCCATTTTTTATGGTCTATGGGGCAGAAGCTATGCTACCCACTGACATCGAATATGATGCGCCCAGAGTGGCAATGTACACTGAAGCCGAGGCAAAAGAGGCTCGGGAGGATGCAGTAGATCTGCTTGAGGAAGCAGAGAATTGGCCTCATCTCGGTCAGCAATATACCAGCAAGGTCTCCGACGTTATCATAGCCGGAGTATCAACCCTCGTGTGTTTCACGAGGGAGATTTGGTGCTGAGGTTGGTGCAGCGCAAGAAAGGTCGGCACAAGTTGTCACCTCCATGGGAGGGACCGTTCATTGTGACCCGAGCTCTGCTCAATGATTCCTACTATCTAATAGATGCGCAGGAACCAAGGGAAGATGGGCTGGACAACCCCGGATCAGAGGTCAGGCGACCATGGAATATAGCTCTACTCCGACCTTTCTACTCATGAAAGGCGCAATGTATGTACCTCGGTTAATCCTTAATGAAATGTCGGCACTCCGAGGTTGAAGCTCGGGGACTGCCTCGCTCTTGTGCTTGTGTTTTATTTCTGTTTGTCAGTTTCGTTCATATGCCGAACTATTTTGAACCTCGTCTCAAACTTCAAGTAATGTGTGCTGTGTAACTAATCTTGTGACTCGACTGGCATCTGCCTAAATGGTAGTCAAGAGCAAAGATGAAAAAACGTGGGAGACATGAAAATGGACTCGGGGACTCGGTCCAAAAATATAGTTCGGCATGTGTCGTTTACTAACCCCTGTCTTTACCTTTCGTTTATGTCGGATGGTTTTGAAACACACTTCGAGATTTGCTAAGTACTGTATGCTATAAACAACAATCTTGTGACTCGACTGTCGAACGCCTAAATGGTAGACAAGAGCAAAGAATGCCAGATATAGTAAACACGAAAGTGAACTCGGGGACTCGTTCCAAAAGGGTTCGGCATAAATTCTTAGAAAAGCATGGTTCGGATAGCAAGTTAATAGTACTGGTAGCAAGCAAACTACTTAAGGTCTGTTACATCTGCACCCGGCATACCGGGGATTTAATGTTTTGTTGAGACAAGTTCAGGCCTCGGAAGAGGAGCCTCGGCGCAGGAGCCTCGGGCGCAGGCAACCTCGGGCGCAGGAACAACCTCGGTCGCGGAAGCAACCTCGGTTGTTGGAGTGGATGCCGGGGTGTCCGTCACGTCGGGGAGATCACCTCGGTGGCTACAGCTTTGCCGGACTTGCCCTTGGAGTTCGGAGGTTCGTCGAAGCTGAAGTCATCATCAGAGCCTTCAGCCACCTCGGTTGTTTTGCCGGCCTTGCCCTTGGAGCTCTCAGGCTCGTCAAAGTCAATGTCCTCGCCTTCAGAACTTTCTTCACCGGACTCGCTTCCTCGTCCGAGCTCTCTTCGTCCTCAGAGTAGAGGCGCCCGTCATCAAAGGTCCGGGTGTTTGCGTAACTAGCAAAGCGGTCGGCTGCTGCTTGGCGTTTCGCAATGCCATCAGGGGTGGAGTTCCAAGGAGAGCCCCTGCGCAGGGAGGTAACGTGTGGATCTCAACATCTTCATACCAGGACAGCACGAACACCAGGGCCTTGTCCGCTCCAGCCCGAGCTGACGAGCATCTCCACTCCCGAAGTCTAGCCTCGGCTCCTTTCAGCTTCGTGGCGAGCTCGTCGATGCAAGTGGGAGTCTTGACCTTGGGCCAGAGGGCACGGTGGACCTCGATGGCAGCATCAACAAGTTGGTTCCAATGGCTCGGAGCGGCCTGATCCGAGCATTAAGGGCAACAAGGTGGTCCTGGATATCCCAGCTTCGCTGAGAGTTTCTGTCTCAGCCCTCTTTGCCCGAGCTGCTTGAACTTCGCGGATAGCCTTGTCCTTGGAGTGCTCGAAGTTCTCTGAAGAAGACAAAAAGGCTGTCGCTGAAATAAGGCATACGGTGGCACGGGTGTAGGTCGGCAGAAAATAAGGAAAAGGGGAAAGAAACTTACTGTCCATTTGGTGATTAATCCGAGCGAGCTCGGACAACCAGCTTTTCGAGATAGCTCGGAGGGCTAAGTTCGGCTTCGGCCGAGGTGGGCGGCTCTCCAGGGTCTTGGCAAGCTTTGCTGCTGTTCGGCGGCCTGGTCCTTGACCTTCATAGCGTCCTCCACAGCAGTTTGGCTTCATTAGCCCGGTTCAGCTCTTGTTGCAGCCGAGCTATTTCATCCTCGGCTGTCTTCAACTTGGAGGCGTAATCTTTGTCGCTCTGCTCCTTGCGGATAGAAGAGTCCGGTGAGACTTCTTCAATCTGTTGTGATCCAGCAGGAGGTTCTTGAAGATCTGTCCGAGCATTGTTGCACTCCTGAAAAAATAGAGAGATCAGTTCGGATAAATCCGAGGTATTTCTAGCACCCGAGGCCCAATTGAGTCCCGGGGACTTGGCATTGGCCTCGGGGACTCAGCATGGGAGAAATGACAAGTTTTTGAGATTCAAGCCGAGCAATTTTAACTCGGTGGAGTGTCAATTGCTCAACCCGAATCTCGGGGACTGGGAATAGTGTATGTTTGTCATTTGGTTTCAAAGGAAGAAAGAGAGTTGCGTAAAGAAACTTACCGAGGCCTTCTTGCTGCAATCAAGGACGCAGTCTGCATGTTGTAGATAGATTGGAGCACGGCGCTAGGTCCAACTGGATGCTCAGAGCTCGGGTTAGAGGAGACCTCGGCAGTGTCAGCCGAGTTCCAGTCCATGTCATAGTGCTTCTCCGAGCCTAGCTGTTCCCGCTCTTGGTCCGGAGTTGCCCGACCTCCCAGCTGCTGATGTCCGGCTGAGTGGTAGCAGCAAAAAGAGCTCGGGAGGTGGCGACCTGAGAGCTCGAGGGCGCCTTGGTCAAGGTGGACCTCGGCGCAGGAACATGCGGCACCAGTTGGGTGCTCGCAGCCTTGGGCCCGGTGGCGGTGGCGGCATCGGAGTTTGCTGTGGCTGTTTGGGGGGCTCAACGTTTGAGCTGAATCTTTCTGCTGCTGCTGGAGCTTTTGCTTCTGTTGTTGTTGTTTCTTCTTTTGCTGCTGTTGCTGCTGGTTGCGCGCAGCTTGAGACTTGGGGAGAGCCGAGGCTCCTGCACGGTTTAACCGGAGTCTTGGCGCGATCTGTCTCCGCATCCTTCTGAGGAGGCGGAGGAGTCTGATCTCGGCGGGGAGCAGAGTGCCCCAGGCCGGAGTCAGAGCTCGGCGGTGGAAGTTCGGCGGAGGAGACGCGCGCCGGGGAGGAGATGGTCTTCTCCGGGCTGGTGAGGTCAATGGACCGTTCTGGAGGAGAGGCTCTGGCGGGGCTTCCGAGGTTAACCTCGACCTCGGTGTCTGAGCTTCAACCACTGGAGGCAGTGGTGAGTGTATCGAGCTATGGCTCTGCTTGACCTGCCGAGCCGGGCTAGACGAAGAGAAAGATTAAGTTAGAGTGTAAAAAGCTTAACCTGGAGCAGCGTGAGAAGTAAGGAGGAGCAAGGTGACTTACGCATCTTCCTCCACGGGCCTCGTTTCTTGCGCCGCGCCGAGGTCTTCTTGGCACGCTTGGCTTTGGGCGCTGCAGTCTCCGAGGTCTTGGAAGCCTCGGCATCCGAGGTACCAGGTCCTGAGCGCTTCCGGGAAGCTGCAGACGCTGGATGAAAGTTCTTATATGTGGAGGAGCATATGAAATGGGAATAACGTTGACAGGTTCCAGAATTTGGCAATCGTCATCGTCATCATCGTCGTCAGACCAGTCTCTGATGGAACTGGGAACTTGTTTCTTACCCGGGTTGGAGGAGCTAGTCTTTGGGGCGGACCTCGGAACGGCCTTAGGGATCGGCAGGTGATCCTCATTGTCCGGGTCTTCAGTCTCTGGACCTTCCAGGGCGAGGCGGGCAGGCGCCCAGTTCGACGGCTCCGGGCCGTCCTCGATCAGCTGCCGGGCGAACCGCTGCAGGAGTGGCAAAAAAGAATTGAGTTAAGAAGCAACCGAGGTGTGCAAGACCGGAGCGTAAGCTCGGAAAGTTAGTAAGTACTCACTTGCTCCGGAAGATTTTCTCTGTGTGAGGCTCCACGCCCCATGTCCACTCCTCGTCCATCTCAGTCTGGGCAATGGCTTTGACCCGGCGCCAAACTGAGGCCTTGGAGAGCGCCTTGCTGCTGATCCGAGTAGGATCGAGTAGACCTTCCATATGGCAGATCTTATGGGCTCGTTGTTGAAGGGGGCTGACTCTTCGATCCACAAAAGTCCGGAGGATGTCATCGGAACCCCACCCTCTTTTCTTGAGATCCAGCATGTATTCATGGATCTCTTGAACCTCGGCGTAGGCGTCCTCCGGGTTGAAATCCCAATTGAGTTGTGCAGTGGGAGGGCCGAGCTGGAAGTCCGGGAGGTTGATGAGGTCGACAGTACCGGGGTTCCTCACATAGAAAAAGGATCGCTGCCACTTCTTGCAGCTCTCCAGGCCTTTGATCCGTGGGAACTCGGAGCCCAGCCGGGGTGAGATAGAGGCCGCACCACAGGCAGTCATATCTTGTTCACAACCTCCTTGTTGGGGATGCTTGTTTCTTCAGCTGGAAGTACTTGGCCCAGCCCTCAACGCTCGGCCAGAGGCCGAGGTATCCTTCAGAGAAAGCTGCATAGCACGACAGCTGTAGCATGGAGTTAGCGGGAGAGATGGTGCGGCTGCAAGCCGAAGAACTTCAGAAATTCCCGAAAGAACTTGCTGGCCGGAAGTCCGAATCCGCGCTCGAAGTGAGACACAAACACCACTTTCTCGCCGGGGTTGGTGATCGGTTCGCCGTCCCCAGTGTGAAGTCGACATAGCAGTTCGGCTGGGATTCGATGAGTTTCTTTGAGCCATTTGATATCATCGTCGGTGACGTCCGAGCCATCCCATCCACCTCTCTCACTGGCGGAAACCTCGGCTCGGTTTGACGTAGCAATTGCCGACATGTTGGCACTTTCCTGCAGAAGAGGGAGGTTCAACCGGGGTAAGTACCTCGGATAGTTCAGGATAGCCGGGGTAAAATACCTCGGATCAGTCAAAACAGCCGAGCTAAAGGATTTAGGGGGAAACATGTTTCTACCGTGGCGAGATGCTACCAAAGATCTACCGGTGAGCTAAAAAGGGAAATAAAATCGAGTTCACCAGGGGCAAAACTAAAAGGATAGTGCTACGGATGCGTCTGGTGCAAATCTAAGCGAGATCTAAAACGTGCTAAAAGGGCTCGAGGGGATCATCTAGTTCATCAAAATTTAGGGTTCATCAGGATCCTCGAGTTCATCGGAGGATGAACTCATCCACGGCAATGAAGGGGAAGCAAGGAACTCACCGTGGAGGAACGCGAGGGATCGGTGGCGAGTCGATGGCGCCAGGCGTAGCGCACGTGCTCCGGTGCGGCGAGGCGCTTGACGGCGGTGCGGAACGGTGTTGCAGAACGGCGGTGCGTACTCCGGTGCGGCGAGGCGCTCGACGGCGCTGGAGGCAGAAGGCACGAAGCGGTGAAGTGGGGAAGAGGAAGACGATGAAGTTACCCCTGGGCCCCTATTTATACGCCGCGTGCGGTTACGGCGTGCATTAACAGCGCACTACCGCGCGGTTATCGGGAAGGCGCGGGATCGTGTGCGGATGAGCGCACGGTTGCGTGGTTGGTGGCCGCACGATCGGCCACATCGTGGGCCGCGAGTGGCAACCACCAGCCTCGGATTCCCTGTGCTGGTCAGCGCGAGAATCGAGGAGTCGTGGGCGGTCAAGTTGGTCTCGCACTTGAGTGCGCAGGTGCGCTGTTTGGTGGGTCCGGCTGACGAGGGCGGCGTGTGGTCAGGACCTGTCTTTCAGAGGTCCGGGGTTCGAGGTCCGGGCAGAGATTCTTCGCCACGTGCCTCAGAAGATCTCGGGCAAGATTGTGCTGAGTCAAACAGCTCAGAAAGTTCCGATTGCAGATCAACCTCGGATTAAATTATGGTCTGTGGGAAGTACCTCGGCGGGGCAATTTTTAA
Organism: Poa pratensis; assembly: GCA_947311845.1. Lineage (NCBI taxonomy): Eukaryota > Viridiplantae > Streptophyta > Magnoliopsida > Poales > Poaceae > Poa > Poa pratensis. The sequence continues at coordinate 26,776,107 of CAMZMU010000027.1, forward strand.
GGTCGGTTTAGAGGTGGTGCCTTGCTTGTTTTAAACCTGCCACGGCCCTCCATCCGAGGTCGTAGGACCGCACCAGCTTCGGGGACTAATGTCGGGGGGCTACCCCCGGGTAGGGTCAAGGCTTGGCATAAAGATGAGTTTAAAGATATGCCGAGGTACGGAAAGGGCCGACCTGTTTGGGCTTGGGAGTGTCCGAGCATCATCTTGACCTGGAGGATACAAAGGCCGACCTATCTTGGCCCAGAGGGATCCGAGGTATCCCGTCAGCCTGGGCCGAGGTTCACTGTCCGAGCTATGGTCAGCCGACCTAATACCTCGGTGTTATGGTTTGTATGGTGAGTACAGGAGAAGCTGTGTGAAGGAAGTTATATCCGAGGTGGTCGGATCTTAAGTACAAGACCCGAGGTAAGGAACGGGAGCAAGACCCGAGCTAACCAAGGCAGGAGGCCGTAGGTCGGGCAGGAGTCAATGCTCCTGTCACTTCTAGCCGGGTACAAGAGCGCCTGACGCGGGAGCGTCTGTCACGGAGCCTGGCAGAGGCGTGCCCCGGGTTCGGCGGGGCTGCGCGTCTCTGACCGCTGACCACGCGGGATCTGGGAAAAGGCTACGAGGTAGCCCTGCCAGGCCACGTCCTGTCCCTGTCAGAGGAGACATGCTAGTTCTGCCGTTAGGCAGCAGGAGATGGGCAGGCCACGTCTTGTCCCTGACAGGAGTACAATGATGACCAGCGCAGAGGCATGGCTACAATGTTCAGCGAGGGTCACAACGGTAACCCGGTTGGCCTATATAGAGGGCTTCACCCCCCTCCTGCTTGAACCCCGAGGGAGAGATCGACCAACAGAAAGAGAAAGAGAGAAAGGAACCTCGGAACACCCCGGAAAACACCTCGGAGTGCCTTCTTCCTCCCGCGTAGCTCCATCTTTTACCTCAAGTTCTCACCATTGTATCATCATACAGCTCGAGGAGCAGCTTGTACTTGTCACTTTGAGCTATACACTGAGTAGGATAGTGCTGCAGTAGGGGTGTTACCTCCGCAAGAGGGCCCCGAAGCAGGGTACATCGTGGCGTGCTTTGTGTTCTTGGTTTCTTGGTTTCTCGTTCGTGTTCTTGTGTGTTCTTGCGTGTGCACTTCTTGAGTGCATAAACCCTCCCTGGATTCCCCCAACGACCATTGGCCCCATCTTAGCCATACCTATGGCATCTGCGTGATCCCACCACGACAGAGAACTTCCGAAGGGGCAGGTTTCAAAGAAAGGCTTCGAGGAAGATGTGCAAGAGAAGATGAAGCCATTTCTACGGATGTGCAAGCATCCTTCTTCGCCGACGGCGCTTCAGGCAATTCGTGAGTTGGTACAAGTCAATGGTTAGTGACTGTCTTCATAAGGCTAGGTGCAAGCTCTCCCTTTGTCGGGTGAGTGATCTCCGGGTGTTGTTGCTTGGTTGTGCTGATTACAAGGTGTTTCCGATGGACTTGGGTCTAGGGACTCTTGTTTCCGGCTCCGATGATGTGCCTTAATTTCTTTAGAGTGTTTTGGGTGGTTTTTGCCGGTTCCCGTAATTAACCGTGCATTGTATGGGTTTGGGTCCGGTTTCCCCTTCTAAACTGGATCAGTTATTTCTTCTAACAATGCAATGGCAGAGCTCTTGCCGGTTACGGTCAAAAAAAAAATACGGCGCCTGTTGGCGCCCCGGAATTCGGGGCGCCTATAGGGATTCGTTCGTGGGCCGGCCCAAAAACTACGGCGCGGGTCAGATTCAAAATTTGGTTGCTGCGCGCGGGTTCGATTCCCAGTTTTTCACATTATCGATGTTTTTTTAGACTGTTTCACGTTATTTTCCACGCTTCCAGTAACAAAAAAAACACGAAAATTGTTCCGAATTTAAAATGGAACAGATTTTTAAATTCAGAACCATTTTTAAATTCGGAACCATTTTAAATTTTGAACCATTTTAAAATTGGAACCGATTTTTAAATTCGGAACAATTTTCAAAAATGGAACTGATATTTAAATTCAGAACCATTTTTAAATTTGGGACCGTTTTTAAATTTGGAACCATTTTCAAAAATGGAACCGATTTTAAATTCGGAACCAATTTAAATTTGGAACCATTTTAAAAAAATGGAAGCGATTTTTATATTTGGAACCAATTTTCAAAAATCAGAACAATTTTTTTGATTCGGAACCATTTAAAAAGGGAACCATTTTCGACAAAACATAACCTTTTTTTATTCGGAACCATTTTCGGAATAATCGGAACCATTTTCGAAAAGAAACATTTTTTTTGTTCGGAACCATTTTTGAAAAATTAGAACCATTTTTCGGTTTCGAACCATTTTTAAATCAGAACCATTTTCAAAATTTGCCACCATTTCAAAAAAGGAACCATTTTATTTGGTTCAGAACCATTTTTTTGGTCTGAACCATTTTCGGAAAATCGGAACCATTTTTTATTGGGAACCATTTTCACAAAGGAATCGTTTTTTCGGCTCGGAACTATTTTTCAGTTCAGAACCATTTTTCGGTTTGGAACCATTTTTAAAAATCAGAACCATTTTTTTAAAAAGGAACCATTTTTTCGTTCAGAACCATTTTCAAAATTTAGAATCATTTTAAAAAATGAACCATTTCATTCTATTTGGTTCAGAACCATTTTAAAAAATTGGAATCCATATTTTCGGTTCAGAACCATTTTCAAAAGAAACCATTTTTGAAAAATCAGAAACATTTTTCTGGTTTGGAACCATATTCTAAAAAAAGGAACGGTTTTTCGGTTCAAACCATTTTCAAAAAGAAACATTTTCGTAATATTATTTTGCAAAAAATGAACATTTTCACGATTAACCGAAAATTAGAACATAAAAAGGAAAAAGTGAATCAGTAAAACGGAAAAACAAAAAATACAAACCAAAAAAGAAAACAAAAAATAAAACATAAAAAGAAAGGAAAACGAAAAGTAAACGGGAAAAGAAAACAGAAAAATAGAACATAAAAAACGAAACGGAAAAATAAAACGGAAAATAAATAAGTAAGAGAAAAAGAAACATGAAACACGAAAACCTAAAACTGGAAACAAATATATAAAAGAAGTAATGATCTATGAACGTAAACCTTAGGGTACCACACTGGTTTGGCCCCGTGCACGCACGAGAAGGTGCTGAGTTCGAATCTCGATGGAGCTCTTTTATTCTTTTAAGCAGTTTGAAGAGGGCTAACGGGCCGGCCCAGCAAAGCATTTCGCGAGAAATTGTGTAGGCGCCCCTGAATTTAGGGGGCGCTAACGGGCGGCGTATAGGAACCGCGTATTTTATAGTGATTTGTCCAGCAAAATAGCATCTTGTGATTTGCACAGGCTTCGGAAAAAGGCCATTGACTAGTATTGTATATGTTCAGCAAAATATGTACTCCCTCCAATCCATATTAATGGACTCAACTTTATCTAGATACGGATATATCTAGTTAAGTGTTTAGACTAGATTCATCCGTATCTAGACAATGTTGAGACCATTAATATGGATCGGATGGAGTATCAAGATTTGAGTTTGCTGATTGTAAAAAAATTAAGAGTTTGCTAACAGAGCTTGCCGCTCTGTTCATGTTCTCATGGGGTATTACATTTTTACAGCAACTGGTATGATGAGAAGCGAACATTTTACTTGTATATACTGAAGCAAACCACACAAGGATAAAATAGTACAAACTCAGTTCTTATACCCATCACACAAGATTAGATTCAAGACAAAGGTAACAATATTTGGTCGCAGTGCAAAGATAGGTTCACAGAACAACCTTCAAAAGTTCAGAAAGAGGGAGAACAGCTAAAATGGTACAGATTCAGTCCTTACAACTCATCGCACAAGATTAGAGTCAAGAAGCAGGAAACATATCTTTTTCTCTTTCAATTTCCACGTTCCAGGAAGAACCACTATATGTTCTGCATCTGGGAGAATGAAATCCTAATGGTAGATCCCTCAAGCTTGCTTGCATGCTTAGAGACCAGCGCTTCGGTAGCCTCTTCCTCAGTCTCAAACTGCACAAGAGCCTGCGTCTTGCCGCCTGCCTCAAACAGCTTTGACTTGACGATAGTGCCATGCTCGCTTAAGTGATCAACGATTGCTTCCTCAGATATTTCCTGTGAAAGCGCTGAGATGTGGATTATCTTGGTTGGGGCACAGCAGTGGCGGTAGTTCTTAACCACGTTGGTGTTGAACCGGTTAAGGTTCGAATTTGAATAGTCATGTGCATCAGGCGCAGGGGTAATAGATGGGAATTTAGAGAAGTTAACTTCCAGTTTCTGCCCAAGTAGCATTGCTCCCTGTAGAAGGAAATTCCATTCATATAAAAGGTATTTACCACAAACATGTAATGAGTGTAGGACAGATGAATTGAAGAACTAAGGTAGGAGTCAAGTGACCACAAAGCACCTTCAAATAGTGTACAGCAAGCTCGGCCTGAAGCCCCTCAGCCATCTGGACAAGGGCATGGTCTGGCTTATTGCGGAGTATCTTGATTCGTGATATATTTCCATAAATAGAAAATAAATTGAAGAGCTTATCCGCATCAATTTTCTGCACATAAAGATCAGAAAGAAGAGATAGTTATGAGGTGAACAACTTGTGCAGTTCACGGCAAGTGAGGTCTTTACTTACATCACTATTCAAATTGCTAACTATAAGTGTGCAGCGATCATTGGTACCAGTCACTCCAGGAGGCAATGTTCCGCCAAATGCAGCAGCAACCATTGCAGCCTGGCCATCTGATATAGAAACATTTTAGCAGGAAAAGAAAATACTTTATGTGAGATACTAACAACGTTTAGACAAGGACCAAATGAAGCAATACAACTATTACGTGAACAATTGGGGAAAAGGGAGTCCAAATATACAAACCTGTGCATATGCACCTGTAGCCAAGAAAGACAATAAAAGAAAGAAGTTAATATATATTTTTAATATTATGACAAAGGTGAATAAAAAAATATTTGAAGGAAATTGCAAAGTTTACCTCCAGGCTGTTGGAAACCAAAAAGACCACTAGGATCATTAAAACCGGGCTGTTCAAAGCAACAGATAAAAAGGAAGGCTTAATATGTAGCTTAGCCACCAGAAATCCAAAATACACGAATCTTGCATAGTGGAAACAATAATACTAGAAGATAAAACGTAAAGTGACTACCTGAGAAGCTCTTGGACGTTGCTCCGTGGGCAAAGACGGATTTGTGAAATCTCTGAGGACGAAAAGCAGAAAAGGTGTCTTTCAATCCAGAGATAACAAAGAATAAAATTAACGTGCAATTACAGACAATTATAGCTGTTCAACCATACTTCTTTCGAAATGAAGTCAACTTACCTCGATCTATCATTGTTGTAGTGAACTTGCAACTCGCTGAGACTGGAGATTCAAGAGAACAAGATCAGACTCTAGAGTTAAATGTAAAAGAAAAAAATATAGCAAGGAACGGCTCAAGGACATACTTTGAATACTGAATGTCTAGCTGGCAGCAACCATCATAAATGTTTCGTCCCTGCAAATATTTATTTTCGTGGTAGTAAGACATGCCTTAGTGCAAGCATCTCGACATTAAGTTTTGGAACTTGTATATGCAACGGTTACTTACATGCAAAGCACCAGCTGCTTGTATTGCACTTTGGCGCAACTCAAACTGTATGAGGGCTTGAAAACCTACATCACCAAAAAATGAGTACTGTAATAGACAAGTCTTTTAATTCAAAATGTGGTGACTTATCGATATTTCCGGTAGAAAAGACTTATGTTCTAGAAAACCAGCCAGAAATATTTTGAAATAAGCAAGTGTAAAGCAATATGAAAAACACATCATCGATTGTGTCATATCTAAGAAGAAAATAAACATGCATGCAGTACAGGAAGAGAGAGAATTAGAGACGGAAGAATCTGACCAGCTGACTTTTGAAACGTGACAATCTTCTCCACAAATCCATAAGGAGAAAAGACTTGATGAAGCACTTCGACAGTCATAGGATAGAGCATATGATGAACAGTAACTAAGAGGATTCGGTTGGGTTCTTCCTGAGGCCAGCAGCAAGCGAGTACCGAGAAAGAATAGAGGGGAGAGAGAGAAGAATGAATAGAGAAGAATATGCATCTAGTTGGAATAGAAGAGAGCAGAGAGAGCATGTAAACTAAATGTGTGATGTACAATTAAAATGATGAAAATGTAGATGACAATAACAGTATGAAGAGTTAATACATTATATATTTGACGACCTCATTCCCTTTTCTATTTTATTTAAATAAATTAATAATGTAACGGCAGTATTACATGGTTGGTGGCACACAGAAGAGAATCATCTTTAGCGACCAGAGTAGCACACTATGAAAGATCCAAACAGTTAAAACAGATATGAGCAACCTAGCACCTACTTCATGAGAAGAATCTTCTTTAGCAAGCACACTATGAAGGGACAATCAACTAAAATATATTCGACCAACCTAGCACCTCTTACATGTCGAAGTGCGTGTATCAGAACAAACAAGTGAAAACCCTAAGAAACCAAAAAAAATGCCAGGGCCCAAAAGATGCAACTAAGCCATCATATGCAGTTGGGTAAGAGCTTAGGTTTAAAAGTTATGACCAAGGGCCAACTCACATGCTAAGGTCTGATGATCTCAATTAAAAAATGGTGATTTTTTATTGCACCAGTAGCTCATTATATTGTCCGTTCGATATAAGCTAATTGTTCATTTTAGGATTGTTGAATATGTTACATGCAGAGATCATAGAAATACATAAATGCACAAAAATGCTGATTGCCTAAAAGGAAATAATTAAAACTAGCTATAATAAAGGGGAGAACCCAACGTGCAGCTGGATCGGTGTGTACCTGATCAGGATTCCGACCATGAGAGCTCTGATCAGTAGTCAATTCTTGGTGAGACGAATACTGCAAGTACACGTTCCTTCCCCTAAAATGACACAAAAGCATGGTTATTAATTAATGGAAGCATACCAACATGAAATAGCGCAATTACGCCAATCTCTGCCACTACCATGAACGGATAATCATACAACGCGTAAAAACATGAGGCAAACTCAGCTCTACGTGCAGAAGAGTGGCTGCCACCGAACTGAAGCACCAATAAAGGAAATACTTTTACTCACGATGCACCGACATGGGTCCAGGAAAACAAGATTACCTTACGCTAGGTTGAATGTTGGTGTAGTACTGGATGGCGCTGACCGAAGAAGCCAAATCCTCCATCTGGACAAGGGCCTGCGGCAGCAGCAGCACAAACGCCACATTAGTAGATTCAGAAAACCTCTAATTGATTCGCACCACCAGCCTAAGCAAGTGACACCCGGGAACAGAGACTCGCGAGAGGGTATAAATACCTGGTTCTTGGCACGGAGCATGACGAGCTTGGCGACCGTGCCGAAGGGCTGCACCACCTGGAGCAGATCGCTCTGCGCACGCAACGAGGGGGACGAAGAGATCAAACTTGGAACCGGTCTCTAAAGAGAACAGTCCGGTCGAGGAATTCGGCCGCCGAGCAACTCTACTCTAGAAGAATTAAAAGGGTCCTCACCTCGGAGATCTCATGGCCGACGTTCCGGATGTGGATCACCCTGGAGGGCTCGGCCATCCTCTCCTCTCCCCGGCGACTCTAATCACACGCGACGAAACTGCAGCAATCCAATCGGGTATACAGATCAATACAGGGAAACAAGCTTCGATCCGTACGGTCTAGGGAGGGTTGGGGAAGAGCGGCGGTACCTCGTTCGCCTGCTAGGGTTTTAGCGGTGGGGCGGAGGATCTAGGGTTTAGCTCGCGGGGGGCGGGGGGGGGGGGGGGGGGCATTGGTCAGCAGTAAAATAAGACGAGGGGAGAATTGGAGATTTGATGAGAGGACGGAGGGAAGGTGGGGGGATCCAGATTTGTTTGGACTTTGGATTACAAAGGAGACCGGCGACGACAAGCGTAACCGCACGCGCACCTGGAAAGTAAAGGACCCTGGGCTTGCAGCCTTGTTTGGTTCGATTGGGGAAATTTCCCTTTGCCAGGCACGTGTATGTCTCGAAACGGGTTTTCGCCGCTTTATAAATAAAGCAACATGTCAAGCAAGTCCATACATAGTTACAAACATAAGAGCGGAAATGCCGCTTGCTGGGGGCGCAGCACAAGTAAGTCCACATGAAATAAGCAAGAAAGAAATGGTGGGGGTGGGGGTGTGGGTGGGGATGGGGGGCGCTGAGAGAGATACATCAAGATAGACAGAAGAGAGTGAACAAAAAACTAAGCCCCTCCGGCGCTAGCTGGAAGAAGACGAGGAGATGCGCCGAGCGGTCTCCACAAGTCTGCTGATCATGTCATCCAGCTGCCCCCTGTCCCGCTGCCTAGACAACGGGTGCCACTGCTGCAAGAAAGCCAGAAGTTTAAATATCGAGTCAGAAGCACGTCGAAGAAAAATCCGCTCGATCACCATCTTATTGCGAATTGTCCACAGGGCCCACATCAACGCGGCAAACACCAACCAGAAGAGGCGTCGCCTCTCCCCGGTACGGTTCGCCTGGATTTCTAGGAACTCCCAAGGTCTGAGGCCTGCCAAGCAGGCCCCAGCGCCTCATGGACGAAGTTCCATAGAAACCTGGCAGCGGGGCAGGTGAAAAGGATATGGGTTCCCGTCTCGGGGATCCCACACATGGGGCAGCGCCCATCACCCGGCCCCTGTCGCTTGCGAACCTCCACCCCTGAGGGGAGGCGGTCCCTAAGAAGCTGTCACACGAAGATTTTGATTTTTAGCGGTATGGGGGCCTTCCAGAGTGGAGAGGTCCAAGCTCTAACTGGGGTACTAAAGAGACTCCGATAAGCCGACTTTACAGAGAACATCCCAGACGGTGTCAGGTGCCATGACACGAGGTCACGACCGCCTGGCAGCGACTCCGGAAGCAAACTCCGTAACTCCGTCCAGGCTGCAGCCTCGGCAATACCGAATGTTCGTCGGAACGAGATGTTCCAAGTCCCATTGGTATTGCCGAAGCCACAAGCTGCATCGGGTCCGCACAGATAGCAAAAAGATCAGGGAACCTATGTGTAGCGGGCTCCCATCGAGCCACGGGTCCAGCCAAAAGAGGGTGTCCTCTCCATTACCAATGGAGAAACTGACACCCTTCCTAATCTCATGCTTGATGGATTGGATAGATCGCCAAAATTGGGATCCATCCTGGCGGTCACAGGAAAAGAGGGGGCGACCCTGCAGATATTTCGCTTTGATTAACTGCAGCCATAGTCCCCCCTCCTCTCTAAGTATCCGCCATACCCATCATAGCATGAGCGCAACGTTCATCTTACGGGAGGAAATGATACCAATGCCCCCCATGTCTTTGGGGGTGCACACATCCGCCCATTTAACCATGTGGTACTTCTGACGCCCATTGGCCGCCTGCCAGAAGAAGCGTGAGAGATCCCTGTCAAATGAGACGTGCGTGCCTTCTGGGAGTATATAAACTCCCATCAGGAACATAGGTAGACTAGAGAGACAGGCGTCAATCACGACAGTTTTGCTCGCCTTAGAGGTGAACCGCCCTTGCCAAGGCTCCGCCTTGGCTTTGACACGCTGGGTGACTGGTTCTAGGTCCTTAATAAGGATCCTAGAATCACTAATGGGCGTCCCCAGGTAAGTAACAGGGAAGGTAAACAACTTGCAATTTAGTTTGTCCGCTATCCGTTGTCGCTCATCAGGGGAATATCCCAAGATCATGACTTCGCTCTTGTCAAAGTTAATCTGAGGCCCGACATGACCTCAAAGAAGAGGAGAAGGATCTTGAGATTAATAATATCAAGCTCCGAACCCTCCACCATGATCATGGTATCGTCCGCATACTGGAGGTGGGTGATCCCACCTCCAGGAATAAGGTGTCCTACCACACCAGAGATGTGACCGGCCGTCTTGGCTTTGTCCAAGATGGCCGCCAGGGCGTCACCAGCGAGGTCAAAAGGAAGGGGGAAATTGGGTCCCCTTGCCTCACCCCACGCGAAGACCTAAAGTAAGGGCCAATGTCTCCATTAATGTTTATGGCCGTGTTCCCGGACATGACGATCTGCATAATCCACGATATGAAGCGCTCATCAAACCCATGACGCTCGAGGACCTGGCGTAGAAAGGCCCAGTCCAAACGATCATATGTCTTCTGGAAATCTAGCTTAAGAAAGACACCTTTAAGGTGTCTCGTCTTGACTTCATGAACAACCTCATGAAGAGCCAGAATCCCGTCATGGATAAATCGTCCCTTGAGAAAGGTGAACTGATGTGGGTGAGCCAGGCGCTCCACAACTGGCGCCAAGCGTGTTGCACACACTTTGGCGAGCAGACGCATGATGACATTGATCACCGTGATCGGCCTAAACTGACGAACATCCGTGGCCCCTACAACTTTAGGAATTAGGGTAATCACCCCAAAATTAAGGCAGGACATAACCAGTGTCCCAGTATAGAACTCCTAGAACATCGGCATAATCACCGCCTCAATATACTCCCAGAATTTCTGGAAGAAGGATACGGGGAGACCATCCGGCCCTGGGGCCGAATTGGCTTTCATCCCCATAATGGCCCAGCGCACCTCCTCGGGACTGAATGGGAGAGTAAGCTCCCTATTCTCGTCATCCAAGACTAAGGCCCCTAAGGGCCAGAAGTGCGCGGCCAAAGCCACTCCCGTGCGGGGACCCTCCGTAAATAACTCCTTATAGAAGGAGTATATATGATCGAAAGGTCCTGGGCCTCCTCTAATAGGAGGCCATCCGCCCATAGGCAAGGGATAGAGCACCTACGAAGGCGACCATTAGCAATGGCATGGAAGTATGCTGTATTAGCATCTCCACGAAGAATCCAATTCTGGCGACTACGCTGTCGCCAGAATATCTCCTCGCCTTTGTAGATCTCCATCAAGGAGTTCTCCAAAGCATACCGCTCCAACCATCCATCCGCGGACAAGCCTGTCGAGTCAGCCGCCATATCCAGCGTCTGAATCTGGCGAGGATGCCCGCCTTATTCTTACGCACCTCCGCGCCTAAATTCGCGCCCCACCCCCGCATAAATTGGCGCACGACCTTAGCACAGTGGTGCCAAATGTCAACCACATTATAGGCGCGGGGGGAGTCGCGACCGCCAAGTCCCACTTTTGGCGAACCGCTTCCACAAATCCCGGCTGACCAAGCTAGATCTCCTCAAAGTGGAAGCGGTTCGACCTCGGCGGGGCACCCCCTCCAGACGAGAGGAGGAGGGGGATGGTCTGAGCCAATCCTAGTAATCGCACGAAGCGAGCACAGAGGAAAGGCAACTTCCCATTCCACCGACACTAATACCCGGTCAAGCACACTCCGGATCGGGACGGCCTGGTTGTTGTACCACGTATAACGTGCCCCAACTCGAGTGATCTCCCTCAGAGCCAGGTAAAGGCACGTGTATGTACGCGGTCCGAAATTGGGCAAAAATTTGTGAACGGTGCGAAAACTTAGGATTTGCGGAAAGTTTTGGCACCAGGTAGTATCGGGTCTGGTTTGTTTATGGGAAGCGTCGAGATTTGCAGCCGAAATGAGAACTTGCCTATAGTAAAATAGTTAGGAGGGTGGTTGCACCCAGCCCACCAGAGTTCAAACTCCATGTTTGACGTTGGTGTTTCTCATTTAGGCGGAATATTCTTCAGTGGGAGGCGACGTTCCCGTCGATAGCGAGGCGCCTGTGGTGACTTCGTCAATCTCAAGACTCGACCCGCCGACTTGGTATTATGGATGTGCTCATAGGGATAGGATGTGCGTGTGTGCGTTCATAGGGGTGAGTGTGTGCATGTGTATGTGACTGTCTGTGTTGTATTGTGTTTCGCAAAAAAAAGATTTGCAACCGAAAAGCTACCCGGAATTGGGGGGCAAATACTACTAGTCGGCGGATTTGCAGCCCCAGGTAAAGCTAGCCGAAAGTGGGGGTAAAATACTTGTCTGCGAACATTCACTCTCTGCTACTCATCGGCTCCTTGCTGTGGTATTCAAATTGCAAAGGGTTCTTTTCAATTTGGTGGGCGAAGCACTTACTAAAATTGTTCTTAAAGTTCAACATAATAGTTTATTTACCTAATCTTGGTGAAAATGGGTATCAATACTTAAGTATACTTATGATGCATTGTCATGATCCTGAAAAAGTTGTTACATTCTAGCCTTATAAGTATACTTAAGTATACTTATGATGCATTGTCATGATCCTGGAAAGTATACTAAATGGGTTATGTATGGTTTACAAATAAACTTCCTAAATGTGGCTACATTCTAGCCTTATTTGTTTAATTGCCAAGTGGGCAAATTACCTATGAAATATCTTGGGATACGTGTGTGTGTGCAGCCTCCCCTACCATCTTCCTACTGCTGAAAATGTAAGACACAAAATTATATGATATACGATAAATGAGAAAATTCAGGTGGAGGGGTTCTCTCCTCCCTGGTGACCTAAAAAAACAAATCTTGCGGTACCCTCTACTTTTGCAACCGACGTAAATATGGACTGTGATTGCATGCTTATATCGTAAATATGGACCATGGTATTCGGTAGTACCTCCTCTAACCTTACAGCGAGATTGTTTGGCGTTACAAAAAGGTTCAATCCAGTCTAAAGTTTACGATATAACTTGTTTTATGTTCAATTTGTGTCTACGGGTCAATTTTATGCTTTGTACCAAATGGTATAATTTTGGTAGCACAAAGGCCAATTATTCTTGAGAACGCAAAAGACAAATTTGACCAAGAGACACACATAGCCAACGAGCGGAAGAAAACAAAAAAAAATGTTGGACAACCCACTTTTGACACCTCATACACTCTAGAATAATCAAGAGTTGATACTGTTATACTCAATAAATCCTATCTTGTTGGGGGGTTTTTAGGTTCACGTGGTCTAAAACTATTTAAGGATATTAGGCAAATCGTGAACATTTAAAAAAATCTGCAATACATTATTAATTTTTGTGCAACGTAAACATGTAATACATTTGATTTTCCTTCATTTATAGCGCAATCCGTTTCAATAAAATGGTTTCTTAAATAATTCCTAACCAAGTAAAAACTACCTTCTAGCAAAATGCTCATCCCGCTCGACACAAGAAAGTGGATATAATAATGAATGTAACATTGCAGAATAAATATGAACCTTCATACTATGGGATTGAAATTTTGACTAGTAAAGCGTGAATACTGCAATGTATGATAGCATATCGAGATATATAAAGCAATAAATTAAGTCACTGACAATATTAGTAATGATGAAGTAAAATTGTTTAGTATAAATTCGAAATCATGGTATATCTTAACTTGATCATGAGTCTAACTAGTTGAATGCCCGTGCGTTGCTACGAGCTAATAAACAAAAAATATAGAGAAATGATTGACCATATTTTTTATTTCATGAATGAGTGTGTCAACAACAGAATGTGTGTTGAAATATTGTGTCACTAATATGCGAATCTTGTCCAGACATGTACCACGAAAGTTTTCTCCGACATCCAACAATGTTCTCTACTTACAAAGAGAAGGTTGATATTAAGAAGACTACTACGTGACATCCAAGGCGAGGGAAACCTCTTACAAGACTGCTACTTTCCTTTACATCGGATCTTTGCCCACCTAGTTCTTGATGTAGTTTAGTCAAAGAAAAATGTACATTAAATTTGGATGGATGAAAATTAGTTTGTAAATATTTGAAGAACAATACACACAAACAATAATTATAGTGCAAACTTAATTTAATTTTGAAAATTATGATGTATCAAATATTTTAAGCATACAATTTATCATGGAAATAGTTTTTGTACCTTGTGCCTAGGGCACACTGCCATTGGCATTACTATTTTTTGTAACGAGCGTAACCGATAATAGTCTACCAGTTAGTATGTTACCCTTTTTTATCCTTGTCAAAACTCGTTGGCGGCTGATCGTTCATCTCAGTGTTGGGAATACATAAACCTCACGATGATGGCCCATGGTTAAAGTTGAGGAGTAAGCAACGATAATGACGATATCTTCCAATGAATCTTACAACGATGTTTACATTAAATGTCATTGAAAGCTGACTAATAAAGTTCCGCATCCACCAAATAAGAAAACAACAACTATAGGCAGACTGAAATTTGAACTTTCTTTGCCATATCAAAGATGCAGAGTTAGCAACTTCTTAGAGCAGTTACAACCAGTAACTCAATTTCATGTTCTTCTTGGTACCCTACTCACATTATAACAAGGGACAAAGGTTACCGGGCTTGAACTTTCTTATTAGTGTATAATTGGAAACATTGGGCCAAATAGCGACGAATGATGTTTATCACGCATCTTTATATTTCTATTACAATTCCACAACTTGAGTTTCCTATTTAAGCCTTGCAACACATGGGAATATCTCCAAGGGCGAGGAGTTCATCCACCAAAGTAGAGCATCTTCATCTTCGCATGATCAAACCATACTTGGTTTTATATTGTACTAAGTTTGAAACAGGGTCTACTATGCACAAGTTGTGTATATGACTTGCCTGATTCAGAATGTAGAACAATTTTCTCAAAGTTTAGCATTATCAAACAATTAGGAGCATGCTAAAAGTACAAGTGCACTCACACAGGAAGGGAGAGGTGACTTACATGGGAGATTAGGAGCACCTCAACTTCTAGCTGACCTTGTCCTACGCGATGTTCAGTGTCTACGGCAGTTTGGCATAATCACTCCGAGAACAAACAACCCAAAGATGACAAGATAAGGAGAAGTCAATTGCTTGGACTGATTTTGAATTAATTCAACAAGAAGAATAGAGTATAGTACTCATTTAATTGCTCATGAGCGTAAGCAACTCATCTTTTTCTCATAACCATATGATCAGAGTACAAATAGACACGATTCTTGCAGTTTTGGTATGATCACTCCGCACAAATGTAATCAATTAAACATCATGAATTGAAGACTCGACTCTAAAGAATACAATTAATTTTTACACACTGCAATAGTATGGACTAGAGTAGCAGCAATACCAGACGCAGCACAGAACAAGCATGAGTAGGATGGGTGGAGCCTCAAGGATGCGTAGGAGCATCAGAGGCACTAACCCCACTAGTAGAGAAAAGCTTATAGGTAGGTGACTTTCTGTGGCGCACCAATTTCCGTGCGCCACAGAAAAATAAGACGCAGCACAGAACAAGCATGAGTAGGATGGGTGGAGCCTCAAGGATGCGTAGGAGCATCAGAGGCACTAACCCCACTAGTAGAGAAAAGCTTATAGGTAGGTGACTTTCTGTGGCGCACCAATTTCCGTGCGCCACAGAAATATTTTTCTGTGGCGCATGTGGTCGCCACAGAAATTAGACTTTCTGTGGCGCATCACATTTATGTGGCACACATGGCCCGGTGCGCCACAGAAATTCATCTGGGGGGCGGGTGAAATTTGAGAAAAAAAATTTGTGGCGCACCGGGCTTGGTGCACCACAGATGTGCCACAGATCTCCTTTTTAGTCTTGCAGGAAGTAAAAGAAAATGATAACAATTTCAATAAATAAAATTCTTTGACATGTAGTTAGGTTTGAGTGTCTAGTAGGTATAGAAATTTTGAAATATGAATTTTGACCTTTTCTGCAACAAATGAAAAAAAATCTTGTAACGGCCATAACTTTTGCATACGACGTCGAAATAACGCGTTTTATATGCCAAAAAACATGAGAAAAATCCGAGTTCGAATCCACCCCGGTCAGCAATTCACAGAGTTCTCAAATTCCAAAAGAAAAAAAGTTATTTCAAACAAACGATTTTTCGCAGCAAAATAAAAAAAATAAAAATTCAAAAAATTCAAAAATTCAAAAAGTCCAAAAACGACACAGAAATGTATAACAAAGAAGATTGTTGATTTTTTTTTGGTTTTTGGATTTTTTGAATTTTTTTAAGTTTTTTGATTTTTTTGGATCTTTTCAAACTTTTGAATCTCCTTTTGAAACTTTAGAAGTTTTTGAAAAAACTGAAATTTTAAAACACACATTTATAACACATACATAACATATACACATACAAGACTTAAGAGGGTTCATATGATATATATATTAATAAGAACTTTAGTAGCACAAGGGTAGGTGAAGTGGGTGGAACTTAGAAGTTAAGCATGCTAGGGTTGAAGCAGTTTGAGAATGGGTGACCTAGCGGGAAGGTATCAGTTAAAAAAAATCAAAAATCTGAAAATAATTCAAATAATTAGGATTTTTCGTATTATTTGAATTTTCTGAATTTTTTTGAAACTTTTTATATTTGTTTTGCATTTTTTGAATTTTTTTAGAATTCTGTGGCGCACCAGGCCAAGTGCGCCACAGAAATGTGAGAATTCTGTGGCGCACCAAGCTCGTGCGCCACGGGAAAAAATTTAGTGGTGAGAATTATGTGGCGCACCCAGCAATTTGGCGGGTGCGCCACAGAATCCCAAAAAGGTGCGCCACAGAAAGGCATTTTCCCACTAGTGCCCGCGCGCCATGTTGCTACTATGGTCATGCCCCTGGTAGCACTTCGGTCGAGTGGTCGTGAAACCTGGTCGCTGCTCTGATCGTGCTCCTGAAATTGACAAGAGGAAAGTGACCCCTGTGAACTAAACAAAAGCGTGTTGTGCAGTACAGGGGATACACCACCACCGTACACTGATCTCAGGCCAAACATAATGCTCATGACAAGCAGGAGGCTGCTGTTTAGGCCGACATGTAGAGTCACTTTTCAGTTGTGTATGTGCTGTCAATATGTAGCATTTGTAGAGAACTGAGGAGTAAGGACTGATTTCAACACATATGAAAACCAACAAAGTTCAGATACAAGTTCTCGCAGAATTAGCGGTGGGGCGGAGGATCTACGGTTTAGCTCAAGGGCTCGCGAGAGGGGGGATTGCAACAGTAAAATAGACATTCATTTGACATTTGGATAGGACGAGGGGGGAGGGGACGGAGAATTGATTTTTTTCACAAATATGGCCCTCTGCCTAGTGTAATTGGCAAAAATAGTCCCCTCTGAGTGTGATTGCCAAAAATGGTCCGGCGAGAAGCTATCTAAGCGACACGTGGCACTTCCCTCCATGTGGGATGGCGGGAAGTACCCTATGGCGACACGTGGCACTTCCCTCCATGTGGGGTGACAGGAAGTACCATGCCACGTCGACAGCCAGCGTGGCCTCCCGCCAGCAGACGCCGTGGGGCCCACCACCTCCCGCCGATGACAGCGGCGGGATGGACATCCCGACAGTCCACATGGAGGGAAGTACTTCCCGCCACCCAACATGGAGGGAAGTACCACCACTAGTAGGGAAGTGCCTTTCTGTGGCGCACCAAAAACTGTTCTGTGGCGCATGGTCGGTGCGCCACAGAATCCTCGCCACAAAAATATTATTGATGTGGCGCACGGAACCATGCGCCACAGAAAGTATACAATTCTGTGGCGCACCTCCAGAGTGCGCCACTAAATTATTGTCCATGCGCCACAGAAAGAATTTCGATTATTTGCTGTATTTGAAAATAATGTATCTGTGGCGCACTTTGTTCGTGCGCCACAGAATATGGTGCGCCACAGAATTATTTACCGTGCGCCACTAAATTATTTGCCGTATATATTATCGATTATTTGCTGTATTATCAATTATTTGCTTTATTTGACAATAATACAGGTATATTACAGAATTTATACAGAAAATAATAGAAACAGTAATATATTTTGACACAGTATTAAAACAGACAGATAAATATGTACATCACCACTTAGAGCCCGAGATACATACATATATAGTACAAGCATATGCATTTAACATTGGCATATGCATTGGGATAAGTCGTAGTACAAGCATATGCATTTAACATTGGCATATGCATGAAAATAAAACATTAGTCTTAACCAAGTACAGTGGAAACATCAGTCTACATAGATAAGTGGACAAGTCAACATAAAACATAGTACGGAAAGAAGTGGACAAGTCGCTCTATGGGTCGTCGTCCCTAGGCCTATCCAGCTGAGCCCAGTACATCGGATCTGCGGGGTCATCAGTGTCCTCGCTTCCCCACGGCTGACCCGAAAGAGTGCGGAACGGAGGTATGCCGTCACGCCTATTCACCTCGACCTATTGCCTAGGGTCGTTGTGGTGATACGCATCGGGGTTCGGCGGCCCGAACATCCGCAATAGCTGCTGCTCCGACTCCTGCCACTCCTGGTGCCGCTGCTGCCGCCGCTCCTCCGACGCCTGCTGCCGCTCCTGCTGCCGCTGCTGCTCAGAGTCGGAATCCCAGTCCTTCTCCCATTCCTCCTCCTGTTGCTCCTCCTCCTGCTCCTCCTCCTCCGCCCAGATCCCAAGAGAAGTGATGTTGTCGTCAGTAGGACCGGCGCCGTGGGAAGGACCGGTGCCGTATGAAGGACCAGCACCATCAAAAGGACTAGCGCCGAACTGCTGGTAGGACATCAAGTTTGGCTCATTCTGCAGGAGATGCCTCACATATGGTTCGTCCTGGGGGCGTGCGTTGCGACGTGCGATCTGCGCCTCAGCCAACCTGTGCTCCATCTCCTTGGCCATTTCCACCTGTCTGATCCCATCCGGTATGAACTCATTCACACGGTGGCGATCCGCTGGGTAGTTCAGATCCTTATATTTCTTCTTATCACCGTACTCGTGTACGGCGAAATAATCATAGGCGCGCGCCGCCTCCTCCGCTGTATTAAACTGCCCAGCCCAGTGCTTCCTCTTGTTAATATGGATCTGACATCCATACACGTACCGACCAAGCTTCTTCCTATAGCACGCCCTCACACCCTTAAACCCGGCCATTCCGTGAAACTAAAACATATTAAAAACAAATTCATTAGAATCAAGAAACTACACATGAACCTCTGAAACTAACTTGGTACATTTTTATTTAACCCTAATAGATCGCGAATAATATCACTAATACATGAACCTCTGAAACTAACTTCGACCGGGTCCTGAGCCGCGGGCGCTGCACATCCAAAGATAAGGAACCCTCACAGGGTCATAGCTCACGTGATGAGGAGGAACCCTCTGAAGAAACAACCATCCATTATTGTACTGCCTATCCAACAAATTCATGTAGCGACGGACGTGCTCGTCCTCCTCCCTGATACGGCGACGTACCACCTCCTCGGGGGCCGGCTCCCTTTGCACCGAGCATGGCCCACGCGACCGCCACCAAAGAAGATCTGGGTCGACGACGTCACCCGGATTCCTCACCAAGATACGCTTCCCGGAAGGTAGCACCTCCCAGTGCCAGCCCGGCGGAGTCCAGTCGCGGACATCGCCCCTCTGGTCCAACAGTGACATCGTCGCCGAAAACAATAAACTAAAAACACAATTTTTAAGTAGCAAGCAAATTTAAATAAAGTACAAATTCGTAGCAACTATCAAATAACATAGTACCATATCAAATTAATATCAACAACACAATTTTCAAACTCATTTTTAGCAATGTGAAAATTACACAATATAAACCAACAATGAACACAACTAAAATTATCTACAATCTAAGCTACACAACTATATGTCCTATTTTTAGCAAAGTCATGCCAAAATTCACGAATTTGTTTGGCATGACCTTTGCTAAAAAAAGGGACATATGGAGTACCCGAATTTGCCGGAACGGAAGTTAATTGACGTTCCGGCAAACTCAAGGGCCTCATGGGTACCTGCAGACATTTCACAAATCATATGTCCTATTTTTAGCAAAGTCATGCCAAAATTCACGAAAAATTTGGCATGACCTTTGCTAAAAAAGGGACATATGGAGTACCCGAATTTGCCGGAACGGAAGTTAATCGACGTTCCGGCAAACTCAAGGGCCTCTCGGGGTACCTGCAGACATTTCACAAAACATCCACATCTCCGGCCGGCATCTCCACGACACGATGGTCGGAGCACAAACAACCACGACACGATGGTCGTGGTAGCACAGATCAACACAAGCACACACAACTTCTCGATCGGGGTACCAATAGCTCACCAAAGGGCGTCTTCTTGAACTTGAAGCACACACAAGAACTTCTAGCACACACAAGAACCTCCGAAGCAGTGTATAGTACAAGGTATTGTACATACTCTCCTTTAACATGACATCGTTTAAATCATAGGCACATGGAACAAGATAATAGACCATTGAGCAAAGATCATACATAAAAAGGTGCCTCATATGAAGAGTGCACATCAAGAACTTCCAAGTGTCAGAACTAAAGGACCAAGAGAAATGTATAATCAATGTTGTTATACATGTCAGTAGGTCATTTAGACCAACACTCGAAATGATAATGCACATGAGTCTAATCATTGGCACAATCAATGGAACAAGCACACACACGATGTAAGAGTCAACCTAGCTATCCTATGAAATGATGTTTCACAGCGATGACTCTGATTCAGAGAACAGTAGCATGACCCTGAGCCTGAACTTGACAGAAACTACAGACCGACGGTGCGACGCCGTCGATCTTTGGCCCATTTTTTACATTCGTTCTATAGGTTCGGTCATGCTCAGGCTCAGAGTCAACCTAGCTATACTGTGAATCAGAGTCATCAGTGTAATACAATAGAAGCCTCATATATCATTGTCAAAACAAGGCAAAAAGAGTACCTACAAGACCATGTTCTAATACAAGCACTCAAATTGTATATAGTACAAGGTATTGTAGATATTCTTTTCCCTTTAACATGACATAGTTTAAATCATCGGCCTATAGTACATATACAAGAACATGGGTAAAAGGATAAAAAGAAGATGTACAACAATATGGATAAAAAGATGAATAAAAAGATCAGGGGAAGATCAGGGTACATCGACCTAGCTGTAGCAACTATGTTTTAAACTTTTTGGGTTCATAAAAATGGAGGTTTTAACATAGGCTTGCAACAACTAATTAATCAAGCAAGAAAACATAGGATGCATGATATGATTGCAGAAACTAATTAATCAACTAATTAAACTAGGGAGGAACTAATTAAACAAGTAAATTCTAGCACCAACATAGGCTTGCAGCAACTAATTTCGGTTGCTAGGGAGGAATTAACATAGGATTAATTAAACTAGCAATCAATCAAGCAAGAAAACATAGGATGAATTAACATAGGATGAATGAATAGATTACCTGTGAGGTCAGCGAGGGTGGCGTTGTTGCCGACGTCGAGGAGCCGGCGGCGGTGTTCAAGAGCGGGCAGCGGCCGAGCGGGGATGCCGTGCGGGAGCGGCGCTAGGGTTGGTCGCGGGGCGGGCAGTGGAGGAGGAAGAAGACGCGGGGCGGGCCGTGGAGGAGGAAGAAGTGTAGAACCCCCACCTTTTAACAAAGGTTGGGATTCCCCGTGTAACGTGCTAGTCCCTGGATCGACTTGCTAGCACACACAGTTTGAGATGCAATACCATAACATTGTATCAAAGTATATTACACGATGATCCAGAATTTAAAAGATTCGATACAAGGTGCATAGCCGAAGGCTAGCTCAAACCAAAGTAAACACACAGCGGAAAGCAAATGATATAGTGAGCCCATCATCTTCATGTGCCACAGGCAAGCATGTTGGTTGTAGACTCGAAACCCTGTCGCAACCTCACTCATCGTCTGACGGGCCTGCAACGGTGAGTTACAGCCCAACTATATGGGTCAGCACAATTGAATTGTGATGGCAAGATGACACTTATGTGGATATAAATGGCAACCTATCTTCTACATGAATATTTGGCTAAGTGGAGTTTGAGGCTGGTTTGCATAAAGCCAGTTTCATCCTATCATTTGTAAAACAATTTTCATCTTAGACCAAGAGTACCACTGATAGACATCAGTGAACACCTTTGACAACTACTCACAACAAGCACCACCGATAGACATCAGTGAGCTCCCATCCCTTGTTCACCCTCAAGTTTTAATTTAGAAATTGGGATAAGGAGATCTTCAACAGCTTCCCGGTCAAGTTGCTCAAAATGTCCGTAACCGGGGACACGGCTAAGTATACTCAGTTTTTACTCTCGAGAGGGTGTGCACTTTCACCACAAGACCCAATCATTTCCTCCTCCATTGCAACCAATTATGAAATGGAAAAGAGAAGACCGAGACAAGATCTTTCAGAAGTAATTCCCCGGAGTCAACGTCGGACCCACTCCAACCTATCATCCCCTACATCTGCTGGTCACGACAGAACCAGGGTCTCACAACCTAATTGATCAAGACAGAGCCCATATGACATGTGGCTGCACTAGAAGCTACTGAACAAGGAGAGTCTACAATCTCTTTAAGCCTGGGTGACTTTCCACAATTGTGCACTTCCACCAAGGGCAAATTACCATAGACATGAACCATAGACATGGACCCCCTGAGAAGTCACCCACCATGGTTCTCCAACCAGCACCCAGGTAGTTCATTGATTAGTTATTAGTTTTCATCACTATCCAACTAATCAAAACATTTTCATAGCATGACTATACTAAGTTCCATACTACAAGTTCTGGGTGGGGATGGCTACACACTAGTAGGAGCATAGCATAATACAAGATTTCAACAACAACCCTATCATGCATACTACTGAAAACACTAAGTGCATAGTAGTAAAAGTAGTAGGACTTTTATGGTGTCACTTGCCTTGGCCAACTGAAGAGTTGAAGTAACACTCTTCACAACACGTGAGACACTCCGTACAATCTAAACATAGAGATAACACAATAGTAAACAAACAATTCAACAACATCATCACATACAAAAGCAACATGCATATCAGGGTCTTCACAAAACTTTGGCCGAGGTTCATCACATAATTCAATATGCAAAAAGAATTATTATGATTAGGTTTAGGGTTTGCCATTTTGGTTAAAGGATGGTCAAACAATTATGTATGAACATCATAGATCTCATATATAACTTGCTATGGTGTTCCAAGGGTTCTAAAAGGTTGGTCTGGATCAACATGGTCACACGAGGAATTTTGGAAAAAGGTTTAACACTTCTAACACAAGGATTTTTGCAACACAATGTTTTGAGAAAGATCTTAAACACAACACTTAATAATTTTGAGTTGGCAAACCTTTCTAAAATAATGGTTTTGGTCTTTCAGGTCAGAGGCAACTATTTGGGTTACTTTTCAAAAAGAAACCATATTGAAATAATTTTCAGGTTTTAAACTATAACCAAAATACTTCAATTGAGCATCTGGTTTTTAAAACAGTTTAAAAGTATTCAAAATATTTTTAAAAGTGACCAAGTTATGCTACAGAACCTAAGGTTTCCAAAAATATTTTATTTGAAATTTTTGGACTTATAAAAATAAAGGTATGCCAAATATACTCAAATCTCTCATTTGAAAATTGAATGTTTTTAACTTTGCCAAAATAGTGAACTAATGATTCTAAAAGATTCTACAAGTCCAGAGCTTTTCAAAAATATAAAGTTTGTTAAATTTGGCTAAACCAGTAAAAAGTTGTGATGGTTTGAAGTTGCAGGGACCTTTCTGCAAAACTGCCAAATCATTCTAAATAGAAAATTTAATTTCCACGCGGGCGCTGACTGGATCCGACGTGGCGCTGACTGGGACGCTGACTGGGCTGCTGACGTGTTTAAGTGATCAGATCTGGGCCGTTGGATCTGGATCGAAAGGCCTAGATCTAACCGTACCTCTTCGTTCTAAAAGATCTAATCCTAACCGTTGAAATAGATCGGATGGTTGGGAGCGAAAGGCTCACTGTGGCGGCGCCGTGGTTGCCGGAGATGGAGGTCGCGGCGGCGCTGGGCTCGGGCGTGGATGGCGACGGTGTTCCGGTAGTTCCCCGAGCGTGGATAGGCGACGACGGCGTGTAGCGCGACGCGGCGAAGAGGATGGGGGTGGTGGCGTCGTCGATCCCGTCCTCCAACGGCGGGGAGGAGCGGCCGGAGATGCTCGGAGCGACGGCGAGCTTCGACCGAGGATGGCCACGGCGATACGGCTGCGCAAAACATCGAGCAAGGGGTCAGGGAGGTGCGCCTGGAGGAGAGGAAGAAGATGGGAGGGGTCTGGGGCCTAGGGGGCTGCTCACCTCGCCGGAAATGGAGATGGACGGCGGCGGGAAGTGCGGACTCCAGCGAGCAAATTGAGCGGCCTGGCGGCGCTATTTGGACAGGGAGCAGAGGGGAAATGGGGAGGACTGCGTGGAGATTTAAAGGCGCTGGTCGAGGGTGTGGTTCGTGGCTCGGGTGAGTGGGGATCGTGCGCGAGGTGGGCGACGGCGTCACGGGATCGTGCGCGGTGGCGGTTATGGGGAAGACGACCCCGACAGGTGGTCCCCACCTGTCGGTGAGAGAGGGGGTGCGCGGACGGGCTGGGCTGGTGGCGCGCGGGCGGTAGATAGCACGGCGGCTGGCTGGGCTTGGCCCATTAACTTTTTTTTTGTTATGTTTTCCTTTTCTGTTTTTTCCTATTTCTTTTATATCTTTTGTTTTAAAATTCCAAATCAAATCGAACCAGTTTCTATAGATTTGTAAAATTAAAACCTTTCTTTTAAAACTTACAAACACACTATCCCAAACCTTTTCAAATTTGAAAGTTCAAATTAATTTATAAAGGTTTTATATACACCTTTATGTCATTTTCTAAATTAGGTTTTTTATAAGTTCTTTTGGGCAACAAATTTCAAATACAAGGATAATTAGTAGGAGTAATATCAATATGATAAACTTGTTAAAATAATTTGACACAAAATATTTTATTTAAAGGGGTTTGGATAAATCATTTTTAATATAGATACCATTTATAATATGAGCTTTAATAAAATACTTCAATTACAAATCTTGAATAGGAGTTAACAAAATCATTTCAAATCCATATGAATGAATGAAATCAGAGTATGTTTAAATAATTCAAAACAATTTGTAAATAGGGTTTTATTAAGAAATTGAAGGTAATATATGGGATTTCAAATCAGTTTTCGAGTACTTATTTTATTCAAAACAAAAGTTTCAATTTTTAGTGATTTTTAAAACATTCCAAAATTTTGGGATGTTACAGACTACCACCCTTAAAAGGAATCTCGTCCCCGAGATTCGCAGAGGCTAGCAAAAGGGATAGGTTCGGGGTATCTGGGTGGCTACCACCCTTAAAAGGAACTTTTGTGGGTCGTCTAACTTTCTTGTTTCTTGTGTCGAGGTGACTCTATAGGTCAGCTATAACTTTAGTTGTCTCAGTTATGCTTCATCCTCATGGGTTCACACATAAAGTATGTACTGACATTTTCAAATGAATGAGTGCTTGAACAATTAATTGATCTTGGACTTACTGTTCATATCTTCATGCCCATGGTATACTTCTTCCACATTGACATGATTCACATGTACCTTCTTGAATGGGTTTGGCTTAACTTGGTCTGCTTTCTTCTCTGGGCACTCATTGGAGTAGTGTCCCATTTTCTTACATGAGTAGCATTGCACCTGGCTGTTATCCCTTTTCTCCGAAGGGTTGTGGCAATGTTGTCCATGGTGGTTATTCTCTCTGTTGTGGTTGTCGACTCGATATCCTCCATTATGGTGGTGGCCATGGTTGTGGTGGTCGTTGCTTACATGTTGATGCACATTGTCTCCATGCTGATGTCCATTGCCACCATGCTTGTGAAATCCTGAATTATTACTGCCATCATGGAAACTACTCATCTTCTGAGGTGGGCCAGAGTGGTACTTGTCAAAGTTGTGCTTCCTTTTCCGGGTTTCAGCCTGCTTTTGTTTGTTCTCCAAGATAGTGGCCTTATCAAGTAGTGACTGGTAGTTGGGTGCGTAGACAACCGATAGTTGAATGGCTAACTCATCATTCAGACCATCCAAGAATTTCTCCCTTCTCTTGGCATCAGTGTCAACGTCGTCTGGAGCATAGCGTGCCAGATTGTTGAATTCTTCTATGTACTCTGCAACGGTGTGGTTACCCTGACGCAGGTTGCGGAATTCTCTCTTCTTCAAACTCATCACGCCGGTTGATATGTGTGCAGTGCGGAAACCTTCTTGGAATAGTTCCCAAGTGACCTCCTCAATTGGGTGAGTGATCTGAAAGTTGTCCCACCAGCTAGCGGCGGGTCCTTCTAACAAGTGTGCTGCAAACCTAACCTTCTCTTCATCAGTGCATCCAATGGTCACCAGATTCTTATTAACGGAGCGTAGCCAGTCATCAGCTACAACGGGTTCTGAGGCGCTAGTGAATGTTGTTGGCCTTAGCCTCAGGAATCGGGTGAGCATGTCCACTTGAGGGGGTGGTGGTGGAGGTGGGTTGTTGTTGTTGTTCACTAAGATCTGGGTCATCACTTGCATGAGTTGGGTCATGACTTGTTGCAGCCCATTGTTGCTATTCTCATTGTTCTCTCCATTGTTGTTGTTGTGGTTATCGCGTCGAGGAGGCATCTGTGGGTTTAGCTTAGATGAGGATAGAGATAGAAAGATCTAAGGAGGGAGGAAACTAAAAGCCCTCACAACCCACACAACAAAACATGACAAACAATTTCATATCAAGCAAATGTCACAACAACATGGTTCAACACACTAACAAGCAAACTAGTATTGCCATACCACATAGGTTGATATGATCAATACATTAACATAACGTGGTTTCAAATAAGACTAATTTGGGGTCCAATCTAAGGTAAACAGGGTGATACATTTCCTTGCCAACATATTCTTCCCCTTACTTCAATTCTCTTCACTTCATGGATGCAATCTGGGCATCCTTAGAACGAATCAGGTCTTCCTGATTGGAGAGTTCCAAAGCCATATTCACTATGTCAGTCTTCAATTGGTTCACAGTGGTCTTCAAGCATTAGTACTCTCATTCTCCTTCTCAAGAAGATGGGTACACTGGGCTTGCAGTTCGAGAATTTGTGCCTCCTGGTGTTCAATCTTGGCTTCCAACTTCATGTTGTCAATCTCAAGTTTCATTTTGTCTTCGATGAGAGCATCCTTCTCCAAATCCATCTCCTGCCTCTGTGCGTCGATTTCCTCCTCTATTTCCTTGAGTTCATCAAGGTGCTTCTGGGTGTTGTGAAGTCTAAATCGAAGTCTTCTTCCAAGGTACTCGATGGCCTCCCATGCTGCACTTCTTGCTGAATCAAAGAATGATGTTTGAAGTATTGGATTGGTGAACAAACAGCAACCTTCGGTCTTGTGGTCATCGCCTTTGCTCTTGTATATGTGGAGTTGCACCCACCAGTACTCTTGACCTTCATCCATGAAAGGAAATCCTTTGTATACTGCTTCTTCATGTTATCCTTTAATGCTCTTGGAAACTCAGTCCCACTTTGTAGAGTCATGGTCATCACTGGTCCTTTCTTGATGGATTCGATGAGGCTGGTCATCTAAAACAAAAACAGATACTTTCAGAAGTTAGATACTAGACGAGAGTACAAGAAGAGGTACCATGAATTGTATATATATTTAGAAACTGAATAAAAATAGATTTTTCAATCCTATGGCCAAAATCTATTTCTATCCAAACCTAGGGTCACGAACCTACAGGCAACACTGTGCTCTGATACCATCTGTAGAACCCCCACCTTTTAACAAAGGTTGGGATTCCCCGTGTAACGTGCTAGTCCCTGGATCGACTTGCTAGCACACACAGTTTGAGATGCAATACCATAACATTGTATCAAAGTATATTACACGATGATCCAGAATTTAAAAGATTCGATACAAGGTGCATAGCCGAAGGCTAGCTCAAACCAAAGTAAACACACAGCGGAAAGCAAATGATACAGTGAGCCCATCATCTTCATGTGCCACAGGCAAGCATGTTGGTTGTAGACTCGAAACCCTGTCGCAACCTCACTCATCGTCTGACGGACCTGCAACGGTGAGTTACAGCCCAACTATATGGGTCAGCACAATTGAATTGTGATGGCAAGATGACACTTATGTGGATATAAATGGCAACCTATCTTCTACATGAATATTTGGCTAAGTGGAGTTTGAGGCTGGTTTGCATAAAGCCAGTTTCATCCTATCATTTGTAAAACAATTTTCATCTTAGACAAAGAGTACCACTGATAGACATCAGTGAACACCTTTGACAACTACTCACAACAAGCACCACCGATAGACATCAGTGAGCTCCCATCCCTTGTTCACCCTCAAGTTTTAATTTAGAAATTGGGATAAGGAGATCTTCAACAGCTTCCCGGTCAAGTTGCTCAAAATGTCCGTAACCGGGGACACGGCTAAGTATACTCAGTTTTTACTCTCGAGAGGGTGTGCACTTTCACCACAAGACCCAATCATTTCCTCCTCCATTGCAACCAATTATGAAATGGAAAAGAGAAGACCGAGACAAGATCTTTCAGAAGTAATTCCCCGGAGTCAACGTCGGACCCACTCCAACCTATCATCCCCTACATCTGCTGGTCACGACAGAACCAGGGTCTCACAACCTAATTGATCAAGACAGAGCCCATATGACATGTGGCTGCACTAGAAGCTACTGAACAAGGAGAGTCTACAATCTCTTTAAGCCTGGGTGACTTTCCACAATTGTGCACTTCCACCAAGGGCAAATTACCATAGACATGAACCATAGACATGGACCCCCTGAGTAGTCACCCACCATGGTTCTCCAACCAGCACCCAGGTAGTTCATTGATTAGTTATTAGTTTTCATCACTATCCAACTAATCAAAACATTTTCATAGCATGACTATACTAAGTTCCATACTACAAGTTCTGGGTGGGGATGGCTACACACTAATAGGAGCATAGCATAATAAAGATTTCAACAACAACCCTATCATGCATACTACTGAAAACACTAAGTGCATAGTAGTAAAAGTAGTAGGACTTTTATGGTGTCACTTGCCTTGGCCAACTGAAGAGTTGAAGTAACACTCTTCACAACACGTGAGACACTCCGTACAATCTAAACATAGAGATAACACAATAGTAAACAAACAATTCAACAACATCATCACATACAAAAGCAACATGCATATCAGGGTCTTCACAAAACTTTGGCCGAGGTTCATCACATAATTCAATATGCAAAAAGAATTATTATGATTAGGTTTAGGGTTTGCCATTTTGGTTAAAGGATGGTCAAGCAATTATGTATGAACATCATAGATGTCATATATAACTTGCTATGGTGTTCCAAGGGTTCTAAAAGGTTGGTCTGGATCAACATGGTCACACGAGGAATTTTGGAAAAAGGTTTAACACTTCTAACACAAGGATTTTTGCAACACAATGTTTTGAGAAAGATCTTAAACACAACACTTAATAATTTTGAGTTGGCAAACCTTTCTAAAATAATGGTTTTGGTCTTTCAGGTCAGAGGCAACTATTTGGGTTACTTTTCAAAAAGAAACCATATTGAAATAATTTTCAGGTTTTAAACTATAACCAAAATACTTCAATTGAGCATCTGGTTTTTAAAACAGTTTAAAAGTATTCAAAATATTTTTAAAAGTGACCAAGTTATGCTACAGAACCTAAGGTTTCCAAAAATATTTTATTTGAAATTTTTGGACTTATAAAAATAAAGGTATGCCAAATATACTCAAATCTCTCATTTGAAAATTGAATGTTTTTAACTTTGCCAAAACAGTGAACTAATGATTCTAAAAGATTCTACAAGTCCAGAGCTTTTCAAAAATATAAAGTTTGTTAAATTTGGCTAAACCAGTAAAAAGTTGTGATGGTTTGAAGTTGCAGGGACCTTTCTGCAAAACTGCCAAATCATTCTAAATAGAAAATTTAATTTCCACGCGGGCGCTGACTGGATCCGACGTGGCGCTGACTGGGACGCTGACTGGGCTGCTGACGTGTTTAAGTGATCAGATCTGGGCCGTTGGATCTGGATCGAAAGGCCTAGATCTAACCGTACCTCTTCGTTCTAAAAGATCTAATCCTAACCGTTGAAATAGATCGGATGGTTGGGAGCGAAAGGCTCACTGTGGCGGCGCCGTGGTTGCCGGAGATGGAGGTCGCGGCGGCGCTGGGCTCGGGCGTGGATGGCGACGGTGTTCCGGTAGTTCCCCGAGCGTGGATAGGCGACGACGGCGTGTAGCGCGACGCGGCGAAGAGGATGGGGGTGGTGGCGTCGTCGATCCCGTCCTCCAACGGCGGGGAGGAGCGGCCGGAGATGCTCGGAGCGACGGCGAGCTTCGGCCGAGGATGGCCACGGCGATACGGCTGCGCAAAACATCGAGCAAGGGGTCAGGGAGGTGCGCCTGGAGGAGAGGAAGAAGATGGGAGGGGTCTGGGGCCTAGGGGGCTGCTCACCTCGCCGGAAATGGAGATGGACGGCGGCGGGAAGTGCGGACTCCAGCGAGCAAATTGAGCGGCCTGGCGGCGCTATTTGGACAGGGAGCAGAGGGGAAATGGGGAGGACTGCGTGGAGATTTAAAGGCGCTGGTCGAGGGTGTGGTTCGTGGCTCGGGTGAGTGGGGATCGTGCGCGAGGTGGGCGACGGCGTCACGGGATCGTGCGCGGTGGCGGTTATGGGGAAGACGACCCCGACAGGTGGTCCCCACCTGTCGGTGAGAGAGGGGGTGCGCGGACGGGCTGGGCTGGTGGCGCGCGGGCGGTAGATAGCACGGCGGCTGGCTGGGCTTGGCCCATTAACTTTTTTTTGTTATGTTTTCCTTTTCTGTTTTTTCCTATTTCTTTTATATCTTTTGTTTTAAAATTCCAAATCAAATCGAACCAGTTTCTATAGATTTGTAAAATTAAAACCTTTCTTTTAAAACTTACAAACACACTATCCCAAACCTTTTCAAATTTGAAAGTTCAAATTAATTTATAAAGGTTTTATATACACCTTTATGTCATTTTCTAAATTAGGTTTTTTATAAGTTCTTTTGGG
Source organism: Poa pratensis (assembly GCA_947311845.1). NCBI lineage: Eukaryota > Viridiplantae > Streptophyta > Magnoliopsida > Poales > Poaceae > Poa > Poa pratensis. The sequence goes on from CAMZMU010000027.1 coordinate 26,806,944, forward strand.
CAACAAATTTCAAATACAAGGATAATTAGTAGGAGTAATATCAATATGATAAACTTGTTAAAATAATTTGACACAAAATATTTTATTTAAAGGGGTTTGGATAAATCATTTTTAATATAGATACCATTTATAATATGAGCTTTAATAAAATACTTCAATTACAAATCTTGAATAGGAGTTAACAAAATCATTTCAAATCCATATGAATGAATGAAATCAGAGTATGTTTAAATAATTCAAAACAATTTGTAAATAGGGTTTTATTAAGAAATTGAAGGTAATATATGGGATTTCAAATCAGTTTTCGAGTACTTATTTTATTCAAAACAAAAGTTTCAATTTTTAGTGATTTTTAAAACATTCCAAAATTTTGGGATGTTACAGACTACCACCCTTAAAAGGAATCTCGTCCCCGAGATTCGCAGAGGCTAGCAAAAGGGATAGGTTCGGGGTATCTGGGTGGCTACCACCCTTAAAAGGAACTTTTGTGGGTCGTCTAACTTTCTTGTTTCTTGTGTCGAGGTGACTCTATAGGTCAGCTATAACTTTAGTTGTCTCAGTTATGCTTCATCCTCATGGGTTCACACATAAAGTATGTACTGACATTTTCAAATGAATGAGTGCTTGAACAATTAATTGATCTTGGACTTACTGTTCATATCTTCATGCCCATGGTATACTTCTTCCACATTGACATGATTCACATGTACCTTCTTGAATGGGTTTGGCTTAACTTGGTCTGCTTTCTTCTCTGGGCACTCATTGGAGTAGTGTCCCATTTTCTTACATGAGTAGCATTGCACCTGGCTGTTATCCCTTTTCTCCGAAGGGTTGTGGCAATGTTGTCCATGGTGGTTATTCTCTCTGTTGTGGTTGTCGACTCGATATCCTCCATTATGGTGGTGGCCATGGTTGTGGTGGTCGTTGCTTACATGTTGATGCACATTGTCTCCATGCTGATGTCCATTGCCACCATGCTTGTGAAATCCTGAATTATTACTGCCATCATGGAAACTACTCATCTTCTGAGGTGGGCCAGAGTGGTACTTGTCAAAGTTGTGCTTCCTTTTCCGGGTTTCAGCCTGCTTTTGTTTGTTCTCCAAGATAGTGGCCTTATCAAGTAGTGACTGGTAGTTGGGTGCGTAGACAACCGATAGTTGAATGGCTAACTCATCATTCAGACCATCCAAGAATTTCTCCCTTCTCTTGGCATCAGTGTCAACGTCGTCTGGAGCATAGCGTGCCAGATTGTTGAATTCTTCTATGTACTCTGCAACGGTGTGGTTACCCTGACGCAGGTTGCGGAATTCTCTCTTCTTCAAACTCATCACGCCGGTTGATATGTGTGCAGTGCGGAAACCTTCTTGGAATAGTTCCCAAGTGACCTCCTCAATTGGGTGAGTGATCTGAAAGTTGTCCCACCAGCTAGCGGCGGGTCCTTCTAACAAGTGTGCTGCAAACCTAACCTTCTCTTCATCAGTGCATCCAATGGTCACCAGATTCTTATTAACGGAGCGTAGCCAGTCATCAGCTACAACGGGTTCTGAGGCGCTAGTGAATGTTGTTGGCCTTAGCCTCAGAATCGGGTGAGCATGTCCACTTGAGGGGGTGGTGGTGGAGGTGGGTTGTTGTTGTTGTTCACTAAGATCTGGGTCATCACTTGCATGAGTTGGGTCATGACTTGTTGCAGCCCATTGTTGCTATTCTCATTGTTCTCTCCATTGTTGTTGTTGTGGTTATCGCGTCGAGGAGGCATCTGTGGGTTTAGCTTAGATGAGGATAGAGATAGAAAGATCTAAGGAGGGAGGAAACTAAAAGCCCTCACAACCCACACAACAAAACATGACAAACAATTTCATATCAAGCAAATGTCACAACAACATGGTTCAACACACTAACAAGCAAACTAGTATTGCCATACCACATAGGTTGATATGATCAATACATTAACATAACGTGGTTTCAAATAAGACTAATTTGGGGTCCAATCTAAGGTAAACAGGGTGATACATTTCCTTGCCAACATATTCTTCCCCCTTACTTCAATTCTCTTCACTTCATGGATGCAATCTGGGCATCCTTAGAACGAATCAGGTCTTCCTGATTGGAGAGTTCCAAAGCCATATTCACTATGTCAGTCTTCAATTGGTTCACAGTGGTCTTCAAAGCATTAGTACTCTCATTCTCCTTCTCAAGAAGATGGGTACACTGGGCTTGCAGTTCGAGAATTTGTGCCTCCTGGTGTTCAATCTTGGCTTCCAACTTCATGTTGTCAATCTCAAGTTTCATTTTGTCTTCGATGAGAGCATCCTTCTCCAAATCCATCTCCTGCCTCTGTGCGTCGATTTCCTCCTCTATTTCCTTGAGTTCATCAAGGTGCTTCTGGGTGTTGTGAAGTCTAAATCGAAGTCTTCTTCCAAGGTACTCGATGGCCTCCCATGCTGCACTTCTTGCTGAATCAAAGAATGATGTTTGAAGTATTGGATTGGTGAACAAACAGCAACCTTCGGTCTTGTGGTCATCGCCTTTGCTCTTGTATATGTGGAGTTGCACCCACCAGTACTCTTGACCTTCATCCATGAAAGGAAATCCTTTGTATACTGCTTCTTCATGTTATCCTTTAATGCTCTTGGAAACTCAGTCCCACTTTGTAGAGTCATGGTCATCACTGGTCCTTTCTTGATGGATTCGATGAGGCTGGTCATCTAAAACAAAAACAGATACTTTCAGAAGTTAGATACTAGACGAGAGTACAAGAAGAGGTACCATGAATTGTATATATATTTAGAAACTGAATAAAAATAGATTTTTTTCAATCCTATGGCCAAAATCTATTTCTATCCAAACCTAGGGTCACGAACCTACAGGCAACACTGTGCTCTGATACCATCTGTAGAACCCCCACCTTTTAACAAAGGTTGGGATTCCCCGTGTAACGTGCTAGTCCCTGGATCGACTTGCTAGCACACACAGTTTGAGATGCAATACCATAACATTGTATCAAAGTATATTACACGATGATCCAGAATTTAAAAGATTCGATACAAGGTGCATAGCCGAAGGCTAGCTCAAACCAAAGTAAACACACAGCGGAAAGCAAATGATACAGTGAGCCCATCATCTTCATGTGCCACAGGCAAGCATGTTGGTTGTAGACTCGAAACCCTGTCGCAACCTCACTCATCGTCTGACGGACCTGCAACGGTGAGTTACAGCCCAACTATATGGGTCAGCACAATTGAATTGTGATGGCAAGATGACACTTATGTGGATATAAATGGCAACCTATCTTCTACATGAATATTTGGCTAAGTGGAGTTTGAGGCTGGTTTGCATAAAGCCAGTTTCATCCTATCATTTGTAAAACAATTTTCATCTTAGACCAAGAGTACCACTGATAGACATCAGTGAACACCTTTGACAACTACTCACAACAAGCACCACCGATAGACATCAGTGAGCTCCCATCCCTTGTTCACCCTCAAGTTTTAATTTAGAAATTGGGATAAGGAGATCTTCAACAGCTTCCCGGTCAAGTTGCTCAAAATGTCCGTAACCGGGGACACGGCTAAGTATACTCAGTTTTTACTCTCGAGAGGGTGTGCACTTTCACCACAAGACCCAATCATTTCCTCCTCCATTGCAACCAATTATGAAATGGAAAAGAGAAGACCGAGACAAGATCTTTCAGAAGTAATTCCCCGGAGTCAACGTCGGACCCACTCCAACCTATCATCCCCTACATCTGCTGGTCACGACAGAACCAGGGTCTCACAACCTAATTGATCAAGACAGAGCCCATATGACATGTGGCTGCACTAGAAGCTACTGAACAAGGAGAGTCTACAATCTCTTTAAGCCTGGGTGACTTTCCACAATTGTGCACTTCCACCAAGGGCAAATTACCATAGACATGAACCATAGACATGGACCCCCTGAGTAGTCACCCACCATGGTTCTCCAACCAGCACCCAGGTAGTTCATTGATTAGTTATTAGTTTTCATCACTATCCAACTAATCAAAACATTTTCATAGCATGACTATACTAAGTTCCATACTACAAGTTCTGGGTGGGGATGGCTACACACTAATAGGAGCATAGCATAATACAAGATTTCAACAACAACCTATCATGCATACTACTGAAAACACTAAGTGCATAGTAGTAAAAGTAGTAGGACTTTTATGGTGTCACTTGCCTTGGCCAACTGAAGAGTTGAAGTAACACTCTTCACAACACGTGAGACACTCCGTACAATCTAAACATAGAGATAACACAATAGTAAACAAACAATTCAACAACATCATCACATACAAAAGCAACATGCATATCAGGGTCTTCACAAAACTTTGGCCGAGGTTCATCACATAATTCAATATGCAAAAAGAATTATTATGATTAGGTTTAGGGTTTGCCATTTTGGTTAAAGGATGGTCAAGCAATTATGTATGAACATCATAGATGTCATATATAACTTGCTATGGTGTTCCAAGGGTTCTAAAAGGTTGGTCTGGATCAACATGGTCACACGGGGAATTTTGGAAAAAGGTTTAACACTTCTAACACAAGGATTTTTGCAACACAATGTTTTGAGAAAGATCTTAAACACAACACTTAATAATTTTGAGTTGGCAAACCTTTCTAAAATAATGGTTTTGGTCTTTCAGGTCAGAGGCAACTATTTGGGTTACTTTTCAAAAAGAAACCATATTGAAATAATTTTCAGGTTTTAAACTATAACCAAAATACTTCAATTGAGCATCTGGTTTTTAAAACAGTTTAAAAGTATTCAAAATATTTTTAAAAGTGACCAAGTTATGCTACAGAACCTAAGGTTTCCAAAAATATTTTATTTGAAATTTTTGGACTTATAAAAATAAAGGTATGCCAAATATACTCAAATCTCTCATTTGAAAATTGAATGTTTTTAACTTTGCCAAAACAGTGAACTAATGATTCTAAAAGATTCTACAAGTCCAGAGCTTTTCAAAAATATAAAGTTTGTTAAATTTGGCTAAACCAGTAAAAAGTTGTGATGGTTTGAAGTTGCAGGGACCTTTCTGCAAAACTGCCAAATCATTCTAAATAGAAAATTTAATTTCCACGCGGGCGCTGACTGGATCCGATGTGGCGCTGACTGGGACGCTGACTGGGCTGCTGACGTGTTTAAGTGATCAGATCTGGGCCGTTGGATCTGGATTGAAAGGCCTAGATCTAACCGTACCTCTTCGTTCTAAAAGATCTAATCCTAACCGTTGAAATAGATCGGATGGTTGGGAGCGAAAGGCTCACTGTGGCGGCGCCGTGGTTGCCGGAGATGGAGGTCGCGGCGGCGCTGGGCTCGGGCGTGGATGGCGACGGTGTTCCGGTAGTTCCCCGAGCGTGGATAGGCGACGACGGCGTGTAGCGCGACGCGGCGAAGAGGATGGGGGTGGTGGCGTCGTCGATCCCGTCCTCCAACGGCGGGGAGGAGCGGCCGGAGATGCTCGGAGCGACGGCGAGCTTCGGCCGAGGATGGCCACGGCGATACGGCTGCGCAAAACATCGAGCAAGGGGTCAGGGAGGTGCGCCTGGAGGAGAGGAAGAAGATGGGAGGGGTCTGGGGCCTAGGGGGCTGCTCACCTCGCCGAAAATGGAGATGGACGGCGGCGGGAAGTGCGGACTCCAGCGAGCAAATTGAGCGGCCTGGCGGCGCTATTTGGACAGGGAGCAGAGGGGAAATGGGGAGGACTGCGTGGAGATTTAAAGGCGCTGGTCGAGGGTGTGGTTCGTGGCTCGGGTGAGTGGGGATCGTGCGCGAGGTGGGCGACGGCGTCACGGGATCGTGCGCGGTGGCGGTTATGGGGAAGACGACCCCGACAGGTGGTCCCCACCTGTCGGTGAGAGAGGGGGTGCGCGGACGGGCTGGGCTGGTGGCGCGCGGGCGGTAGATAGCACGGCGGCTGGCTGGGCTTGGCCCATTAACTTTTTTTTGTTATGTTTTCCTTTTCTGTTTTTTCCTATTTCTTTTATATCTTTTGTTTTAAAATTCCAAATCAAATCGAACCAGTTTCTATAGATTTGTAAAATTAAAACCTTTCTTTTAAAACTTACAAACACACTATCCCAAACCTTTTCAAATTTGAAAGTTCAAATTAATTTATAAAGGTTTTATATACACCTTTATGTCATTTTCTAAATTAGGTTTTTTATAAGTTCTTTTGGGCAACAAATTTCAAATACAAGGATAATTAGTAGGAGTAATATCAATATGATAAACTTGTTAAAATAATTTGACACAAAATATTTTATTTAAAGGGGTTTGGATAAATCATTTTTAATATAGATACCATTTATAATATGAGCTTTAATAAAATACTTCAATTACAAATCTTGAATAGGAGTTAACAAAATCATTTCAAATCCATATGAATGAATGAAATCAGAGTATGTTTAAATAATTCAAAACAATTTGTAAATAGGGTTTTATTAAGAAATTGCAGGTAATATATGGGATTTCAAATCAGTTTTCGAGTACTTATTTTATTCAAAACAAAAGTTTCAATTTTTAGTGATTTTTAAAACATTCCAAAATTTTGGGATGTAACAAGAAGAGGCGGCGGCGGGCTAGCTAGGGTTGGGCGCGGGGCGGGCCATGGAGGAGGAAGAAGAGACGGCAGTGGCGCTAGGGTTGCGGCGCGAGGACGGCGCGTGGATGCAAATTGGGGAATTGGGGAAGAGAAAGGGAAGAAAAATGCCTAAAAATCGCTAAGTCAAGGAATTATGTGGCGCATACATCACAGTGCGCCACAGAATCAATCTATTTTTCTATGGCGCATCCATACAAATGCGCCACAAAACAAACACGTAGGCAATCATTGGAGAGGGGCCACCACATTTCTGTGGCGCATCTTTTTCCGTGCGCCACAGAAAGTCATGTTTTTGTGGCGCACCCAGCACAATGCACCATAGAAACATCTCCAGATATTTGTGGAGGCGGGACCCACCTTGATTCTGTGGCGCATGATTTGGCACATGCGCCACAATATTCTGTGGCGCACTTGGATGAGTGCGCCACTAAAGATTTTTTGTGGCGCACGGCATAACTGGTGCGCCACAAAAAGGTGTTCCATAGAAAGGCACTTCCCTACTAGTGCACGTGTAGCTTAGATAGCTTCCCGCCAGGCCATTTTTGGCAATCACACTCAGAGGGGGCTATTTTTGCCAATTACACTGGGCAGAGGGCCATATTTGTGAAAAAATCCGGAGAATTGGAGATTTGAGAGGACGGAGCAAGGGGGATCCAGATTTGTTTGGACTTTGGATTAGGGTGTTTGACAGGAGACCGGCGGCGACAAGCGTAACGGCCACACCGCACGTGCACCTTGTGGGCTTGCAGCCTTGTTTGGTTCGATTGGGGAAATTTTCCTTTGCGAGGCACATGTACGCGGTTTGAAATTGCCCGAAAATTTGTGAACGATGCGAAAACCGAGGATTTGCGGAAAATATTGGCACGAGATACCCAGAAACGGGGGCAAATACTATTTGGCGAATTTTCGTTGTCATTTGAGCGTTTGGCTTTGCAACGAGCAGAACAAAACAAGAAAATCGTTGGAACAACCCACATTTTGACACCTCATACACTCTGGAGTAATCAAGAGTTGATACTATTATAGTGAAGAAGCACTATCTTGTTTTTTACAGGTTCACATCATCACATGGTCTAAAACCATTTACCAACTTCCGTATGTATTTAAGGATATCAGAAAAACCGTGAAAATTTAAAAATCTATAGTGCATTATTAATTTTTTGTGCATTGTGATACCTTTGATTTCGTTCAGTTTACGGTGCTAAATATGAACCTTCATATTATGGGATTGCCAATGCAACTACAAATGCATGCATAATGTAATGTAAGTATATCGGATATATCCCCCGCAAAAAAATTATATCGGATATATATAGTAATAGATTAAATTACTGGCGAGATTAGTAATGATGAGTAAAAGTGTTTAGTATAAATTTGCGATAGTGGTTATTTTAACCAGACATAAGTCTAAAGGATAGACATTGGCGTGGCGGCAAGCAGCGCCCATGCCGGTGGGGTGACGTTGAAATGATATAGAACACCTTAATTTTTTGTTTTGCTTTTTGTTGTTTACTCTCTATTGCTAAACATAATACTATGCGCGCTGGTATCATTGAACGACACTCCTGGTCAATGCCCAGCGTTTAATATACTGAACTAAATTTAATTTTACAACTAAAACTTGAAAAGTTATGGACAAATAGGATATACACAAGTGTAGAACACCTGGTAGCATTACATATTAAGTATTAATAAATTTGTTCATCTCAAATAACTCTCTGACATGCTACTGTATATTCTTCAGTGTAATAGCTCAAGTGAATGCACATAATAGCTCATAAGAAGGCAATATGACAATAAGGGGAAACAATTGTGTCACAATAGAATGAGCAAGCAACATAAACACTCTCGAAGCGATTTTTTCTAATTAGGTTGATCTTATGTGGCATTCTTTTATAAAATTAGTCCACGAGAAGGCAAAATGACGATATTGGAAATACATGTGTACATGGTATTTGAGTCGCCGAATAGTCGCCGACTATACAGCGAGTCGTTTCTCAAAAATCACGGCGACTCGCGACTATACAGCGACTTGCCGCGACTATACAACGACTTTGCTCGACTATACAGCGAGTCTCAGGGTTGGCGACTCACTTGCGACTCGCGACTCAATTATCATGCATGTGTATCTTATACAACAAAATACTGACAATAAAATTAGTAAGCAAATAATCATTGCAAGGTAACAAAATGCTTGCAATAATTTCTCTCAGAGATATACACTTGAACAAACATGTGATAGACAAAATAAAACTGTCGATGATGACGCTTACAAACCTTCATCTCCATGGAAGAGCAAGTAACCTCAATTAATTCGATGCCCGCCACTGCCACCCTGAGAAACACGTAGATCCACACTCATCTACACCCTGAAACATGTTTACATCGTCATGACATTTAAGTGGTGTCACGCGATACAAGCATATAAAATTTAGAAGAACAATGCACAGACCATGTTGATGATCATGGTATGACTAAGCTTCTCACGATGGTGTGCCTCACGCAATACTACAAACTTAAAAAGCACTTGTGCAAGAACTTCACTGTTCACAGGTGCAATGCCGATTGGATGAATACTTAGCATTAGCATAATCTTAGAGCCTTTCGTGCAGCAATACAAAATAGAAAATGTCTCACCTGATTATTTAATTGAACTAACAACTCAGAGTTTGCTTGATCACCTTTCATCAACTCGAAATCTCCTTCGGTTATGTGGTCCAGGAAATCATAAATTCTATAGATACAACATTGCATAGTGACCAATTGTTGCACAAAATATGCAAATATCAGCTTAAGTTAGTGATGACCCACAAGTATAGGGGGTGTATCGTAGTACTTTCGATAAATAAGAGTGTCGAACCCAACGAGGAGCAGAAGGTGTTGACAAGCAGTTTTGATATTGAATTCACTGTAAATACTAGCAGACAAGTTTTTAGGGGTTTTTGATATAGTAGATAAATAAAGTGCAAGTAAATAAAGTGCAGTAATAATAGTTGCAGCGAGTGGCCCAATCCTTTCTACAGCAAAGGACAAGCCGGTAGGTTTAATTATGATTACCAAACGTTCTTGAGGACACACGGGAATTTCGTCAAGTGCTTTCACTTCATATAGTTGATTAATCTTCATTGTTTTGATAAGTGTTGTGTGGGTGAACCTATGCTAATGCACCGCCCTTCCTAGGACTAATACATACTTGTGATTATACCCCTTGCAAGCATCCGCAAATACAAGAAAGTAATTAAGATAAATCTAACCACAGCCTTAAACTCTGAGATCCTGCTATCCCTCATGCATCGGTGTACCAATGGGGGTTTAGGTTTCTGTCACTCCGGCAACCCCACAATTGGCAACCGAATACACAATGCATTCCCTAGGCCCATAAAGGTGAAGTGTCAGGTAGCCGACGTTCACATGACACCACTAGAAGAATAACACCACAACTTAAATATCAAACCATTAAATATTACTCAACATAATTCACTACTAACATCAAGACTTCTCCCATGTCCTCAAGAACTAAACGAACTACTCACAAGACATCATATGGAACATGATCAGAGGTGATATAATCATGAATAACAATCTGGACATAAACCTTAATTCAACGGTTTCACTCAATAGCATCAACCACAAGGAGTAATTAACACCGGAAAAGCTTCCCCTATGAACTAGACAAGATTCAACCCCAGATGTTACAGTGGAACGGAGTGGAGTGGTGGAGATGATGGTGCTGGCGGTGGAGACGTGGCGGCGTGCCAGCAAGGTGGGCCGCGCCAGCACATGGTGAGGGCCCATGGTGGCCCACCTTGGCCCCCCCCCTTTTGGCTGCCTCCGGCATCTGACAAAATAGGAACTTCTGGATATTTTCCTCGAATTATTGATCTTCAGAAATATGGTGTCTTGACGGTTCTTTTTCCAGCAGAAATCTGACTCCGGTGTTTAATTCTCCAATAATCATCAAACATGCAAAATAGGTAAAATAACATAAGTATCATCTCTAAATATGAAATATATCAATAAATAACATTAAATAATGATATAAAATAGTGATGCAAAATGGACGTATCAACTCCCCCCAAGCTTAGACCTCGCTTGTCCCCAAGCGAAAGCTGAGCTCGGTAAACAAGACCACAGGTTTATGGAGCAAAAGTGTCGATAAACAAAATACGGACAAGAAGCATCATATTTATTAATACACAAGTCATTCTAGACAGCAACTTCCCTTCATATAACTTAACTTGAAACAAGTAAAGGGAGTCACAATAAGGTGCATAGAGAAAATCATAATTGGTGATGGCAAACTTTGTTCTTGGTCAGAGAACAATTAACAGATTGTACCTATCTTTCGAGCAGAGTCTTTATACTAGAGCTTATATTGCAGAACTTACATGCTCAATCATAACAGTCTCCTTACAGTCATCGAAAACTTTCAAAGTTATATTCATTCAGATAAAAGCTTTGTGCTACACAAGGAAACATAAAAGACATGATTGAAAATATCAACATATAGAAGGTTGAATCACAAAAACTCAAATGCTTGCTCGAGATAGAAGGGAATAGGTTTACTGACTCAACATGAAAGCAAAAGATAGGCCCTTCGCAGAGGGAAGCAGGGATGAAATCATGTGGTAGAGCTTTTAAGTTTTGAAATCATATAGAGAGTATAAAATAAGTTTTAAGCTATGTATGTCATTGTCAACGAATGGCAGTGGGCACTCTATCCCCCTTGTCAACCAGACTTTCAAGAGCGGCTCCCATGAAGGACGTTATTTCTACCCAAGGGTAGATCATCCCTCTTCTCTTTTGTTTACACATGCATATTTATTGTCGGAGAATGATCCCCGTGAACCAGGAATCGAAGGGGCTGAACACGACACTTAACAACACTCTCGTCAACCTCGGCGACCAAGCACGACGAGCTCGACAGAATGCATCACGACAAAGATAGACACCAGCTCGTACCTAGGTTAAGGCCCTCCGGGAGGAGTAACGACCCTACTTCCTGCTATGTGATATTGCACTGCTTCGCGAGGTTACAGTACAGGGGTGCTTGCCGAGGGCAAAGCTTACAACGATGGCAGAGCTTCCTCTATGTGAAAGCCCTCTCTGAGTGGAGTAGTAGCCTTGGGTGGGTGAATGGTCGATCCCCTTCTCCAGTGGTGCTCTCCCTCCTTATATAGGCGCAGGGGTGGAAGTTAGGGTTCCTCCATGGCGCCGGTCCAGGAGGGCGGCGCACCCTTGGTCCAGGGGTTGTGGACGAGGTCCACCGTCGTCGGTCTTGCTGGTCTTCGTCAGGCCCTGCCACCGTCCGTCCAGAGCGGTGGCCGGCGCTCCAAAGGTCCGTGGTGTCATGTCGGTGACGTCGCCATTGGAGCGGAGCGGCAGCGTGCCCCCTTAGCACAAAAGTAGAATGCTTGGTAATCCTCCTCCTTTGGAGCAGCTTTGTTGCTCTCCTTTAAGCACGGGAATGGCAACTGCTGCCTGTTCGTCACCGTGCGCAGGCGTGTGCATCATCCTGCTACGGAGTGCAGGCCCCATGTGCATCCTGCCAGGGTGGCAGAACCTCGCCAGGCACTTCGAGTGCTCCACCACCCCGAGAGGGAAAAGTCACCCGAAGAGGTCCCCGACTCGCGGAGACTTGGTCGTTTGTTTCATCGTTGAAGCCCCGCGAGGGGCGAGGCCTCACGGGGCTCGCCAGGCACCGTGATCCAGTCCTTAGTCATATTCCGCGCCTAGGTGTCTGGGGCCAGAAGGGCCGGCCCATGATACCCTGGTTTTGATTGGGCCGACAGTAGCCCCCGGGCCCGCGATGGGCCATCTGGTGCCCAATTGTGCAAGTGAAGCGTCGCGGGCCCCAACTTGGCCCTCTTCGGCCGAGACACATGGCGCACAATCGTCGTTCGTCAGGTCGCCTCCTTCGGTTGGTCTGACCGTGCGGTGGGTCCCGCCATGACTGAAGAAACCGCTCCGCGTGACGATAAATGGCAGAGAGGGCGCGGTTCCCCATCACTTCGAAATTTTCGCTCGTGCTACGCCTCCTTCCTCCCTGCACCGCGACTCCCCGCTTCCTCCGCCGTCGCCCCAATGTCGTCCCAAAGGGCCACTGCCGCGCAGAAGGCAAAGGTGGAGGCTCCGGACGGCGACGAAGCCTCGCCGAATCGCGGCCGTGCTCTCCGGCACGCGCTGGAAATCAGCCGCGTGACCAGCATCGCGCACTGGTGAAGGTGCACCCCTTGGCGGCCTCGGATTTCAACAAGCGGGGCGCAACCGAGCTTCAGCCTGGGGGGCGTTCCCGGCCTACTTCGCGCCCGTTCTATCCTGTCTTCCTCCATTCTCTTTTCACGGGTTTGATTCCCCCTTCTCGGACTTCTTCATCGCGATTCTGGAGCATTACCAAATCCAATTGCTTCACCTCCATCCCAACGCCATTCTCACCCTCTCCATCTTCGCCTACTTTGTGAGGCATACGTTGGGGTCAGGCCTTCCGTGGACTTCTTCCGCAACTTCTTTTCGCTGCACTTCTTGTCACACACGGAGACGACGGGTTGCGTCTCGTTTCGCCTCTGCGACGGCATGTTCGGGAACTATCCCCCCATTGCCTGGGATGGCAATGTCCCGTCCCTGAGGTGACGACAGAGGTGGAGGGCTTTCGTCAGCGGTGGCTCTTCGTGAGGGTTTCAGAGGTCTGTCCCTTCCTCGAGGTGCCGGCTGGTCCCCCGACGAGGCATCAAGGATGGGGCAGGCAGCAACTGGCGCACGAGTCTCTTGATGTCGTGGAGAGGCACCTTGCCGAAGCCCGCTCGTATGGCCTCACTGGTCAGATGATTGCCAGAGAGTTCGTGAGGCAGCGCATTGCGCCTCTGTAGTCGCACCAGAAGTCGGTGTGGATGTACACCGGGGTGTCCGACAGAATGCGGTTGGACCAAGAAAGTCTCTCGGCTGAGGTGGTGGATGAGATCATGAGCTTCCTCTTTTCCTCTTCGCAGATACCAGAGCTAGCGAACAAATCTTCAAAACCTTTGTATCTGTTCAAAAAGTCGGGCCGCTACCAATACTTGGTTGCGATGCCGTCGTTCTCCCCGTGGGGGCTGCTCTCGCAAGGGAGGACAAGCCCTCAAGAGGGGCTCATCGTGGTGGCCCCGGAACAGGGCAAGGCCTTCTCGCCGGGGTCTCCCTCCAGCTCCGTTGCCGAGGGCGAGGGCACTTCCCGAGGTGCCGACTTCTCGGGAAGGGGCGAGCGCCTGCCGGGCCTCGGAGAGCCTAGGACCCAGGTCTTGGATGTCTCTTCAGGCAACGAGTCGTCCTACCGAGCCGTTCCGTCATGGCAGGTGGGAGATGAACACCACGGCGGTCCTTCAGCTGACCCCGAGATCCTCGAGCGGAGCCCCCCTTGCCAAGCCTGCCGTCCTCCCGGGGACGAAGGCTGGGGGGCCTCAAGGAGTGCCAGTAGCCAACGCACCTCCGCCCCGGCGGGTGCGGAAGAGGAGATGGGTGGATACTGCCAATGTGTAAGTTCCTTTCTCTTCTTCTCCCTTCTTTCCCACGGAGTCTTCTCGTCCTGACTGTTTTCTCGTTTTCCCTTCAGATCTTCCTCGGCACCAAAGCAAAAGAAGACCTGTCAGCCGGGAGAGACTTCGGGGGCTTCGGTGATTCTCAAGGCCTCCGCGCAGACGAAACATCCCGCGTCTGCAACCTCGTCCCCCGGGGTCACGGATCGTGCTGGGACAGCGACCTTTCCCGAGCCAGACGAACCCCGTGCGGATCCGGGGAGTGAGGCGGAAATGGTCCCAGAGGGTCCCGGGGTGGCTGGAGACTTCGCCCCGACGGCGCCGACGGAGACAACAGGGGAGCCCCCATTAGGCAGGAGGGTGCCGGCGCCGATAACGAAACACCTTCGGTCTCAGGTCGCTCGGCGGCTGCTGTGGGCGATGATCTTCAGCGGAGTCCCCAGCAGTCTACCGGTGAGGAAGAGGTTCCCTGCCAGAGCCCCCGTGGGCCGGCCGTTGAGGACAACATCCCTCACCAGGACCCTCAGGGATCTGTTGATGAGGGAAAGTCCCCCACCTGAGCCCCCCGAGGCACCTCGGGGAGGACCCGAGCCTTGGGGCGGGATTCTGGGGACCCCGAACTCCGCGCCTATTGGAGACAGCCTGGCTTTGACGCTGCGGACGCAGCGCCCATGCGAATCTCGTCGCGAGGCCATCTTCCGCTCTGCGAGGGAGATGCTCAGCGGCCTGGAACTCCACATCATCGACGAGGAGCGCGCTACGGGCGAGGACCGCATGGACCTTGCGCGCGGCTGGGCCCATCTCCGCGCAGCGTTCGAGCGCCTCGCCAGGAGGATGAGGAGGCTCGGGAGCGCCGCGTCGAGGCTCGCCGTTTTGCTGACGAGGTTCGGGCCAGCGTTACTCGCGAGGCTGAGGAAGTCCTTGCGGAACTGAAGCATAAGCGCGAAGCTCTTCAAGCGGAGACGACCGCTAAGCACCAGGAGTTATCTGCTCGTGAGGCGGCGGCCTCCGTTCGGGAGATAAAGCTTCAGGCCAGGGAGAAGGAGGTTGCCGCGGCGTCGGAGGCCCTCCGAGCCAGCCAGGACAAGCTTCAGGCGGAGATATCCGTCCCCGCGAGGAAGAACTGTCCTTCCGCGAGTCTGAAGTCCGCCGGCGCGAGGAGCAAGCCGACCAAGTTGAAAAAGATCAGGCTGCGGAGAAGGAACGCCTGGAGGCTCGCGAGACCGCCGTGGCTGAAGATGAGGCCGGGCGCCAAGGCCGTATCGATAGAGCCAACGAGAAACTCCAGCAGCAGAAGAAAGAGCAGCAAGCCAAGCTCGACGAGGAGAAAAAGAACTTCCGCAGAGACTGCCAGGCTGATTTCTCGAAGAGGCTGAAAATGCAGGAGGACCGCTTCCTGGAGAAGCGTGCTGAATCTGACCAGCGTGTCCAGGAGCTGGAAGAGAAATTGGAGAAGCTTCGGTCCCCCTGAAGACGGCCAAGGACGCCCGCCGTCGTGTGGAGCATGACCTCCACAACTTAGAGGGGGACATGAGGGATCTTCAACAGCAGGTGGCACCCGCTGCCGCGCTTGCCGAGGAGGCCAAAGCTTCTAGGCGGGAAGCCAAGGCCCTGAAGAAAGAGCAGCGGGACATGCTCCGCTCCTTGGGGTCTCGGGCTCGAGTCGTTGCGCAACGCCTGGGTGCTGAGATCCCCGACTTTACGACCGAGGGCGACGCCGGCATCCAGGGGTATATAGCTTCTTCGACCGGCTCGTGGAGGAGCTGGAGAAGACCGTGACGACCATGGATCACCTGGTTGAAGAGGAGAGCCGCAAGCTACTTCATCTTGCTGTTAGCCGCATCTTTGCCAATCTTCGTCGCCTCCAGCCCTTCTTCCTTTTCGAGGACGTGACTGAGCCCTTGGAGGGGCCTCACGCCATGGAGCAGACCGCCAAGGTGGAGGACGAGGTGAAGGCGTATGTTGATCGTTTTGAAGCGGTGGAAGCTGAAGACTCTGAGGGGAGCGACGAAGGCTCTGATGGGGCGGGGCTTGATGACGACGAGGCCTGAAGACGCTCCTTTTGCTGTGGTGTGCCTGGAGACATTATCATAGCTTTTGAGTACTTTCCCTATTGTAATGACTATTAAGGCTCGTATTGCTGCCACGCCAGTATTTGCCTCTCGAGGGGCTTTTATCCCTTGCTCATGTCTTTTTTGCTCTACGTTGCTAGGACCCTTTCCTTCGCGCTTTGGCATCGCCGCTGCGGTATGTCAGAGTTTTGGGCTCGACAAGGCCGGGGGATGTTTAAGGCTTAGGGGGTGAAAGGTTCCTGAGGCACGATGCTCAAGAGCCCCCTTTTGACGCGCGAGCAGTCCATGAGACGTAAGTGAGAAAAGGAGCCCGAGAGGCAAACGAAACGACGAGAGAGGAAAACGACATGTAGCTTAGTTCTGGACTTAGCTGCGTGGGGTCTTGTGCGTTTGTAGGCATGCCATCCTATGGAGATGTTTTCCCCAACTTCGGCGAGGGTGCTGCCCTTCCTGAAATTGTCACGAGGGTGTACCCACAAGTATTTGCACAACCGAAGCACACGCGCTTATAGGCTTTTCCTTGTGTGCCTTGCGAGGAGAGAAGACAAGCACCAAGGTCCTTGGAGAGGTGACCTGCGTGGGAGCGTGCCCACGAGACAGGAAACTCGGATCCATTGGATTTTTCAGTACTGCTGGGATGCTCCCTAGACACAGGCACCGTGCCCAGCCCCGCTCGCGAGGTGCACAAGGGAAAAACATAAGCGTGGGCGGAAAACAGGAAGAAAACCTTACCACGTTATCATTACAAAAAGGGGTGGGCGCTGAGGCGCATTGTGCCAAAAAATGACTAGTTTGTTTATACTTGGGGCGACCAAGTTACACTCCGCCAAGTGCATGCATGGGCCTCCATTGAGTGCGGCTGAAGATCTCTCGTGGCGCGTGGCGATGCGTGGTAGAGAGAGCTCAGATGGAGTAGCCCTCGAGGAGGGAAGAAGCTTTGTGAAGCTTGGGGAGGTGACGTCTCGGGCGTCCCTCCAGAGACAAAAATGTCTGCCGTGGCGATCATTTTCAGAGGTCGAAGGCGTCGTCCTCGTCATCACCCGAGGAGGCCGCCGCTGCGGCGGTCTTGTAAGCGAGTTCGACGGCGCGCAGGGCCTCCTTGACTTGGCCGTGGATGGTGATGATGCCGCGAGCCTGGCAGCTTGACGAGGTTGTACGCGTGGTGGGTGACGGCCATGAACTTTGCCAGGGCGGTAGCCAAGGATGGCGTTGTAGGGTAGCCCGATGTGCGCGACGTCGAAGTCGACGAGCTCGGTGCGGTAGTTCTCGCGGGTGCCGAAAGTGACGGCGAGTCTCACTTGACCCAGCGGGGTGATAGGACGTCCGTCACCCCGGCGAAGGGCTTGGAGGGCATGAGCTTATCGTATGGCACCTGGAGCTGCTCAAAAGCCTCGACAGAGATGACATTCAAGCCTGCTCCACCGTCTATGAGCGTCTTTGTCACAGCGATGTTGTTGATTGTGGGGGTACACATCAACGAGATGGTTCCCACCGTCTTGGTGGTATCACTAGTACAGAGCAACTGTCGGGGATGTAACCCCAGGTACCCCAGAGTTGGTGGTGTTGTTGAGGTAACAAAAGAGAGAAACCGGAGTTTAATAAATAAGAGATAAAAGGGAAGACAGAAAAAGGCTGCCAGGGCCGTGTTATGCTTTTCCCAGGCCGGAGTATCTCCTGGCAGGCCGAGTTACGTTTATCCCGGAAGTGGGCCGAGCTGGCTTGCCTCGGTGGGGCCTGGTTGCCTCGCCAGGATGGACCGAGCTGTCGTCTCCTCGGACGGGCCGAATCACCATCAACTCGAGCAGGCCGACGCTACCTGCCTCGGCGGGCCGCTGCCAGGCCGAGCTGCCGCGTGCCTCGGCAGGCCGGCGCTGCGTACCTCGGCGGGCCGCTGGCAGGCCGATTTACCTCCAGTCTCGGACGAAGCAAGCCGAAGCGCTGGCCTTGGGCAGGCCAAGTACCCTGGACCTCAGAGCAGGCCGAGGTTTATTACTTCAGGTCGGGCCGAGATGTTTTGGCTCGGCTAGGCTGGCACCGAACCAACCTCGGAGCAGCACCAGGTCCATACATCGATCGACACTGCAGGCCGAGGTCTTCGCTCGGGCGTACCGAGGCTTCAGCATCCCGGACGGGCCGGACTGTTTCTTTACTCCAGATTCAGCCGAAGCAGCCCCCAGCTCGGCAGACCGAGGTATCTCCATACCTCGGGCGGCAACCACCAGGCCAACATCATTTCATCAACCGACATCTCCTCTACCTCGGCTACCACCACCAGGAGGGCTGCTACCTCTACGTCTACTACTTCTTCTCCAGCGCCACCTCTGCTCCGGCATCCTGCCTCGTCCAGTACAAGATACCCCTGCTATCACCAGAATATCCGGAAGACAGGAGCTAGAAGACAAACGATGACGCAGGCAGCGTGGCTACAGTGCCCAGGATGTGACTAGAGTACATAGGCAGCGTGGCTACAGTGCCACTGATGTGACAACAGTACAGCTACAGTGACGCATGAACAGTGCGACAAGACCCCAGTGGTCATGTCAGCTACAGTGTAAAGTGTACAGTGCTTTGTGTCCCCTTGTCCCCTCATGTCCCCTGGCTCTCTCTATATAAAGAGCACCAGGGGGAGGAGAAGTGGGCAGCCCTCACACTCGCGGGAGCTCATTTTCCCCCCGCGGGAGCTCTCCTCACTGGAGATTAGCGGTGATTAGCAGCTTAATTAGCGGTGATTAGAGGCATTCAGACATATCCAGCTCAAGGAGCATTTATACAGACTGCATATACAGAGGGAAATACACCAAAGTAGGATAGATGCTGCAGTAGGGGTTTTACCTCCTCACGAGGGCCCCGAAGCAGGGTAAATCTTTGTGTTTGCAGTGTTCTTCTGTGTGCGCTCTTCAGTGCGCTATCCCTCCCCGAATCCTCTAGCGTCTGTTCGGCCCCAGACTAAGCCTACCCCTAGGCATCTGCATGTTCCCACCACGACAGTTGGCGCCCACCGTGGGGCTGATTGTGGCGCTTGCTGGATTAATTCGGATGGGACCTTCGCCATCAACGCGGGGACTCAACTTCGACACCGTCCCCGTGTGTGGACTCTTTTTCGAGTTGGCTACAGTGCGAATCCGAGGTGTTCTGGATTCCGAGCTGATGCTGGAATCCGAGCTGGTTCTGGGATCCGAGCTGATGCTGGAATCCGAGCTGGTTCTGGGATCCGAGCTGATTCTGGAATCCGAGCTGGTTCTGGCATCCGAGCTGATTCTGGAATCCGAGCTGGTTCTCGGATCCGAGCTGTTCTGGAATCCGAGCTGATTCTGGAATCCGAGCTGTGCTGGAATCCGAGCTGATGCTGGAATCCGAGCTGATTCTGGAATCCGAGGTGTTCTGAATCCGAGATGTTCTGAAGTCCGAGGTATCCTGGGAGAATCCGAGTTAAGACTTGGAAATCCGAGTTAAGACTTCTCCAATAGCCTGGCCCTGTAAGTATCATTTATATGTCTGCTCATGCTTCTAGATAATCTCAAACAGTGCTCGGGGACTGGCCCCTCGTTTCTACCTTGCTTTGATTAGTTGTTCTACCCGGGACAAGATGTCTTGACCCGGGGACTGGGTAGCCAGTCTGTTTTACACCTTCTCCTAGATAAGAAAAATAACTCGGGGACTCGGTCGAAACCGAGTCTAGTTCTTTGTGCTTAGTATCTGCTGTTAGATTTGTTTTCTGTTAAGTGCTATAGCTGGTTTGCCTCGGTTAGTATAATTGTTATTCCCGTCAAGTATTCTTCATGATATGTATGTTGGACTAACGTTGAAAGGTGACATCGGTTTTGTTGAGAATGTTCGTTACTGAGATATATTGGTGATCCGAGGTATATGGAAATCCGGGTCATATTGGTAATCCGAGGTATATTGGTAATCCGAGGCATATTGGAAATCCGGGTCATATTGGTAATCCGAGGTATATTGGTGATCCGAGGTATATTGGAAATCCGGGTCATATTGGTAATCCGAGGTATATTGGTAATCCGAGGCATATTGGAAATCCGGGTCATATTGGTAATCCGAGGTATATTGGTGATCCGAGGTATATTGGAAATCCGGGTCATATTGGTAATCCGAGGTAGATTGGAAATCCGAGGTATATTGGTGATCCGAGGTATATTGGTGATCCGAGGTATATTGGAAATCCGGGTCATATTGGTGATCCGAGGTATATTGGTGATCCGGGTCATAATGGAAATCCGGGTTATAACTGAATTCCGAGGTATAATGGAAATCCGAGGTATCATGGTTATATTGGTTATCTCAATTTACCCAAGGTACCCTGGCATTATCAGTATTCGCTAGATCGCCGTTTGTTTCGGTTTGCCATAGTATCACGGCATCATTTCATATCCCTAATCATTGTTTATTTCGGTTTGTCACAATATCCTGGAGTCATTCCATATCCCAGAACATCGTTTATTCTGTTTGCCAGTGTATCATGGCATTACCTGTGTACCAGATCAGTGTCTATGTTGGTTAATCAGAGGCAACCTTTGAGATATGTTTTTGCAGGTTATATGTCAAACCAGCAGTGGCTGGAGACATCTATGTCGGTATACGCCCGGAGTGGCTAAAACCGGCATTCGAGACATGGTTATGTCAAACCAGCAGTGGCTGGAGACATCTATGTCGGTATACGCCCGAAGTGGCTAAAACCGGCATTTGAGATATGCTTATGTCAAACCAGCAGTGGCTGGAGACATCTATGTCGGTAAGCGCCCAGAGTGGCTGCCAGACATCCGACCTACCGAGACATGTGATATGCCCAGAGGGGCCGACCTACCGAGACATGTGTGATATGCCCAGAGGGGCCGAGGTATCGAGACATCTGGGATATGCCCAGAGAGGCCGAGATACCAAGACATATGAGATACTAACTTGCAGGTTTATGTCGGTCTAACCGACGCTGGCGGCATCCCAATTCGGTAAAAGTCAGGAGGGCTAACCGAGGCTGGCGGCATCTCAATTCGGTAAAAGCCAGGAGGGCTAACCGACGCTGGCGGCATCTCAATTCGGTAAAAGCCAGGAGGGCTAACCGACGCTGGCGGCATCTCAATTCGGTAAAAGCCAGGAGGGCTAACCGACGCTGGCGGCATCTCAATTCGGTAAAAGCCAGGAGGGCTAACCGACGCTGGCGGCATCTCAATTCGGTAAAAGCCAGGAGGGCTAACCGACGCTAGTGGCATCTGAGTTCGGTAAAAGCCAGGAGGGCTAAGAACCGGCATTTAATGGTGACCATTCAGGCAGCATATTTCCAGTACAAATTGTCCATCTCGTTGTTGATTCGGGTGAGCTCGGTCAACCGGATGTCACATTTGACCGGGAGGGCATGGCTAGTCAACCGAATTATGGTGATGTGCATACGGGCATGTTGGCATCAACTCTGTGATACCTTGTTTCGGGAAGTCTGTGCGCGACTCTGCGAGTTCCCCCACAGCCTCGGGGACTAATGTCGGGGATGTAACCCCGGGGACCCCAGAGTTGGTGGTGTTGTTGAGGTAACAAAAGAGAGAAACCGGAGTTTAATAAATAAGAGATAAAAGGGAAGACAGAAAAAGGCAGCCAGGGCCGTGTTATGCTTTTCCCAGGCCGGAGTATCTCCTGGCAGGCCGAGATACGTTTATCCCGGAAGTGGGCCGAGCTGGCTTGCCTCGGTGGGGCCTGGTTGCCTCGCCAGGATGGACCGAGCTGTCGTCTCCTCGGACGGGCCGAATCACCATCAACTCGAGCAGGCCGACGCTACCTGCCCCGGCGGGCCGCTGCCAGGCCGAGCTGCCGCGTGCCACGGCAAGCCGGCGCTGCGTACCTCGGCGGGCCGCTGGCAGGCCGATTTACCTCCAGTCTCGGACGAAGCAAGCCGAAGCGCTGGCCTTGGGCAGGCCGAGTACCCTGGACCTCGGAGCAGGCCGAGGTTTATTACTTCAGGTCGGGCCGAGATGTTTTGGCTCGGCTAGGCTGGCACCGAACCAACCTCGGAGCAGCACCAGGTCCATACATCGATCGACACTGCAGGCCGAGGTGTTCACTCGGGCGTACCGAGGCTTCAGCATCCCGGACGGGCAGGACTGTTTCTTTACTCCGGATTCAGCCGAAGCAGCCCCCAGCTCGGCAGACCGAGGTATCTCCATACCTCGGACGGCAACCACCAGGCCGGCATCATTTCATCAACCGACATCTCCTCTACCTCGGCTGCCACCACCAGGAGGGCTGCTACCTCTACGTCTACTGCTTCTTCTCCAGCGCCACCTCTGCTCCGGCATCCTGCCTCGTCCAGTACAAGATACCCCTGCTATCACCAGAATATCCGAAAGACAGGAGCTAGAAGACAAACGATGACGCAGGCAGCGTGGCTACAGTGCCCAGGATGTGACTAGAGTACACAGGCAGCGTGGCTACAGTGCCACTGATGTGACAACAGTACAGCTACAGTGACGCGTGAACAGTGCGACAAGACCCCAGTGGTCATGTCAGCTACAGTGTAAAGTGTACAGTGCTTTGTGTCCCCTTGTCCCTGGATGTCCCCTGGGCTCTCTCTATATAAAGAGCACCAGGGGGAGGAGAAGTGGGCAGCCCTCACACTCGCGGGAGCTCATTTTCCCCCCACGGGAGCTCTCCTCACTAGAGATTAGCGGTGATTAGCAGCTTAATTAGCGGTGATTAGAGGCATTCAGACATATCCAGCTCAAGGAGCATTTGTACACACTGCATATACAGAGGGAAATACACCAAAGTAGGATAGATGCTGCAGTAGGGGTTTTACCTCCTCACGAGGGCCCCGAAGCAGGGTAAATCTTTGTGTTTGCAGTGTTCTTCTGTGTGCGCTCTTCAGTGCGCTATCCCTCCCCGAATCCTCTAGCGTCCGTTCGGCCCCAGACTAAGCCTACCCCTAGGAATCTGCGTGTTCCCACCACGACAACGACACTATGGCAACGGGCGTAAACCCTCATTAGTGACGGAGAATGGGTCCGTTGCCCCGCGTCCGATACTGATGTGAAGCCGTCCATATGCAACGGTTATTTTAACCGTTTCCTTTGAGTGCCAGGAATATTAAAAAAAAGCCAGGCCACCGGCTGCTAGCCGGTGGCATACGGTAGCAATAAATGATGCAGATAATGTCTTCCGTTGTGTATAAAATTCAAAATACACAATATTTTACATCATTTTACTACTAAGTCACGCGATTCAAAATGCAAGACAGATTCAAACTACCAAACAACATCGGCAAGTGTCCTCTTACAGGGAATCCAAAAGAAACTACAACTAATTAGCAGCAATATACATACATCTCCTGCTTCCAAAATACAAAAGATATATGTCAAGTCAGAAGCTTGCGGAAATGTCCAAGCCGATGCTGTACGCGGAGGGATGTTCGCATCTTCATGCCAGGTTCTGCAGACATGCAAATAGCAAAGCTGAGCTAAATACCATACCATAGTTCATCAATTAAAAAGCAAGAAAATCAATAGTACTAGATTAGCATACTGGTCTAACCTACACGTGATTTAAGAAGCAAGCTTGCGAGAAGAATAAACCTGATACATGATACATACAATACAGAATCAGAAGATAGATCTGGTACAGCAAACCACACGATTAAAAAGCCAGAACAGGAAAATATGTGGTAAGGAACAAATCACACGAGTCAAGCATATGCTAGTAAAACTGTAGATCTGGCTTCCTGAACAAATCACACGAGTCAAGCATATGCTAGTAAAACTGTAGATCTGGCTGGAAGCCAGATCCTTACCTCGTGTTTGCTACTGGAAAAAAAATCAGAGGTTTGAATCCACGGTAGTTGACCAGCCGCAGATCCAGCGCGTCCAGACTTCGACGCTGGCAACAGGAAGGAAGACCCGCAGTCCAGAGATGTGCCGATCTGATGGAGGAGCTGCGGTGACGACCTGGTGTAGGAGTTGTCGATCTGATATGGCTTGAACATGCAGCAGCTAGCGGATCTAGTCAATCATCCAGAGATCCATCGATGGCATGCAAGGAAAAAACAAAAAATCTAGTCAATCATCTAGTGAAGCCGGATCTAAGGAAGTTATGTAGTGGAACGAGATTTGTGCTTGACCAAGTAAAAAGAAGAGATTTGTGATCGATTGGCACCTGGAAAACAAAAACCGCTGCTGCCAAGAGATCGGTCAAGTTGTAAGCGTACCTCACGACCAAGCTGCTCCAAGGACCAGAGGAATGCGTTGAACTTGGAGGCGCTGATGTCCAGAGCTATGTATCCATGTGCAGCGGCAGCGAATAGACAGAGATGAGAGCACGCGCAGCGCCATATCTCTAGATCCGTTCGCCCAGCTCGCCGATCTTGGTGGGGAGCGCCGCCTTGTCGCTGGAGGCGGGCGGATGGATTAGGTTTGTGAGAGGATGGAGAGGGGATAAGGCACGAGAGGCTCCACGGCGGCTGTGACTTAGAGAAAATGAAAAGGATAAGGGAGAGAGGCAGGGTTCGAAAGTACATATACTAGACGCTTCAGGTTGCATACGGGTTGGATTTCTAATCGTTACCGATATCAAGCGTTCACATTGGAAACGGTCGAATTAAGCTAACCGTTTCCGATGTGTCGCGATTCGCTGGCGCGGGCTCTTATTTTCCACGAACAGTGTCATTTTACCGTTCTCTTTTTGCTGCCGTTTCCATAGAGGGGTATCCTTAGTATCGTTTTGTACTAGTGTCTTGGGGTGGTCGTTGGAGTCGAAAGCAATAGGATACTGCGACCACTTGAGGGGTTGGGCAGCCTCAAGGCTGGGGAGGGCAGCGTTGACCGCTCGAGTGTACTGCTTGAGGTGGTGGTTCGACCTCGGCGCCTGAGCTCCAACGAGGATACACGCCGCGATTCCTTTGGGAGCCTGGTAGCCCCCAGGGTTATCATCGGGGAGGTTATTGTTTTGCCCGGTGGGGTCTCGGCCTTCTCGAGGTTGCTGGTTGCCGTTGTCGTTGTAGCGTCCGCCCCCACGGGCACCACGGCTTCTTCCGCGGCCGCCGCGCTCGTCTTGCTGCTGCCGCTTCTGAGAGAGCTGCTTAAGCTTCCAGCAATCCTCTGTGTTGTGGTTCGTCCTGTTGTGGTAAATGTAGTACATGCCTGTAGCATGTTTTTTGCCTGCGACTCCCGAGGGATCTTCGCGAGGCAGCTTGCCTTCAGTCTCAGCTGCGAGGACCGCTGTGACTTTTCGCTTATCGGAGTTCTTTTTCCTGGTCTTGTCATCCTCTTCCACTTCCTTCTTGAGAAGGACTCCCTCTTCAGCTATGGCGCACTTGTCCGCCAGGTCGAAGAGCTTGGACACTGAGGTCAGCGTGTCGTGGATGCCGAGCTTCTCGAGCATTCTGCGGTTCGAGACGCCTTCCCTGAAGGCAGCGATGACCTGCGAGTCCTCGACGTTCGCGATCTTGTTACGGACCTGGCTGAAACGTTGGATGAACTTGTGCAGAGATTCGCCCGACTTCTGGCGCACGACACGGAGGTCGTTGTAGGTGAGGGAGCATTCATAGGTGCCTTTGAAGTTTGCCACGAACCTCCTGCAGAGGGCCTCCCACGAATCGATGGAGTCGTCGGGGAGATTCATCAGCCAAGAGAGTGCTGAGTCTTTGAGGGCCATGAAGAACCAGTTGGCCATGACCTTGTCGTCTCCCCCCGCGGCCTGTATCGCCACAGTGTAGAGCTGCAGGAACTCCAGGGGGTTGGTTCGACCGTCGTAACGCGGAGGTAGGTCGGGCTTGAACTTGTACGGCCAGGCGACCTTGCGCAGCCTCTTTGTGAAGGCGACACATCTAGTGGCGTATGTCGTGACCGTGGCATTCGCGTTGCGGTTCTGGTGCCCCACGGCGGCGATGTCATCGATGATGCGGTTGTTGCGCTCCTTCTGACGCTCGATCTCCACCCGGAGATCCGGGGCCGTCCTCACCACGATTTGGCAGTCGCGTGGGGAGGAGGCATGGGATAAAGCGCGATGATCTCCCGCCGGCGGCGGGGTGGTGGTGGAGGTGGCGGGGCAGCCCCTGGCGCGGGGTCCCCCGCGCGCCCAGAGTGGCGCACCACCAAGCGCGAAGGAGCCGGGGCAGCAGGGACGCCGGCGGCATGCACGAGCTCGGTGATGCGGGCCAACCAGTTGGCGTGGCTTTCTTCTGTGGGGCGGTAGCGGAGAAGCTCCTGTGCCATGAATAGCGCGGCGCTTGGGCTTGGCGCGACCCGGCTCTGGGACGAATCCCCCGGGTCCCTGGAGGGATGGAGGGAGGAGACTTCTTTGTCGACATTCTCCTCCTCTGGCTCCTCGACGTGGGGCTCAGGGCCGTCATTACGCGGGGCGCGGTTGACGCGAGGACGACCACGCGGGTTGCTGCCTAGAGCGGGCTCGGTGGTGGCCCTGCTGTTGGCGTTCATGCGACGTGCGAGGCACTCAGCTCGGGTCTGAGCCATGGCACCAGAGAGGTTATCGAGGAAGGTTGAAAGCGCACCTCAGCCCCCTACCTGGCGCGCCAAATGTCGGAGAATGATCCCCGTGAACCAGGAATCGAAGGGGCTGAACATGACACTTAACAACACTCTCGTCAACCTCGACGACCAAGCACGACGAGCTCGACATAATGCATCACGACAAAGATTGACACCAGCTCGTACCCAGGTTCAGGCCCTCCGGGAGGAGTAACGACCCTACTTCCTGCTATGTGATATTGCACTGCTTCGCGAGGTTACAGTACAGGGGTGCTTGCCGAGGGCAAAGCTTACAATGATGGCAGAGCTTCCTCTATGTGGAAGCCCTCTTCTCTGAGTGGAGTAGTAGCCTTGGGTGGGTGAATGGTCGATCCCCTTCTCCAGTGGTGCTCTCCCTCCTTATATAGGCGCGGGGGTGGAAGTTAGGGTTCCTCCATGGCGCCGGTCTAGGAGGGCGGCGCACCCTTGGTCCAGGGGTTGTGGATGAGGTCCACCATCGTCAGTCTTGCTGGTCTTCGTCAGGCCCTGCCACCGTCCATCCAGAGCAGTGGCCGGCGCTCCAGAGGTCCGTGGTGTCATGTCGGTGACGTCACCGTTGGAGCGGAGCGGCAGCGTGTCCCCTTAGCACCAAAGTAGCATGCTTGGTAATCCTCCTCCTTTGGATCGAGCAGCTTTGTTGCTCTCCTTTAAGCACGGGAATGGTAACTGATGCATGTTCGTCACCGTGCGCAGGCGTGCGCGTCATCCTGCTGCGGAGTGCAGGCCCCATGTGCGTCCTGCCAGGGTGGCAGAACCTCGCCAGGAACTTCGAGTGCTCCGCCACCCGAGAGGGAAAAGTCTCCCAAGGAGGTCCCCGACTCGCGGAGACTTGGTCGTTTGTTTCATCGTTGAAGCCCCCGCAAGGGGCGAGGCCTCGCGGGGCTCGCCAGGCGCCGTGACCCAGTCCTTAGTCATATTCCGCGCGTAGGTGTCTGGGGCCAGAAGGGCCGGCCCATGATACCCTGGTTTTGATTGGGCCGACATTTATAAATTGGTATGACACTCCCCCAACCTTGCTTATACAAGCCATGGCTAACCGAATCCTCGGGTGCCTTCCAACAATCACATACCATGGAGGAGTGCCTATTTGATAATGTTTAACACTTTGAAGTTTGCCTTTGATAAATCATTGGCAAAACATGTGAAGAGAATCAAGTGGTTATAGTTATAATTAATTGAGACCGGGCACCCCATTTGCCAGCTCTTTTGCAAGTTTTTGGATAAGCGGATGTATATGCCACTAGTCCATTGGTGAAAGTCCGTCTGACAAGTTAAATAGAGAACAACCCACATACTTCCTCATGAGCTAGTAAACAGTGACACAAATGAGAGGTAATAGTTTTTGAATAATTAAAGGTAGCACATGAAGTATTTACTTGGAGTGGCAGGAAATACCACATGATAGGTAGTTATGGTGGACACAAATGGCAATGGTTTGGCTCAAGGTTTGGATGTATGAGAAGCATTCCCTCTCGATACAGGTTTTTGGCTAGCAAGGTTATGTAGCAAGCATAAGAGTTGAGGGATACAAACAAATATACATGTAGTAAGAACAATCATGCAATCTTCCGTGGAAGCACAAATAATTTTAACTTGAGAATACTAAGCTTATGAGCCAACAAGAAAGAAAGATCATGGAATAATTTATCTACATGCACTTCCCTCTCTGTACTTAAGCCTCAAAGTATTGTAACTACTGACCAATGCTAAGTTTGCCAAAACCAAAAAGATTTACTTGATGCTCCCAAAGTGGTACCAATACTAATGACAAGATTATCAACATGAAAGAAATTGCAAACTAAAATAAAGTATGCAGAAAGTAAATGATAAAACTTCTCATTAATATTCCATAACAGAAACTCACACCAAGGGATACATAGATAACCAACTAAAAGAGAGATACTTCCACACTGCAAACCATCCTATAAGATAACTTCCCTACTCACGATATGACTTTATTGAAAGGTAAAAGGTAAAGATGATGGTGTGATACCGCGGCACTCCCCCAAGCTTGGAACAAGCCAAGGGGATGCCAATACTAGGGCTGGACTAACGAGCTGCTCGGATCGTTAAGGCTCGGCTCGTTAAGGCTCGAGATCGTTAAGGCTCAGATCGTTAAGCTTGTTAAGAATAACGAGCTGAAACTAAAGCTCGGCTCGGTTCGTTAGACGTTCACGAGCGCTCGCGAGCAGCTCGTTAAGACTCGTTAAGAAAATGTAAAAAACTTAAAATGCATCGGAAAAGATTTCAGCCATAAAACGTATAAAAGTAGTTTAAAAATGACAAATCGACAACAAATAGTTCACAAACTCATAGTAGTTTCACACACTCAAACGAAAATAAATATTGCTAACTTGTTAATCGTTGGATGGGCTACAACATATAGATTTGTAGCCATGCTGCCACGACGCTAACGATCTTAACGAGTAGCTCACGAAACTCGTTAGTTTGATTGTTAAGCTCGTTAGTATTAACGAGCTAAAATTGCTGCTTGGCTCGGTTCGTTAAGATAACGAGTCGAGCATAAACGAGCCGAGTTACCGAGCGCTCAATAAGCTTAACGAAATTCGAGCTTTATGTCCAGCCCTAGCCAATACCAATGATGAATTACTCCTTCGACGGTGGTGGTATATCCTCATCATCAAACTTCCATGGCAGAGGCTCTCCGTCAACAAATGATGACTTGGTCTCTGGTATCCTGAAACTGGCAGCAGAGCTTATGCGTTTAAACCTGATTTCATACTAACAGTTTTGATTCTGAACATCGTAGAGTTGCGCTTGTAGTTTGTTGGTGGTCTCATGGAGTGAGAAAATGTCCTCCCAGAGCTTTGCGGTCTCCTTCTTGTGTTCACCCTCAAGTCCGGACACCATCCTGTTAAAGATGTCCAGTTCACGTTCCGCCATCTTCTTGTATGTAAAGACCTCTTGCTCCTGCTTCTCCATCCTGTCTTCCAGGCTTCCTTGCCCCTTAGGACCTTGAACGTCTCCCACTTGCAACTCCCCATCCTTGAGCAGCGACTCCTTCGGATGCATCTTCAACTCGTTCATGTACGGGTTGACGACATTCGTGAAGAAGCTATCCTTGGAGGGCTCAGATGAAGACATGGCGGCTCTAGATCCACGGATGAAATCTGGCAGAAACAGATCGAAACAAAAACATGACGAAAAGGCGATATACGGACCTCGGGGGTTCCGGGAGATTATATAGCAAAAAGTTTTACAACAAAAGGAAACTACAGGAGAAAACCTGGTCGGAGACGGGATCCGAGGCACCCTCACCATGTGGCGGTGCGGCCAGGGGTGGGCCCGCGCCACGGCATGGTGAGGTGCCCTGGGCACCTTTCCTACCCGGTTTGGTCTCTTATTTTTCCATATTTAAAATAAGTAACAAAAATATCTCTTGGAAGGTTAAACGCGAACTTTTTCTTACCGAAACTGTTACCTATTCGAAAACAGACTCTGCAGTCCCTGAATTTGTTTTCAATGAAAACTTCCGGAGTCACCACTTGAATAGTATCAACATCTTCATCATAAGGATCTCCAGAAATATAATGTTTGAGTCTTTGTCCATTCACCACTTGTGTAGAGTCGTCTTTAAGTGAAGCAATCTTTATTGCACCTGGTCCTTCCCATTTTGAGAGTAATTTTCCTGCAAAAAATCTGAGACGAGACCTATACAATAGAACTTTCTCACCAACATTAAACTCTCTTTTAATAATTCTCCTATCATGCCATTTCTTAACTTTCTCTTTAAAAAGTCTAGCATTTTCATAAGCCTCACTTCTCCATTCATCTAAAGAACTCAAATGAAGCAACCTCTTTTCACCAGCAAGTTTAAAGTCTCTATTAAGTTCCCTCACTGCCCAATAAGCTTTGTGTTCTAATTCTAGAGGCAAGTGACAAGCTTTACCATAAACCATTTTATAAGGAGACATACCCATAGGGTTTTTATAAGCAGTTCTATAAGCCCATAAAGCATCATTTAACTTACTAGCCCAATTCTAGATTTATTAACAGTCTTTTGCAAGATAGATTTAATCTCTCTATTTGATAATTCTACTTGCCCACTAGTTTGGGATGATAGCTGAAGCAATTCTATGATTAACACCATATTTAGCAAGGGTCTTTCTAAAACCACCATGAATAAAATGAGAACCTCCATCAGTCATAAGATATCTAGGCACACCAAACCTAGGAAAAATAACATCTTGAAGCATTTTTAAAGAGGTCTCACCATCAGCACTTTTGTAGGTATAGCTTCTACCCATTTAGTAACATAATCAACAGCAACAAGTATATGAGTATTACCTTCTGAAGGAGGAAAAGGACCCATAAAGTCGAATCCCCAACAGTCAAATGGTTCAATAACAAGAGAATAATCATAGGCATTTCATTACGTCTAGAGATATTACCAACTCTTTGACATTCATCACAAGATAAAATAAACTTTCTTGCATCTTTAAAGAGGGTAGGCCAATAAAAACCTGATTGTAGAACCTTTTGTGCGTTCTATCTCCAGCATGATGTCCTCCATAAGCACTACCATGGCATTTCTCAATATTCTGTTGTTCATGTTCTGGAACACATCTTCGCATAATGCCATCTACTCCTTCTTTATATAAGTGTGGGTCATCCCAAAAATAATGCCTCAAGTCATAAAAGAATTTCCTTCTTTGCTGAGCTGAAAAGGTTGGAGGCAAGTACTTGGAAACAATAAAGTTAGCATAATCAGCATACCAAGGACTATCTCGCGAACTTACCCTTATTGCAGCCAACTGTTCATTTGGAAAACTATCATTAACAGGAATAGGATCATAAGCAATGTTTTCCAATCTAGACAAATTATCAGCAACAGGATTTTCAGCACCTTTCCTATCTACAATATGTAAATCAAACTCTTGCAAAAGAAGCACCCATCTAATAAGCCTAGGCTTAGCATCTTTCTTTTCCATAAGGTACCTAATAGCAGCATGATCAGTATGAATAATGACTTTTGAATCAACAATATAAGGTCTAAATTTGTCACAAGCAAAACTACAGCTAGGAACTCTTTTTCAGTAGTTGCATAATTCTTTTGAGCAGAATCAAGAGTCTTACTAGCATAATGAATAACATTCAACTTCTTATCTATCCTGTCCAAGAACAGCACCAACAGCAAAATCACTAGCATCACACATAATTTCAAAAGGTAACGTCCAATCAGGTGGTTGAACAATAGGAGCAGTAATTAAAGCCTTCTTTAGAGTTTCAAAAGCTTCCTTACAATCATCATCAAAAACAAAAGGTACATCTTTTTGAGAAGATTAGTAAGGGCTTTGAAATTTTAGAGAAATCTTTAATAAACCTCCTATAGAAACCAGCATGACCAAGAATACTACGAATACCTTTGACATCTTTGGGCAAGGCATTTTCTCAATTGCCTCAACTTTAGCTCGATCAACTTCAATGCCTCTTTCAGAAATTTTATGTCCAAGAACAATTCCTTCATTGACCATAAAGTGGCATTTCTCCCAATTAAGAACAAGATTAGTTTCTTCACATCTCTGCAAAACTTTATCAAGATTGTGCAAACAATTATCAAAAGAAGTTCCATAGACGGAGAAATCGTCCATGAAGACTTCCACAATTTCCTCACAAAAACCATGAAAAATAGCAGACATGCATCTTTGAAAAGTAGCAGGAGCATTACACAAACCAAAAGGCATACGTCTATAAGCATAAGTTCCATAAGGACAAGTAAAAGTAGT
Organism: Poa pratensis; assembly: GCA_947311845.1. Classification (NCBI taxonomy): domain Eukaryota; kingdom Viridiplantae; phylum Streptophyta; class Magnoliopsida; order Poales; family Poaceae; genus Poa; species Poa pratensis. The sequence goes on from CAMZMU010000027.1 coordinate 26,839,419, forward strand.
TTTCTCTTGATCTTGCTTTCTCACAGCAATTTGAGAAAACCCAGAATAACCATCAAGGAAACAAAAATGAGTTTTCTTAGACAACCTCTCTAACATTTGATCAATAAAAGGTAAAGGATAATGATCTTTCTTAGTAACTTTGTTAACCTTTCTAAAATCAATGCACATTCTATAACCAACTACTACTCTTTGAGGAATAAGTTCATCATTTTCATTAGGCACAACAGTAATTCCTCCTTTCTTAGGAACACAATGCACAGGACTTACCCATCTACTATCAGCAATAGGATAAATAATACCAGCTTCAAGAAGTTTCAATACCTCATTTCTTACCACTTCCTTCATCTTGGGTATTAAACGACGTTGATGTTCAACAACTGGCTTTGCATCAGGTTCCATATTAATAGCATGTTGACAAATAGCAGGGAGAAATCCCTTTCAAATCATCAAGAGTATAGCCCATAGCTCCACGGTGTTTCTTCAACACTCCAATAACCTTTCCTCTTCTCTACCTGAAAGTTTAGAACTAATAATAACAGGATATATTTTCTTATCATCAATATAAGCATATTTAAGATTATCAGGTAAAGGTTTTAAATCAAAACAGGATCCTCCTTGGTGGTAGTGGTACCCAAATCTTCCACCGGTAAGTTATGTTTAAGTATAGGTTGACGAAGGAATATTTCGTCAAGCTCATTCCTTTCTTCCATAAAGACCTCACTTTCGTGGTCCTCCATATGTTGCTGCAAAGCATTGTTAGGAGCAAGAGCAATAGAGGCAAGCTGAGCAACTTTAAAATCTTCATTAGGCAATTCGGTTTCATAAGGACTTTAGCAAATTTAGAGAAATTGAACTCATAAGATTCACCAGCAAATTTAGTAAAGATTTTCTCTTTCTTACAATCTATAACAGCACCACAAGTATTCAGAAAAGGTCTACCAAAAATGATAGGACAAGTCTTACTAGCAGCTGAACCAAGTACTAGAAAATCAGCAGGATATTTAGTCTTACCACATAAAACTTCCACATCTCTAACAATACCAATTGGAGAGATAGTTTCTCTATTAGCAAGCTGAATAACCACATCAATTTCCTCAAGTTCACAAGAACCAATTTCATGCATAATTTCCCTGTAAAGCTCATAAGGAATAGCACTTGAACTTGCACCAATATCACATAAACCATAATAGCAATGATCACCTATCCTAACAGAAAGCACAGGAACACTAGTTTTCCTAGAGCTTTTAGGATGTGAAACAATATTAGAAGCATCTTCACAAAAGATAATATGACCATCTTCTATATTTTCAGTGACAAGGTCCTTAACCATTGCTACAGCAGGTTCAACAGTTATTTGTTCATCAGGTTCTATAGCTTTCTTTGTACTTTTGTTAACAACACTAGCTATAATAGAGTGTTCCTTTATTTTAGCAGGAAAAGGAACTTTTTCAATATAAGGTTCAGGAATAATGTGATCAACGGTGTTAACTTCAATAGTTCTAGTCACAGGAGAAACAATTTTATCTTTATAAGGTTCATGATAATTCTTAAAACCCTCCTTAGGCATACCGAAATAGGAGGCAAAAGCTTTATAAAATTTGCAACAACTTGAGAGTCAAGGCCATAAGCAGTACTAACATTTCGAAAATCATCAGTATTCATGAAAGTTTTAATGCATTCGAAATCATATTTTATACCTGACTCTCTACCTTTGTCGTTCTCCCATCCTTCAGTGTTCTCCTGAATCCGATCAAGAAGGTCCCATTTAAACTCTTCTTTATTACGAGTGAATGATCCAGAACAAGCAGTATCCAATAGAGTTTTATCCTGAAAGGAAGCCTTGCATAGAAGTTATCAATAACAATTACCAGGAAGCTCATGAATGGGGCATTTGAGCATTAATGACTTCAATCTCCCCCACGCTTGGGCAATACTTTCTCCATCATGAGGCCAAAAATTATATATGAGGTTCCGGTCTTTGTGAATCTCACTTGGAGGATAGAATTTAGAATAAAAGAGAGGTACAATTTCCTCCCAACCAAGAGAACGCCCATTCTTCAGCAGTTTATACCAATGTGCAGCTCTACCAGACAGCGATATAGAGAATAGTTTCTTCTTAACTTCACCATTGAAATACCTGCACACTTGAATAACTCGCATAATTCATGTAAAAATAATAAATGATCACCAGGATGGACAGTTCCATCCCCTTCATAGCGGTTATTCGTAACACGTTCAACAATTTTCATAGGTATTTTGAATGGGATTACCTGCTCAGGTGGCGCCTCCTCTACTACCTTAGCAGTGGTAGTGGTTTTCCCAAATAGGAATTCAAGAGAAGATCTCTCCATAATGAAATATAGCAGCAGGCAAAAATAAAAACAGCACGTACAGTAAGTTTTCCTTACCAATTCCACTTACCAATAGCGCTTCACTCCCCGGCAACGGCGCCAGAAAATAGTCTTGATGACCCACAAGTATAGGGGGTGTATCGTAGTACTTTCGATAAATAAGAGTGTCGAACCCAACGAGGAGCAGAAGGTGTTGACAAGCAGTTTTGATATGGAATTCACTGTAAATACTAGCAGACAAGTTTTTAGGGTTTTTGATATAGCAGATAAATAAAGTACAAGTAAATAAAATGCAGTAATAATAATTGCAGCGAGTGGCCCAATCCTTTCTACAGCAAAGGACAAGCCGGTAGGTTTACTTATGATGACCAAACGTTCTTGAGGACACACGGGAATTTCGTCAAGTGCTTTCGCTTCATATAGTTGATTAATCTTCATTGTTTTGATAAGTGTTGTGTGGGTGAACCTATGCTAATGCACCGCCCTTCCTAGGACTAATACATACTTGTGATTATACCCCTTGCAAGCATCCGCAAATACAAGAAAGTAATTAAGATAAATCTAACCACAGCCTTAAACTCTGAGATCCTGCTATCCCTCATGCATCGATATACCAACGGGGGTTTAGGTTTCTGTCACTCCGGCAACCCCACAATTGGCAACCGAATACACAATGCATTCCCCTAGGCCCATAAAGGTGAAGTGTCATGTAGTCGACGTTCACATGACACCACTAGAAGAATAACACCACAACTTAAATATCAAACCATTAAATATTACTCAACATAATTCACTACTAACATCAAGACTTCTCCCATGTCCTCAAGAACTAAACGAACTACTCACAAGACATCATATGGAACATGATCAGAGGTGATATAATGATGAATAACAATCTGGACATAAACCTTAATTCAACGGTTTCACTCAATAGCATCAACCACAAGGAGTAATTAACACCGGGAAAGCTTCCCCTATGAACTAGACAAGATTCAACCCTAGATGTTACAGTGGAACGGAGTGGAGCGGTGGAGATGATGGTGCTGGCGGTGGAGATGATGATGATGATCCCAATGAAGTCCAGCTCGATGACGGTGACGATGGCATGATTTCCCCCCTCCGGGAAGGAATTTCCCCGACAGATTTCTCCCTGAAGGAGAGCTTTTCTCTCTCTGGTGTTTTTCGCCTCGTGGAGGCGGCGAAATATTTACTCGACGTCCACCCTATGATTAGGGTTTCCTGGGATGATGTACACGAAAGGGGCTGGCAGAGGTGGGCCAGGGCCTCCTCACCACGTGGTGGCACGCCAGTAAGGTGGGCCGCTGATGCATGTAAAATGAATACATTAACTTTGCACTATATCACTCATATTCCAATCATATTTGCATCATACAAGGGTTATACCACTGTTATTTAATGATTTTAGGAAATAAAATAATTGTTTCCTATTTTTATGGAATTAACCCTGCGCAGGCAGAAAACCCTATTTCTTTTCTTTTATGTTTCAGGAACCTAAACGGCGTCATAAAAATCTGGAAAAATACAGGCGTCATTATTTTGGAAGGAGGAAGACGTAGGAGCGAAGGAATCAAGCAAACGGAGGCCGGAGGGCCAAAAGGGGTGGCCCACGCGGCCACTGTACCTGGCCACATGGGGCCCACCAACTTGGCCCTCGAGGCTCTGCAGCCGTCGATCTTTGCTCCACCGCCTTCGTCTTGACCTAAAAACGCCTATAAAAGAAGTCCCACGGCGTTCTCGAAAACAAGCGCCGCCATATCACAGAAACACGAAAACGAAGATCTGGAGCTGCAGATTGGAGGGGGAAAACTCCGGCGGGGCGCCGCCGACGTGGTCTCCACCCTCTCCATCGATATCTCCATGATGAAGAGGGAGTAGTCCACCTCTTAATATTGGTTATTTTGTGTTGAAAATTTGCAATATGAAAATTATAGACCTGACAATTGGGGCCCACTTGCTAGATCTTGACAATTGGGGCCCACTTGCTAGAACCTGACAATTGGGACCCACTTGCTAGAACCTGACAACGACGACCCTTCTCACACATGGGCCCGAATAGGCCATGGCCCACTAAAACAAAGGTAGAAATGTTGGGCTTGGCCCATGGTGCTGAAAAGAATTGACAGGAAAAAGATATAAATACGTTGAATTGTTGGGCTTGGCCCATGTAAAACATCGAACTGGAGTGGGTTGATTCTGATTCGTGACCTTCTAATTGGGTCACAATTTTTTCACGTAGGATTTGCCACATAGGATTTGACGTGGCTACGCCAGGCAGTGTGTGACCAAATAAATTGGTCATAGACTTATGACTCTCCGAGTTGGTCATAGATGGTCATGACCAATTCGAAAAAGGTCACATATGACCGTTTGAGACGCTCGGTATGTGACCTTCAAATTTTGGTCATAAAAAGGTCATAGATGAAAAATTATGACCTTTTAGTGACCAAATTTGAGGGTCATGGGTCACCATATTTTTTTTGAACAGGTTACCGTAGGGGAGAACCCCTACGGTGTGAGGATTATATATATATGGGTGAAAAACCAGAGGTTTTTCGGTACAACTCACCAGCTCAAAAAATGTGCCACTCAAGGAGGCAAAAAATGAAAAGAAGACAGGGAAAACAAATAGTCCATTCTACGTAAACTTATCTAAAACCCACAGAATCAGCTCCTGGGCAAGAGGGGGTTTAACCCTATGCTGATGTAACAGTACATCGTGCTGAAAGAGGACCTTCCATCTGGCCATGGAGGTAGCGAGCTCTTTAAAGATCAGATCATTGCGGACCTTCTAGATGTTCCAGAGAGCACAAACTGTGATTTCCATGAAGCATGGACCAGCGAACAACAACTTAGCGTTGGCAATGCAGCTCGAGATGGGTAGTGAGCTGTCCCAATTGATGTCAATGAAATTCCAGCAAGCAGTGGCAAATGCGCATTCAAAGAAAAGGTGGCCTCGCGTCTCCAGCACCGGTAAAGAGCATAGCACACAGGAGGTACCACCGTCAGTGTGCCAATGCTTGCGAAGCATTAGATCTTTAGTGTTTAAGCGATCTTTCTGGAGCAACCATGCAAACACTCGCAATTTAGGAAGGAGCTTCGATTTCCAGATGGCCTGAAGAGAATTATCAACCGCCAGGGGAGAAAATAGAAATTTATAATATTTAGCCGAAGAATATGATGAATTGCCCAGGCGAACACTCTGATGTCCGGATCCAACAAATAAAGCGTGAGGTCAGCGAGGACACTATTTACTTCCTGTAGTTCAAGGTGAGCCTGAGGCGAGAGAGGAAGAGCAAAGCGGGATAGTAGTTGCCCTGGCCGAGCAAGGTTCTGAACCGAGGCATCTTTGTCAAGAGCATAGGAGAAAAGCCAAGGGTACTTGTCGCAAAGAAGCTCCTGATCACACCAGAAATCTTTCCAAAACAGAGTAGTCTGGCTATTTGAAACTGAGGAAGTGGTGATTCTTCGATAAATATTGATGAGCTGAAAGATATCTTTCCACCAAAAAGAACCCCGGGCAGATTGGGCTTGTGGAGGTGATGCCGGGTCATAGAGCGACCAGACCAGCTTAACCCAGGGAATGTCTTTTTTACAGAAGAATTTATGAAGTTGTTTTAAAAGGAGAGTTCTGCACTTCTAAGTTCATGATGCCCAAACCACCATGCTTTTTTGGACGACACACTAGTGACCAGGTGGCAAGCGAATGAACTGTAGTCGGGTCTTCCTCCTTTGCCCATAATCCATGGCGTCTCACTCTATCAAGCAGTTTGATCAGTGATTTAGATAATTTAAGAGAGCATAGGTAATGTATTGGAAGGGCTGAAAGGACCGAATTAATAAATGTCAGTCGGCTGCCATAGTCTAGAAACCGAACACTAGCATTGAGCCTCCTCTCCACTTGATCAACAATTGGCGATAAATCTTGTACAGAAGGTCTAGAGGAGCCGAGTGGGAGCCCAAGATATGTGAAAGGTAGTGAACCCGTAGCACAGCCAAAAGTTTGAGCAAGAGCCTCCAGGCGATGAGCAGAAATGTTTACTGGCATGAGACATGATTTAGCATAATTAACGTGCAGACCAGTGGCTAGGGAAAATGAATGCATCAAAGTCTTCAGAGCAAGTAACTGAATAGGGCAGGCTTGCAAGATTAGAAGGGTGTCATCCGCATACTGGGCAATGGGAAAATCTGAACCAGGAATCGGCAGAGGGGGTGCAGCGTTCCATTGGCCACAACATTGTTAACCATGGATTGAAGGAGATCAGCGCCAGCAACAAAATGGATCCCCTTGCCGGACACCACGTTTGCATGGGAATTTCTTGCCGGGCACACCATTCAGCAAAATCGAAGAGGTCCCCGAAGAGAAGATGGCTCGAACCCAAGCAATACATCGGTCGTCAAAGCCCCAACAACGAAGAATTCTGATGATCGCCTCATGTTTGATCATGTCAAACGCTTTGGCAAAATCTAGTTTCAGAATCACCACCTCCTTACGAGCTTGTTTACACTGATGGATATACTCGTACGCCCAACCAACACAGTCTTGAATTGTCCGACCTTGGAGGAAGCCATATTGATTAATGTGGACCAGCTCAAGAATTTTCTTCTGCAATCGATTGGCCAGGAGCTTGGTTAACAGTTTGAGACTTGAGTTGAGCAAAGATATTGGGCGGTAGTCATTTGGGACAGAAGGAGATTGTACTTTAGCAATCAGTGTGATGAAGGCATCGTTAATGCTCTGCAAGTTTACTGTCATGGCCCAGAACTCATCACAAAGACGATAGAAATCATGATGTATAATATGCCAACTAGCTTTAAGAAACAGCCCTGAAAAACCATCGGGCCCTGGCGTTTTGTCACTTGGACACTCAGCCACCACGGTGTCAATTTCCTTCTGAGAGAAAGGAGCCGAGAGATGTTCTAACCCGTCCATGTGATGCATGTATCGAGAGAAATCAAAAGAAGGGTCGATGGGGAGCGAAACACCGAGACGTTCTTTAAAAGAATTCCAAAGGATGTCAGCTTTCTCATCATGATCTGTTGCAGCTGAACCATCCGGCCTGGCCAACGAGGAAATACAATTGTGGCGGTATCGTATTGTGGCCATAGAATGGAAAATAAATTGTATTCTCTCCCCCAAACTTAGCCCACCTAATGGTGCATCGTTTTCGCCAATAAGCCTGTTTGCAGTCAAGCAAGAACTTCAGTTTGCGCTTAACGATATTACGAAAATTCCACTCAGCAATGTGTAGAGGCCGGAGCTCCTCAAACTCATCCAATCGAAGGATAATGGCATTGCAATTATCAATCAGGTGCGAGACTACCGAGATACTCGTACTCCATATGCGCAGAGCCTTGCGAAGGAGTTTGAGCTTAGCTGAAATGCAGCGTGCCGCATCACCAGGACAGTGGATATTCCAGATGCGCTGGACAACGTCAAGAAAACCAGGAACTTTAACCCAATGATTTTCAAATCGAAACACCTCCGCTTTGGGGATGCTAGTGCCAATAGATACGACACATGGGGTATGATCCGAAGTAGGTCTAGCAAGCGGTCTAACAGTAGTGTTAGGGAACTTAAGCGTCCAAGCCGGAGAAGTGAAAAACCAATCTAGCTGGACAAGAAATGGATCTTCCTGCATGTTGCTCCACGTGAAACATCGACCTTTTATCGGAAGTTCAATCAAACCAAGGTAGCTGATGATTTCAATAAACGTAGCGATGTCTTCTAGATTTGCTCCTGGTCTATTACGACTATTAGAGTATCGATAGAAATTAAAATCTCCCAGCAAAATCCACAGTGTATCATCAGCGATGTCCAAATGAAATAGCCAGGCAACAAAATTCTCACGTGCAATACCCTCACACGGTCCATATACATTAACTAGGATAAAAGAATCAGCCGAAGTCGTGGAGGTAAAGGAAATCGCAATTGCAAACGATTCTTGAAGGATAACATGGCCGACGAACCTGTTACTAGCCCAGACTACAAGTAGTCCACCAGAAGCCTCATCTGATGGAATAAACGCGAACTGATCAAAACGTTTTGGCACGAAGGACCTCAGGAATTTACAGTCAAATTTCTTGCAATGCATATACCTTCATATTTTCCCATTAAGCCCCAACAAACACCAATCGGTCATTTTTGACTAACCTGCAAATAACATCGGCATAAACGCAATGGCTCTTTTATTTTTGAAATGGAAAATGGTCCAAGTCTCTGCATTAGAGCGATACACACAACATTTTATTGCAAATTTTATAGTTTGAAATATATGTCACAACTCAAGGATAACCCAAAGTGGCAACATAAATCCACCAACGGAAAATCAGAAATACAACACGCCTACACATATTTGCAGTGATATTAGCCACGTTTGTTCAAGATAGCCCGCCATCAATCGAGTATATCCAGAATTAATAAGCTGATGATATTCAAGTGGTAGAAGAAAGAACCACATGTGGATCCCATACGTGGTTTGATGAGCAACCAAAAATGAGTAATTCCAACATTGTTCAAAACTACATCGCTTCTACAATTCTAGATAGACCAAAGTAAAGCCCACACGCCAATACAAATACGAGTTTTAGTCTTCTTCTCAACCATCTGACCAGGTATTGAACATATTAGTTACACTAGTTGGAGTAGAAATATTAATAGTGAAGTTAAAGAGTCTCCTAAGAGCAAAAGCACAAGATGTTAACAAGTGGTCAACTGACTCATCAACATTGCAGAAGTCACAACATTTACATCCAGTCCACTGTCTCTTTGAAAGAATGTCTTTAGTCAAAAGCTCCTTCATAGGAAGAAACCACTTTTTTAAAGGCACTTTAATTTGCAATGTTGATTGTGTATGATCCCGTTCCGACCGTTCGTCAAGCATAGTACATTGTTTGGCTTTTTCACATGTGATAATAGAGGTGCATTGCTCTTAGGTTGTGGACCACTGGAAATCGCGCCAAGATTCTCTATCAATCGTGGCGTGTATCTTGGATGACATTGGGGAGATTTTGAATAATTTCATTTCCTTTTCGGTTAAACATGTTAAGAGGGAGGCTAATAATTCCGCGGATCCTGCCCTAAGCATGCCTGTGACCTTGAGGTTTGAGACTGCTGGCTACGCGAGTGCCCGTCGTTTCTTGTAAGCAGCCTTGTGGCTGATTGTAACCGTATGTCCTTTGATCAATAAAGCTCCTAGGGTTAAATGCAAAAAAAATCCAGAAAGATTTGACTTCCATCCAAATTTATCATGTTCGTTTGATAACAACACATTCATTACTTTATCGACCATGTGCCACCACCTTGTCCATTTGTTACACATAAAGAACGTCAAAACTCAATATGACAAAACATCCGCAGTGAGAACATCTTTATGTCGTGCAATATCAAATAAAGTAGGACATAGACTAGCCAAAGCAGAATCTCATAACCAAGTGTATTGCCAATACGTGTTCCCTGCCCATCCCAAACAGCGAAGGAGCCACACTCAAAGAAATCACGTCTAACACTCAAAATTCCCTTCCAAAAAGGCCGGTCAGTTGGTTTTGGTTCCACTTGAGATATAGTTTCCCCGCGTAGATATTTGGTATACAACGGTTCTTGCCATAGACCTTTTCATTAAGTAATTTAAGCAATCATTTTTTTGCGGGGTTAAGCAATCATTTTGTTAACAACCACTTATTCTTAATGTCAAGAATAGCCCCCCCCCCCCCCCCGCCCCCTGATTTTTGGGACGACAAATGATCCGTATCTCATTTAGTTAATCTATACTTTCTCCTTGTTTGATCACTTCGCCAGAAAAAAAGCAAGAACAAAAAAAATCCAATCTCTTCTGTTCCCAACGGGTAACCAAAAGAAAGATAACAAAAACATACAGATAAACAGGTCAGCACCAAATTGATTAGGACGAGACGATTTACATATGAAAGCATTTTTCTTCAAAAGTTTACGATAATGGACTAGGATCCCATTTCGAACATGGAAACTATCTCGGTGGAAGCTCTTTTAGACGGCCTTGCGGGTGTTTTCATCCTAACATTGAAATGAAGCTCTTAGAACATACAGTGAATAAAGCTATGAATGGGGGTAGCAGGCCGAGGCATAACACGGAAGCCAGAAACACAGGCGCCGAGATGACACCCAGGATTTGCTCTAGTTCGAGCCTATTATTTTCTATATTTCGAATTTCCTGAGGAATGATTGCAAGTCTTGCAGCGATATACATGGCTTCTTTCTTGTCTCGCAAAATAGCTTTTGTGACGTTATGTATTTTTATGTAGGCAACGAAGTTGACTAATGGAAGGAATCACGACGACCTACTTGAACCTCCCTAACAAGACGTGCATGAGCTCAATACCATAGTTGTCCTTCAATCAATAATTATCGCTAGATATTTGAACGGCAAAGTCCCCACATCACACCGAAAATGAGTCTATATTAATTTCGTGTTTCATTAACTTAAGCCCTGAAAGGTGCTCAAATAGAGATAGAATAAGCTTCCTGTTTACAACTTTATCTAAATCATGTTCCAAAAACAAAATAGTATATCATCCGCATATTACAATATGACACCCGTCCCTTGACTAGGTAAGGTAGAAGACCACTGATCATTGTCTTTAGCTCTTTCACTAAGAACGACCAACATATCTGCAACTATATGAGTATTAAAAAGAACTGGAGATAAGGGCATGTACAATGCAGTGACGTCAGCCTTTCCTTAGAGATGCCACGTCGGATATTTGCTTAGGTGGAGGAAAGAGAATGAAGAGAGAAAGGGTTGTCTTCCCTTAGCTAAGGGATGATCTCTTAAAAATTAAGAGAAGGCTATTTTGTCCATTGTACCATATGCTCTCCCTTACTAACATAATTTCTTTCTAAATTTATTTAGTTCTCATTAATTGCTAGAGATGACAATAAGAGATAACGCATTGTACGACTATTATTTATTGCCTTCTCTAAGTGACGTGGAGGGTTAAGAGAAGACCAGCCTTCTCTACCATTGTACATGCCCTAAGGGGTGCTTGTGCAAACGGTGTATTTCGATTCAACGTATAAAAGTGATATGCAAAAAGGAAACAATTAAAAATTGACCAAAGTGCAAGTAACAATTTATTCTTTGAACTCCATGGCCATAGACACCGTGCCACCGAGCTTCATGGGACTTGTTTCCCGGTGAACCTGCAGGCCATAAACCAGGCCAATCGATCATCCCGCGCGCCTTAGTTGTAGCCCACTCACGCCGCACAGAACGCTGCCGCCGTCATCCCCGATCGGCCTTCCCAGGCACGACACCACCAGCCGTCGTCGTGGGTGAGCTTCATGTATCCCGGGATGGTGAGCGTGACGTCGAAGACCCCCGCCGCGCCGCACGTCCGCTGCGAGGCTGTCCAACGCAGGCCCCGGCAGCCACACCCGAGTCCCCGCGCGACGCCGGTCCTCACCACCATCCGGCCCTTCTCGGCTTTGTCCTCGATCTCACAGATTTGCGGCGCCGACGCGGAGGCGAGCTCGAAGCCATGGTAGCTCACCTGCACCGTCGCGACTGGCAGGCCGCACGGCCGCTGGAGCGGGCTGCGCACCGCGATGCGGACGGTGAGGTTGAACTCCGGGTCCAGGACGGGCCGGTCCGGCGCGGGGTAGAGGCCGGAGGCGGTGGCTATGGCGACTGAGTACTCCGGCTCCTTGTACGTGATGCCCGCCCACATTCCCCATACCAAAAGCCATAGCGCGCAAAATATCATGAGGACAAGGAGGACGAACATGAAAATATTCTTGCATTGTTCCGCTGATCGAGGTGCAGCCTGAGGAGGCGCGTCGATCTCCATTGCTAGGCCAGGCGGACCCCTTTGCTCCGCCGGGCGCTCTTTCGTCTCCGTTGCCGCCATCGTTGGCCGCTTCGCTTGGCCGGAAGAGGAGGTTGGGGTTTATGTAGGTCGATGGGTAGACGGCTCCTGATTGGAACCTTCCTTTCAAAACCACATTTTCCTAATTTAGATCACGCGTTGCGGCGTTGTTAATCCGTGTTGGGATCTGAACATGTTGCCGTGTTTTTTTTACCAAGTTAATCGACCGCAGCCGCGTATCTGTTTATTAGTCTAACTAGCTAAATGCCCGTGCGTTGCTACGAATTTCAACGATACCGGTGCTCGCCATTGTCTTGCCGCTCACCCGCCCCGAGAATGACTAATCCATTTCTCTTTGAGAGTTTGTCGCCACAGCGTGGGGAGGATAATCGCCATGAGTCACCATCGGAAACATGATGTGAGGGCCAAAAATCTATCTAGTTTTGTGGTCCTTGTTTATTTTGAAGCATGTAGTGTCAATCTAATGTCTATTCTCCTCGACTGGGTTCCATGTCTATTCTCCTTCCTCCACTGTCCAATCTAACATAAGTTAAAATTGTTGTATGGAATAGTTATCACTCGAACATGTTCGTCCTTATTTCTTCATGCCACGAGTACCAAATCAAGGCAGTTGGAAACCACGGCTAAATATTCATTTTTTTAGATAAAGAGTGTATATTAATATCGCGGAGATACAAATTACACCCAGCATCTGCAACAACGCAATAACTAAAACTATTACGGATGCACACAACCGAAAAACAATAAGAAGAAATAAAAAAGAAAAGTCCCGCTACAGAGTTACAGTCATTGCAGCAGCCGCACAACCACCACCAAAACAACACCTGATGTCCAATTCTTCAAAAGCAACGCCTTCAAGAAGAACAGTGCCAGGCACAACCAGTCAAGGCCAGACCTTGGATTTTCACCCTGAAGATAGTCCTCGCTCTCAAAACAATGTCTTCAGCAAGACCACTGTCAGGCACAACCAATTAAGGCCAGACCTTGGATTTTCATCCTGAAAGGTAGGACTTTAAACTTCACGTATGTTGTCGTCCCCACTTACATGCCGCTGCTCCAAGTCATGAAATACCAAGCCAATTCCTCATCGCCAGAAAGATTCGAACCACCATTGCTAGCCTCAGATCTCGACTTACATGACATTCTCCGCCAGCATCATGAAACGAGAACATGTCCCATGATATTAACAGACAACAGAGTTTCGAAGCGCTCCCTCTGAAACCAAACGGCCAGAGTAAAACATGGGTGCGCAAGACCGAATCCCACCTGATCCAGCAATCTCCAGGCATGAATCGCCCAGTGGAGTTCGCCGGCGGAGCCTTCCGGAACTCGTCACTTCAGCCAAATCAACTAGGACACACAACCAGCAAATCTTCATCTTCTCGCGGGAGAAACCCTAGGACCATCCCAGGGCAATCAGCCCCCAATCTCGTAGGTAGCCGGCCTTCCGATTGAGTATCGGAGCTAGCTAGACGAACGAGACTGGGCAGCAAGCTAGCAACGTCCCGCGTCGCCGGCTGTCGGCATCTCTGGTCGACGCATGCAGAGGCTGCCGCAACCCGCCGGCCCAGATCAGGACCAGGACGGGCCCGCCGCCGCCGCCGCTCGCCATGCCAGCAGCGTCTCGGGTGGCGCCGCCGAGGATCGCCTCGTCCGATCTGCCCTCCCCAAGATGGAGTTCAGATCAGCCCCTGCTCGATGCATCTTGCCCAATCCCATGCACATCCGTGTATGGGTCGCCGGCCGAAACGCAAGTTGGAATCGATCATCCAAGCCCATGCACATGCACGTGGGGCATATAGATCAGATCGCAACTATGCACATCCATGGCCGGCTGCCGGCCGGAAGTCAATTCCAGATTGGAGATTGGGATCGACGAAGACTATGCCCAGGCTTATTTAGAAGAAAGAAAATATGCAGGAGCGCCCCGCCGCCACCGTCCGCACTCCGCCGTCGGACAACCTCCTCCGGCGGCGGCAGGGGGAGGGAGGTCAGGGAAGGGCGGTCGGCGGCTGAGACGGTGAGTCCCCCGAGTCGCCCGATGTGGACGACGCGAGGGTCCGTGGTCAAAAGACTGGCATGGCTAAATATTCATAGGCTTCGTGCAAAGGTGCAACTGAATTATGACCTCATCAAGAAGCAGAGTTAATTTACAAAGGTGCTCCAAAGGTGAAACTGAACCTAGATGTCAATATCTGTTATTCTTACATGTCTGCTTGCATATACAATAAAAGTAGCTTTTAAAATATCAGTCTTGACCCCTTCCTAAAATATACATACAGCTCTTTTCTTAAGTTTTGACACGGAAGATATAAAACATCAAGAAATTTGCAACCACCAGAATTTAAACAAGAAACATGAACTCTTGCATATGCCAAAGAGTAGCAGACCATACGCGCTGATGCACAACTGTGGAAGAAGAAATACATATCTCACTGGAATACAGAGTAAGGAGACAGTGCAAAAGGTAAAATATGATTCCCAAGGGACATGTTGGGATACTAAACAATGCGTGCAAAAATGCGCCGAGTACATACCAAACAAATTATGTAAGACAGTGGACAGGGGCAAAGAGCATAGATAAATTCAAGATACGTGCATCGCCAAATTATTCAACAACAGACACTTCCTGATACCGAAGTGTCCAACAGCCACAAAATGATCTATAAATAAATTATTTACTTATGGTTCTGAAATCTGGATGATTCTGAAATCTGGAGTACAGTCAAGCACAACCGGACATACGTTCTTGGTTACAGTTCTTACCAACTTCGCTACCACACACGAACGAAGCTAGCTGACTAAAATCACACGCAAGGCATAAGCCCAATTACCAAGAGAGAAAGAAAAGGGTTGAAGAAAAGAAAATTTCGAGTCTAAATCACCTGCCTACTGCAGCTCCAGTGGTGCTGGATGCGAGACACACCGACGCCCTGCTCACTGCCCCAGAACACCGCGACCGGCCGATGCCCTTGTGTGGATGCGGAACGGAAATGCGGGGTGGGGGCTCAATGGAGCAGGGGACGCTGGTCGGCCTTGGGGAGAAGGACGGATGGTTCCGCTTCCGTCCGTCATGTCCATGGCGGCCTCGACGGCGGGCGGCACGGAGCCGCTTCGGAAGAGCTCAATTTGCGCTCCTCCTGCCCGTATCGCCATCTCCGGCACAATCAGCATGGATCACCGCTGCCAGAGACACCACGACAGCGGAAACGAAGGAAGTTCGGCAGGTGGTCGCCATCTCCGAGAGCGCCGGCATTGGCGACTCCTCGCCGTCAGCACCACCACGGCCCCCGGCCTCCTCTCCGCGCCAGGCCACCAGCCGTCGCCCGGCACCAGCACGACCAACCATGGCCGCATCACCAATTCACCATGCCCACCACCAATTTCCGTCACCACACCGCCCGCTCCCCTCGAGCCACCACCGGGAACGAGCCCACCTCCCCCGACGAAACGGGTGCGACTGCACAATAGGCGATGGTACAATACAGGCGCCGCCTGTCAGGCGATGCTCGACGTGACGACCGCTGCGCTATGTCCTTTGGCGAGGACAGCGGCGGCGGCGGCTCAGATCGGGGAGCTAGCGATGGCAGGGGATCGGTGTGCGAGGCTACATGAAAAATCGTTTTTATGGGGCTATGACGCTCTTTCTTTTCTATTTTTACGGGGCTCCAATCATTTTTTTCACTTATAGGTGGCAATGGTGTGTAATTTGTTTGAACTCCATGTGTAAAATCGGAAAGTGAAAAACTCACCAACACCTCCCCAAGCAATATTATATTGTATAGATAGAGATGATCAGCTTCGTGGCCAGTGTCAGTCTCTAAGTCTCTAAGGGCGCGTTTGGGAGGTTGCATTGCCTTTTGCGCCCCGCCAGACCAGACCAGTCAAGACTTGGTCTAAAAAACCAACCTCTTGTTGGATATATGCCCTAAGAGACAATAAATATATATGTCTCATGATTAATGTATTATATCTTTATGCTATAACTGCTATGGTCTATAAATGTGAGATTTATAGGAAAAAATATACGCACGTGTAAGGATATAATCAAACCCATTTACCCTTTGTCCTGTCTCTTGGACGAACTCGTTAATACTGGATGGCGATGTTTTCCAGCCATGGACAAGTGCTCTTGTCATTATTAATGGGAGCATATTGTTAAGTTAACAATATGACTGGGAAGACCCAAATTATGATATACTACGAGATCAAGTTTCGTATAAATAGTATAGTCTAGGATTGGTTGCATGCTTATTCCTTAGACCATGAGAATATATGGTTATGTGTATTGGAAAGAAAGCTTTGACATAGTCAATTATTACGGCCGTAACAAGGTAATCAAAAAGGCTATGATTGGGTAATCTCAAAGATATACTATAACCATAGTAGTTCAAGACTAGGAATCACACCTCTAAAGTTATAGAGAGATACAACCAGGATCCGCTCTAGTGTGAAAGTGTCCATTGACAAGTCTGCGCAGACAAGGTAATGATATGCAAATATCATGGGATACTTGAACATGAGTTAAAGAGTAAATGAAAGTTACCATTTATGGTAATGTCATATATCTCGCCTTGGGTATTTGATGAGTATTGTGATGGTGATAGGATAAACATGTTAATCAAGCAGGTTCAAAAGAGTGTCTTCGCATAATGGTAGCAGCTATACAGAACGTCTAGGTTCTGACACTAGCAAGTGATTGGATAAGCATTTCCAATTATAGTTACACGTTATCGAACCTGTAGGGGTCACACACTTAAGGCGGCAAGGTCTATTGTATTCGTAGTGGTCCGGAGTAGAGAGGTTGTATCATCTGGGATGGATTCCGGCGTGATAGAATTATATTCGGAGAATTAGATCATGAAGAAAGAAAGGTTTATAAGAAAGGAAATAATTGTCCAAGTATATTCTGTCGGCAGACACTAGGTGTCTCGGATCATATAAATATGTTTGTATGATAAGTAATTAATTCTGGGAATTAATTAGACAAAATATTTATTGATTAAATATTAATTTATTTAATTAATAGGAAATTATTAAAGGCCAATAAAAGGTGGCTGCCACATGGGCCCACATGGCAGCCGCACCACCGCAAGGTGGTGGGCCGAGTCGGCCGGCCAAACCTTAGTGGGCCTCGGCCCACGAAGGGCAAGGCGGCGGCGGGAGCCCGAGACAAGGCCGGCCCGGGTGGGCCCCACCAACCCGAGGTCGGTGGCCAGGGCGGGCCCCACCCGCAAGGCGGCGGCTGAGGCGGACCCCACTTGGGTCGGTGCCGAGGCGGACCCCACATGGAAGGCGGCCAAGGAGGAGGCGGTGGGGAGTCCACCCTAACTCCACCTTCCTAGCCGAATTAGGCAAGGGGAAGTTTCCCCTTGTCCTAGTTGAGCTGGACTAGGAAAACTTTCCCCTTGTCCAAGCAACCCTACCCCTTGGGACTTCTATATAAACCCCACCCCCTCCTCTTTTGGAGACACACAATAGACTTGAGATTTCTCCTCGGAGGCTCCCAAGGTCTAGATCTAATCTCTCTCCCTCTCTGCCATGTGTTGGGGCTCTCTCCACCATACGCATACCAGTGGTACTTAGTCCTGACACGGCGAAGCGCTGCTGGATCTTGACGGACGTACGTGTGCGAGCTCTCAGAGGGGTGACGCGTGATGTCTACGCACGCTTCTATTCTTGTAGACAGTGTTGGGCCTCCAAGAGTAGAGGTTTGTAGAACGGCAGCAAGTTTCCCTTAAGTGAATCACCCAAGGTTTATCGAACTCAGGGAGGTAGATGTCAAAGATATCCCTCTCAAACAACCCTGCAATTAAGATACAAGAAGTCTCTTGTGTCCCCAACACACCTAATACACTTGTCAGATGTATAGGTGCACTAGTTCGGCGAAGAGATAGTGAAATACAAGTAATATGGATGATTATAAGTAGTAATTGCAATCTGAAATAAAAATGGCAGCAAGCAAACATGTAGCAGAACTTGTTGTAAACGGTGTTTCAATGCTTAGAAACAAGGCCTAGGGATCATACTTTCACTAGTGGACACTCTCAACAATGATCTCATAATTGAATAAATAAATGCTACTCTCAAACACTCTCTTGTTGGATAACGAACACCATTCATTGCAGGGCTGCAAAAGCACACCTCAAGTCGAGTAAACAAACACCACAACGTCATAAAGGAGTCACACACGATGCGCACACCGTAACCTTCACACCGTGGAGAGTGACTCCGGAGTTCATATTAAAGTAACCTCTAGAGTGGCATAATAGATAAAGAGTAACATCTACTTATTCAACTAGATTACAAAGCTCATGATCACATAAAGATCACACCATGGAAGAGAGAGATAAACCACATAGCTACCGGTAGAGCCCTCAGCCTCGGGGAGAACTACTCCCTCCTCATCATGAGAGTCAGCAGCGGCGATGAAGATGGCGGTGGAGTCGATGGAGATGGCTTCGGGGGCACTTCCCCGTCCCGGCAAGGTACCGGAACAGAGACTTCTGTCCCCCGAAACTTGTCGTCGATGGCGGCGGCGCTGCGGAACCCTTGGTGGAATATGACTGATTATTTTAGGGTTTTCGTGTCGGAGAGAATAAATAGGCGAAGGGGCGATGTCGGTGGAGGCCCGAGGCTCGCTCCCCACCTGGTGGCGCGGCAGGGGCCCACCCGCGCCATGGGGTGGGGATGGCACCTCGGTGCCCCCTTCGTCTCTCCTTCGGACTTCTGGAACGTGTCGAAAAAATAGGAACTTTGCATTTGTTTCGTCCAATTCCGAGGATATTTGCAGAACAGCTTTTCTGAAACCAAAAACAGCAGAAAACAGGAACTGGCACTGTGGCATCTTGTTAATAGGTTAGTCCAGAAAATGCATAAAAATGCATGAAGTGTGAATAAAACATGTAGCAATTGGTATAATACAGCATGGAACATAAGAAATTATAGATACGTTGGAGACGTATCAAGCATCCCCAAGCTTAGTTCTACTCGTCCTCGAGTAGGTAAAACGATAACAACAAATAATTTCTTAGGTGACATGCTACCACATAATCTTGATCAAATAATATTGTAAAGCATATGTCATGAATGAAGTGACTCAAGGCAATGGTCTATAGTTTGCTAACAAATAGATAATGAGTAAACACTGAATCATATAAGCAAAAACTTTTCATAAATAGTACTTTCAAGACAAGCATCAAAAAGTTTTGCATAAGAGTTAACTCATAAAGCAATAGATTCTAAGTAAAAGGCATTGAAGCAACACAAAGGAAGATTAAGTTTCAGCAATTGCTTTCAACTTGTAACTTGTATATCTCATGGATAATTGTCAACACAAAGCAATATAATAAGTGCAATAAGTAAACATATAAGAATTGTTGCACACAAAGTTGACACAAGTGTTTGCTTCAGGGATAGAAAGGAGTAGGTAAACTGACTCAACAATAAAGTAAAAGATAGGCCCTTCGCAGAGGGAAGCAGGGATTAAATCATGTGCTAGAGCTTTTTAAGTTTTTGAAAACATATAGAGAGCATAAAGTAAGTGTTTGAGAGGTGTTTGTTGTTGTCAACGAATGGCAGTGGGCACTCTATCCCCCTTGTCACCCAAACTTTCAAGAGCGGCTCCCATGAAGGACGTTATTTCTACCCAAGGGTAGATCATCCCTCTTCTCTTTTGTTTACACATGCATATTTATAAATTGGTATGACACTCCTCCCAACCTTTGCTTACACAAGCCATGGCTAACCGAATCCTCGGGTGCCTTCCAACAATCACATACCATGGAGGAGTGCCTATTTGATAAAGTTTAACATTTTGGAATTTGCTTTGATAAATCATTGGCAAACATGTGAAGAGAATCAAATGGTTATAGTTGAAATTAATTGGGACTGGGCACCCCATTTGCCAGCTCTTTTTGCAAGTTATTGGATAAGCGGATGTATATGCCACTAGTCCATTGGTGAAAGTCTGTCATGAGTAAATGACAAGGTGATAGAGTAAACGCCACATACTTCCTCATGAGCTATAAAACATTGACACAAATAAGGAGTAATAGCTTTTGAATAGTTTAAAGGTAGCACATGAAGTATTTACTTGGAATGGCAGGAAATACCACATAATAGGTAGTTATGGTGGACACAAATGGCATGGGTTTTGGCTCAAGGTTTTGGATGCACGAGAAGTATTCCCTCTCAGTACAGAGTTTAGGCTAGCAAGGTTGTTTGAAGCAAACACAAGTATAAACCGGTACAGCAAGACTCACATGAAAACATATTGCAAGCATTATAAGACTCTACACTGTCTTTCCTTGTTGCTCAAACACTTTTACCAGAAAATATCTAGACCTTAGAGATACCAATCATGCAAACCAAATTTCAACAAGCTCTACGGTAGTTCTTTACTAATAGGCTTTTAACTACATGATGCAAGAGCTTAAACATGAAATACTTGAGAGCTCAAAACAATTGCAAAGTGTCAAATAAAACAAGACAATGATCATATGAGTGTCTTTTCGATATACCATCTACCACATGTTGCATTTTCTGTTTCCAACCAAACACCAATCAACTTATTTCAACAAAAACTCTCCAAGTAATTTACAAATGAAACAAGAGAGTACTACTCCACAAGAATTAACAGCTCTAAAAGAGATGCATGAAAAACAGGAGCTAAAAGCATAGCAGTAGCTAGATAAGAATACTCAAAAGATATAAGTGAAGAATATGAGTATTCACATGAAAAAGCGGAGCGTGTCTCTCTCCCACACAAGAATGCTAGGATCCAATTTATTCAGAAAATAAAAAACAAGCAAAATAAAAGCACACAGACGCTCCAAGTAAAGTACATAAGATGTGGAAGAATTAAAATATAGTTTCACTAGAGATGACCTGATAAGTTGTTGATGAAGAAGGGGATGCCTTGGCATCCCCAAGCTTAGACGCTTGAGTCTTCTTGAATATTGCTGGGGTGACCCACGGGGGCATCCCCAAGCTTAGGCTTTTCACTCTTCTTGATCACATCATATCATCCTTCTCGCTTGCTCCTTGAAAACTTCCGCCACACCAAACTCAAAGTAATTCTCATTAGAGGGTTAGTGCATAATCAAAAATTCACATGTTCTACTATGACACAATCATTACCAAAGCTTCTGGACATTAACTACAGCCACTGATGTTTTATGGAGCAAAGAAATCCAATCAAACATAGTAAAAGAGGCAATGCAAAATAAAAGGCAGAATCTGTCAAAAACAGAACAGTCTGGAAAGACGAATTTTTTCGAGGCACTTAACTTGCTCAGATGCGAAAAATCAAAACTAATGAAAGTTGCGTACATATATAAGATCATGCGTGATTTTTTCAGAATTTTTCAATTTTTCTGGAGTGAATACAGCTCAAAACGGTGGACAGCAAAAATCTGTCACTGCGCAGAAATCCAAATCTAGCATCAACTTTCTATTAGAGACTTTACTTGGCACAACAATGCAATAAAATAAAGATACAAAGGAGTTGTTGCAGAAGTAAGCAAGCTCCAAGACTCAAATAAAAGAAAAAAATACATAAGATAAAACAACATGGGTTGTCTCCCACAAGCGTTTTTCTTTAAAGCCTTTTAGCTAGGCATGACAATTTTGATGATGCTCTCATATGTATAAGAGTTGAACATAAGAGAGCATCAAAACCAAATATAAACACATTTAAGTCTAACCCACTTCCTATGCAAAGGAATCTTGTAAGAAAATAAATCAATAAAGCACAAAGTGACTAGCATAGGAAGGCAAAACAAGTGCAACTTCAAAATTTTCAACAAAAAGATAGGAGACTTAATATTATTGTGATTATGAAGCCATGTCTCCCTCTCTCATATGACCAGTAGGTCTTAAAGTAACCATCAAATAAAAGCAAATCAAGAGAAATCTCAAATCTTTCATCATAAAGAGAGGTGTTTTAATAATATCAAAATTTCCACAACCATATTTTCCTCTCTCAAAATAATTTTCAGCGGCATCATGAATAAACTCAACAATATAGCTATCACATAAAGCATTATTATCATGATCCATAAGCATAACAGTACCATTACTCTCCACATAAGAATAATCATTAATAATAGTGGGAGTAAAAGTATCACATCCATCATTGTAATCATCATAAATTGGAGGCATAGAATAATCATAATGAATTTTATCCTCAATAGTAGATGAACTGAAAATATCATATCCATCATTGTAAACATCATATATAGGAGGCATATCATAATCAACATAAACTATATCCTCAATAGTAGGTGGGCTAAAAACATCACAATGATTATAATCATCATATATTGGAGGCAAAGTATTATCAAAGCAAATTTCCTCCTTAAAGCTTGGGGGACTAAAAATATCATATTCATCACAACCAGCTTCCCCAAGCTTAGACTTTTCCATAGCATTAGCAATAATGGTGTTCAAAGAATTCATGCTAATAACATTGCTATCACTATTATGCAAACAAGCCTCCATAGGTTTTTTAATTTTCTCTTCAAAAGCATCATGTCCTAATTCAATATAAAGTTCATAAAGATCTCTAATTTTTTTTGTTGTTTTCCATTAAGCCTAACTAGTGAAAATAAAAACAAGAGACAAAAAGAAATAATTGCAGAATCTAAAGGAGATACCTTCCAACACTTACCTCCCCGGCAACGGCGCCAGAAAATAGCTTGATGTCTACGCACGCTTCTATTCTTGTAGACAGTGTTGGGCCTCCAAGAGCAGAGGTTTGTAGAACAGCAGCAAGTTTCCCTTAAGTGAATCACCCAAGGTTTATCGAACTCAGGGAGGTAGAGGTCAAAGATATCCCTCTCAAACAACCCTGCAATTAAGATACAAGAAGTCTCTTGTGTCCCCAACACACCTAATACACTTGTCAGATGTATAGGTGCACTAGTTCGGCGAAGAGATAGTGAAATACAAGTAATATGGATGATTATAAGTAGTAATTGCAATCTGAAATAAAAATGGCAGCAAGCAAACATGTAGCAGAACTTGTTGTAAACGGTGTTTCAATGCTTAGAAACAAGGCCTAGGGATCATACTTTCACTAGTGGACACTCTCAACAATGACCTCATAATTGAATAAATAAATGCTACTCTCAAACACTCTCTTATTGGATAACGAACACCATTCATTGCGTAGGGCTGCAAAAGCACACCTCAAAGTCTGAGTAAACAAACACCACAACGTCATAAAGGAGTCACACACGATGCGCACACCGTCACCTTCACACCGTGGAGAGTGACTCCGGAGTTCATATTAAAGTAACCTCTAGAGTGGCATAATAGATAAAGAGTGGCATCTACTTATTCAACTAGATTACAAAGCTCATGATCACATAAAGATCATACCATGGGAGAGAGAGATAAACCAGCCCTCAGCCTCGGGAGAGAACTACTCCCTCCTCATCATGAGAGTCAGCAGCAGCGATGAAGATGGCGGTGGAGTCGATGGAGATGGCTTCGGAGGCACTTCCCCGTCCCGGCAAGGTACCGGAACAGAGACTTTTGTCCCTCGAAACTTGTCGTCGATGGCGGCGGCGCTGCGAAACCCTTGGTGGAATATGACTGATTATTTTAGGGTTTTCGCGTCGGGGAGAATAAATAGGCGAAGGGGCGATGTTGGTGGTGGCCCGAGGCTCGCTCCCCACCTGGTGGCGTGCCAGGGGGCCCACCCACGCCATGGGGTGGGGACGGCGCCTCGGTGCCCCCCTTCATCTCTCCTTCGGACTTCTGGAACGTGTCGAGAAAAATAGGAACTTTGCAATTTGTTTCGTCCGATTCCGAGGATATTTGCATAACAGCTTTTCTGAAACAAAAAACAGCAGAAAACTGGAACCGGCACTATGGCATCTTGTTAATAGGTTAGTCCCAGAAAATGCATAAAAATGCCATGAAGTGTGAATAAAACATGTAGCAATTGGTATAATACAAGCATGGAACATAAGAAATTATAAATACGTTGGAGACGTATCAACGCGTCATAGACGTTTGACCCTCACTCGTTTGGATCAAGAAGACATACGAAGGAACGGCGATATTCTCACCGTCAGGCTTGACCGTGAGAATCTTCATCAAGCTTCATCAACTACATCGGCGTCATCGTCATCGACAACGTCATCGACATCGACATCGTCACCGACAACTCTTCCGCAACTCGTTGTTGGTAACGACAGTACTATCCTCTCCTGTATCTACATAGTTGATCCTGGACGTTACGTAGGTCGGAAATTTTTAAATTCTGCTACGTAACCCAATACCTCTAATTTGTGTTGTGTATTTCGTTTGGTAACCTGTGTCAAAGAAGATGGCATCGGCTGGGCTAAGAACCTCCTCTTTATTTGGTTGGATGCAAATCTTGGTTAGTCAGTTAGTCTCACCTATTTTCACATGTGTGAAGTTACCATCCATCGCCATGTTTGGACTTGAACATCAATGGAGCAACGACGACCTGACATGGTGGCGGTAGAGCTCGATGGAGACGACACACCATGGCGACAGCGGAGGTCGACGACGACACGGCATGACAACGGCGTAGCTTGACGGACACGATGCAGCAATGCGGCAACGGAGTTGGACACAGACTCCGGAGTGATCGGCAGCGGCGGAGCATCACAAACACTCCATAAAACGTCATCACAACCATATGGAGGTTAAAAACCATATACTACAACAATAACAGTCTAAATACGCGCACATACACCATTTATGATCACCGAAACGAAAGATTTGCAAAATCAGAGTTGTGTGGAATGACGAGATGAAACTACTCATCAAAGGAAACTTCAAACGGTCGAGCGTGTGCGATTAATTTAGTGAAATTCATCAAAAAGGATTCAAACATAAACACGAAATTAGCAGTTAACAATTAACGAAAGTTGGATCTGATTGTCTGAATAGAACCAAATCATCAACGCGCATTATTTTCATGTAGAGTTTATTTTGATTTGAGGACTCTATCTTAGTTGGAAGGAATAAAAAGTAACAATAAGGGAACTAACAATAAGGGATGCTCGCTTTTGCGCCAGCCTTTTTTCATGGGCAGGCTTCATCTGAGCGTGCTTGTTGGGCCTGGCCCGAGTCTGCTTTAATGGACATGCTGGCCTGCATGGAGAGCTTGCACATACAACGTTGGGTCATTGCAGCTGACGGGACTGGTTTGACCTCAGGCCACCAAACACGCCCTAAAATTCATTTCTTAAATCTTGCCGGTGTCTGTGCGTGTCAATTATATTCCATGCTTTGCATCGCAGCCTATGGTAATTGGAAACAAATGGGTGTTTTCTCTTTCTGTGTCGGTTGTTATTTTGTGAAAAATGTGATTTTGAAGTTGGAATTGGAACATGACGATGACCAAGAGGTTGTTGTGCTCTACGCTGTGGACATTTTCAAATAATAGAATCGAACGAACAAACAAAACAAGTACACTTCAGAAACAAGACGAACATCCAAATCTGGATCTCCTTTTGTCAACCTTTAAAAAATATTGTCGCCAGTCCATGGAGTGGCGACGTTTGCCAGCGCTCGCAATAATATCCGTCCGACACACGTGCCAAATTGTCTATTGAGAGCGCAAGTGGAGATACTCTGATGCTGTTTGTACAAATATTGAGGTGGCTCGTGACTTGGCTTGATAGAGTTTTGTCAAAATTTGAGTCAAGCTCGGCTTGCGAGACTAGCATCGACAAATACATTAGTAGAGGTTATGTTTTTATTCGAGAAAAACAACATATATATTAAAAGTTTAGACAATATAATAATTGGTTAGCTATTGATGTCACAATAAATACATCATAGTAAATAATGGTGGCACGCTACATTCCGAACTAACATGCCAACCAAATTGCCTTCATATAATTGCCAATTGTTAGACTACAATTGTACTGTAGTTCTTTTTTTTTTGAATTTTAAAGCACTTTATATATAATAAGCAAGCAAGCCACCTCATTAAAAACCTTCCAGTCCACTTAGGTACCCTGATAAGGAAAAGAGTGCGCAAAAAACTTGCTGCTTCAGTTGTCCACAATGGTTACATCGTTTGCTATTACATGGACTATGCAAAGGGGAGGATCATCGTGCCATATTTCATGGTCAGTCGTAGAAAACCCAGCTAGTTCATGTGCAGCCATGTTTGCCTCCCTAGGACAGTGGAAGAATTTGACACGTGCAAAGCTTCGACATAGGAATGCACACTCCTCAAATATCGCCGCCGCATATCCTAGAGAGTTGCCATCATCTTGCATTGTATCAATAATCTCCATACAATCTGCTTCCACCACCAATTTGTTGCACCCTACCTCACCAGCAAGTTTTACACCGTGGCGAAGTGTAATGGCCTTGGCGGTCGCGCCATCCTCAATATGTTGTAGTTTCCACCGGCCTGCAGAAATAAAAGAGCCATGTTGATCACGGAGAATAGCACCAGCTCCGCCCAAACCTGTATCCACATCGAATGCTACGTCCACATTGAGCTTGATGAATTCCGCAGGAGGTTTCTGCCAACCGTGGCGATGGATTGGGGCTTCTTAATTCTCTTGTAATTCAGTGCCAGAGCTAGGATAGATTGGGCCGATCGCAATGGGGTTTGGATGGGCTCACCGTGGGTAGCTTTCCTTCTTTCCCACCATAGAAACCAGGATGCCACGGCAACCAAATCACAACGACGAACCTCTGGAGTAGAGGGTACATCAGCTTTGTCCAGCAGTAAAGTCTCCAGAATCGTCGCTCCTTGGGCTTCTAAAACTGTAGCATTTTCAATGATCGAACTCATGCCAAGGCTTGACCAAACCTCCTTGACACGTGAGCATTTGAAGAATGCATGAGATATACTCTCACAATCAACCGAACACATGGGGCATTGACTGGATATTGGGATGTGTCCGTTTGCCAAGACACCATTGCATGGGATAGCACCTAGAAGAGCACGCCAACAATGTATCTGAATTTTCGCAGGAGCTTTAAGCGACCACAGGGATCGCCAGACTGGATTCGTCGTAGAAGAAGCAAAAGGGCTTGTTCGCCGTAGTTTCCTGCCATGCTGGGCGTCCCATTCAAGGTGGTATGTGGACCGAACAGAGTGCCGCCCGTTCTTGTTATAGTGCCAAGCAGGGAAGTCCTCCATCATGCCCACCGCTAGGGGAATGCGCAGAATTCTTTCAACGTCTCCCTCCCAAAGCATCTCCCTCAGGAATACTTCATTCCATGTTCCAGATTCAGAATCAATAAGTTCAGAGACTTTTGTGATTACCATATTACCACGACGTGTCATAATTTTCCTAGTTGGAGAAGTGGGGATCCAACAGTCTTCCCATATGTTGATTTTCTCGCCATCACCAACCCTCCAAATATGCCCTCGTTTAAATGTTTGAATTCCGACCAAATGCTTTGCCAAGTATAAGAGCTACCTTTCTTTAGTTCCGCATTTAACAGGTCACCAGAAGGAAAATATTTAGCACGCAAAACTTGAGCACAAAGAGATTGTGGCTCACATAACAGCCTCCACACTTGCTTAGATAGCATGGCCAGATTAAAACTCTCCAAATCTCTAAACCCCATACCTCCTTTATTTTTTGGTATGCACATCTTCGACCATGCAAACCAATGCATGTGCTTCTGTTGGTCTTCATCTCCCCACCAGAATTGGGACATTGCTGATATTATCCCTTTGCAAATCTGTTTGGGTAGCTTAAACACCGACATAGCGTACACCGGTATTGCTTGGATCACTGCTTTAATAAGAACCTCCTTCCCACCAAAAGATAGCATCTTCTCCTTCCAGCCACTAAGCAATTTAATGACTCTGTCAATAAGGTGCTGGAAACAATCCGTCCTGTCTACCCCAACCAAGGGGGGAAGACCCAGATATTTATATGTGATAGCTTCTGTCATAATGTCCAAAATTGTGCAAACATCCACCCTCGTGTCAACAACCGTGCAAGGGCTAAAAAATATGCTTGATTTTGCCACGCTTACAAGTTGTCCAGAGGAGTCACAGTAATCATCCAGTGCTCTCTTTAGGCTAGCCGCATTGGTACTACCAGCTTTCATCAAAATTAAGGAATCATCAGCGAATAAAAGGTGAGAAATAGCTGGAGCATTACGACAAACCTTTACACCTTGGAGATTTCCTTGTTCTTCTTCGTACGCGATGAGGCTAGAGAGGCCCTCAGCGCAAAATAGAAACAAGTAGGGAGAGAGAGGATCCCCTGACGAAGTCCTCGGGTTGGCACAAAGAAGTCCGAGAGTGAGCTATTAATCCTGACTTGGTACTGGACGGAAGTTACACAAGCCATAACAAGATCGACCCAACTCTCAATGAAGCCGAGTTTGAGCATCATCAGTTTCAAGAAATTCCACTCGACTCTATCGTAAGCTTTATGCATATCCAATTTTACCGCACAAGTTCCGTAACTGCCAACTTGCCTGTTCTTTATAGCGTGATAGCTTTCAAAAGCCACCAGAAAATTATCCGAGATTAATCTCCTAGGCACAAACGCATTTTGCATTGGAGATATGATTTCATGGAGAAAATCCGTCAGCCTTGCCGCCAGAACCTTAGAGATCACCTTATATATTACGTTACATAAACTGATGGGTCTGAATTGGGACAGATTTTCTGGACTTGAAACTTTTGGTATCAGGACAATGGTAGTATCTTTACAGCTTTCAGGAATCTTCTTCGTATTCAAATCTACCAGAACTTCCTCCATGAGGTTATTTTCAATGAGGTGCCAATATTTCTTGTAGAACACGGCATGCAGCCCATCAGGTCCTGGGGCCTTTAGGTCGCCTATATTGAACAAGGCCTTCTTGATTTCCTCACGAGTGTAGTCCGCTGTCAATGCCAAGTTCATTTCGCTAGTTATGCGAGGTTTTACCTTGTCCAGCACTTCCTGATTAGGGACCTGAACCTCCGACGAGAAAAGGTTATTGAAGTAGTTGACAGCCAGATCATGTATAGCGTCTTCATCTTCCACCCAATCACCCCGCCGCATTTTTCAAACATTTTATGGTATTCGATTTTCTGCGAGCAGGAGCAAATCGGTGGAAGTATCCAGTGTTCTGATCACCGTGTTTCAACCAATCAACACGGCCCCTCTGTACCCAATACAATTCTTCCTTTTCCAAAAGGTCTTCGATCTGAATCTGTAAAGCCTTTTGCTGCGCCAAAGACTCATCGTCCATAGGACCCGACATCACTTCATCAAGCTTTTTCTGGAGTTCCCGTAGTCTAGTACGGGGTCCCTTCAGTACCTCTTTGTCCCAATTGTGAAGCGATCGGTGAACATCAGTAGTAGCTTGAGCGAACGTATAGCCAGGCTGAGATTTAGCCCGAGTCCATGCAGCTTCTACGATTGAATCCACAGATTCTTCCCTCAGCCATCTAGCTTTGAAGCGGCGTTGCCCAGTTGGTCTCGCCGCCTGGTTACTAGCATAAACCTCCGAGTTAAACAAGAGGGGTCTGTGATCAGATTTGCCGAATTCTTCGTGAACCACGCCGAGGAGAGGAAATAGGTTAGAGGCCAGAATATTCCCTGCAACTCGGTCCAAACGTTCACGTACCATGCCTCGGCGCCAGGTGAAATCATCACCAACATAGCCCAAGTCTTCTATATTACAGTTGTGGAGCGCATCATGGAATGCTTGCATGCATCGCTGTGGTCTCATGTTGCCCCTTCTTTCTCATTATTGAACAAAATTTCATTGAAGTCACCACCAATTAGCCAAGGTAGAGAAGACATCTGATTCAGGTAATTCATATAACCCCAGCTTAGATGTTTTCGGTCACTGCTTGGTTCGCCGTAAAACCCTGTGAAATGCCATCCCGAATCTAGGTTTTCGTCGATTCTAATGTCAATGTAGTTTGGGTGCACCTCCCTTGAAGTGACATTTATATCAGACCGCCAAAGCATCAATAAACCACCAGAGCGCCCATCGCTCTCAAACACTTCCATCTCATCGAACTTCATCCGAATCCTCAAATTCTCCGCTTTCGATCTATCTAAATGAGTCTCGGAAAGAAACAAAATATCAGGACGAATCCTCTCCAAAAGAACTTGGAGAGCACGAACTGTCGTGGATTTTTTCATTCCTTGGCAGTTCCAAATTAGTATTTTCATTGCGACCGGACGAGCTCCTCTCGGGAGCTCGCCGATCCGAGTGAAGGGGAGTCTGCTTCATCCTTCTTTGTTCTCTTAGAACGGTCTTTGGTACTGTCCATCACGTCGTGCACAAACAATGGATTCACATTACCGGTGAGCATGGCTGCCGGTTCTGTCTCCTCCATGTTTAAATCATCAGTCTGGCCATTGCCAAGAAGCAACCTACACTTTGCTCCTGTTTCATTATGCAGCATATCGATATCTCCAGGTTTTAGAGGGCTGGTAGCTGTGTCCTTCAACATATCATCATGGACTACAACAGAGGGTTGTACTGCATTGAACCTCCAGCTGGTATTAACATCGTGCGGGTCGCCCCGACCAGACATTGATCTTCCTCTGCCATGACCAGCCGTCCTACCCCGAGCACCTCCAAAACTGCCCCGATTACCACTGAAATTCCTCCCATGCCATGTGTCCCAGTCTGCTTTCAGCCAGTCACCCCACCTTAGTTTGGCAATGTCGTGTTCACCAGTACCGCACTCGAGATGAGTGTGGCCACACATACCACAAGCGCCGCAAAACCTTGGCACTTTCTCATATTTCAGCTCATATAGTTCTCTTTTCCCGCCACGGGAGATGGTGACAACACGAGCTAAAGCCTTTCTAACATCCATCTTAACACGAGCTCGAACAAAATTACCTGCACCATTGACGTTGGTTTCAACCGATATAACTCTTCTTCTCGACCAGGTTTGTAATCAATGGTTTGTTGTGGTATCCAATTGGAAGCTTGTGGATCTGAATCCAAACCGGCAGGTGAAACAGATCCATGGAGTCCGGATTTACTAGTCCATCATACGGTTCAATCACCACTGCGTTTTGCCGAAAGAGCCATGGGCCTCCCTCTAAAACCTTCAGCCAGTCCCCAAGGCAGAAGCACTGGATGGTGAAGAGATTTGGTTCCAATGATGTAAACTTGACTTCTCTCGCGGGGCTCCATGCATTCATCATGTGTTGTTCGAAAGTTTGGGAGCTGAACGGGTTCTCCGTGTGAACCCTAGCCAGAGCGAGCGACTTCAAGCCCTCCTTTGGAGCGTCCTCTACATCCTCGAAAACCAGATCATCTAGGTCCTCTTCAATTCCTAGTCCGAGGAGCATCTCGTCGAGCGTTTCCTTGTTCTTGCTATCAGGCGCTCCTGTCTGACTCGCCGAGGTCGAGCCAAAACTAGTCGCCATGGCCGCCACGCCCAA
This sequence comes from Poa pratensis, assembly GCA_947311845.1. Classification (NCBI taxonomy): domain Eukaryota; kingdom Viridiplantae; phylum Streptophyta; class Magnoliopsida; order Poales; family Poaceae; genus Poa; species Poa pratensis. The sequence continues at coordinate 26,871,037 of CAMZMU010000027.1, forward strand.
ATCAATTTACAAGAGCCGTCGCCGTCTCCCCGCAGATTTTGTAGTTCTTTTGTAAGTAAAGATCATGGGTGGTCTGAAGACCTATTTGTAATTTTTATTACTTTTGAAATTCTTTGTACAGTTGCTGATAATCAATAGATTGGTTGGCCTTCTCGCAAAAAAAAAAAAATCTCTGAGCTCGATCCGTCTTGCCAGATTTATCGAGCCGGTTTGTCAGTCATTCACCTTGGCTTGTACTGTACGATCTTTGAGCCGAGCCTTGCCAAGCCCGCGCCGAGCCTCGAGCTCTGTGTCCACTCGGCCTCCCCCTCCTGTGCGACACGGCGGCGCCGACGTAGAACCCTAGCCGCCGCCGCCGCACTCCGTTCTCGCCCACGGCCGCCGCACCTTCGTCCTCCGCCCGAGAGCGTCCGCATCCGCAGTGCGCATCAGCGACCGCGCCCTCCTCCGCCCGAGAGCTTCCGCATTCGCAGAGCGCATCCGTCCGTCCCCGCCGAGCGCAGCCGCCGCCGCCGCACCTGCTTCCTCGACGTCCGCCGCACCAACGAGCGCGTTTACTCGCCGTCCGCTGCACCTCCTTCCTCGAACTTCGACGCCGCGGCCACACCTCCTGCGGGCTGCAACTCCAAGCCTCCAAGGTAGTGGTGGACTTTGCATATGAATTCAGCGGTGATGGATTTGCATATGAAATTTTTTGCTCATGTAGAAATTAGATGTTACAAAAAGACTAATCCATTTGTGAAACAGTGCGTAGCACTTTTCTGGGAGCAGTAGTCTTGCTGTTCCTCGAGGCCTGTAATGTTGGATTACTGTAACAAACCTGAAACTTTCGTTTATATGAAATGGAGCTGGGGCGAGGCCCTTTAGCAAAAAAAAACTAATCCATTTTTGATATTAAATGCAGTTTGAGCATGGTAAATCCAGGAGGACTAGAAGGACTGGAGGGTGATGAACCTGATTACCATCCCGAAGAATTAGAAGTGCAGCAGGGTGAGATGCAACTGTTTATTTAGAACCTGATACTCGGTAGAAACATGCAAGATCAAGGGGCCGGGCTCAGGCCTGTCTCAGACGCCAGTCTTTTTTACGTAATCTGTATTTGTCTAGCTTTTTTTAATTGTGTCCCAAGTTTACTGTACTATATATTTGCCCCTTGGGCTATGCAATACCGGTAAGTTGCATCCATATAACAGTTCTTTCTTTTTACACCAGACATTCCTCTGTTACCGAGTAACGAAAACATGACCGATTTCGATGCTTTGGTATCATTAATAAGTTCTACGGAGGAAAATTCTGCTGTAAGTGAAATCTCATTTTTCCCTGTCTCTATTTAGTTTTGGTAGTTTAGTAACAAACTGAAGAAAAAAGGCTTTCTCTTCAATGTTTTTGCATGAGGAACAAATGCATGTTAAGCAGCATCTGGTTGCTGATGTTTGCATTCTTTCAGAATGACATAGAGGCTATTAGCTTCGTCTACCGTAGCTTCTTATTGGAATTTCCTTTGTGCTACGGCTACTGGATCAAGTACGCAGCTCACAAAGCACGGTTATGCACATATGAAGATGTGGTGGAGGTTTATGAGCAAGCTGTCCAAGCAGTACCTCATTCCGTCGATCTTTGGGTCAGTTACTGTGGATTTGGTATGAGTGTGTATGAAGACCCTTCTCTCATTAGAAGGTAAAGATGACGTAAATGTAACCTGTGCCTTGATTTCACTTATTTCAGTTCTCCAGAATCTTATCCTCTGGATCCTCTCCCTTCTTTTTTCATAATATACAATTTCTGTTAGTGTATTCGCCTGTAGGTTTGAGGATATCAGAGTATTTAAAGGTTTCAAACTGATAGTATTTCGTGGACCAGCAATCATGGATTTCATGCTGTTTATAGTATAACATTTGGTGGAGAAAGAATACAGATTGATGTCATACTAGAAAATAGACCAGTCATGTTTTTCATGTCGTGTAGACTTCTAGAATTGGTATCACTTATGTCATATTTCAATTGGAGAGATCTTGACTCCTGAGCACCGAAGACTTCAGAAGTAAAGAACCAGGGAAAGGAAACAATGTTGGATATTTGACCTAATTAAACTAGATACTTAAATTGCAAACAGTATACATTTAAGTTTCCAGTTGGACTTGGACATTATGAAACGATGTTACCCGATAAACTTGGCATATATTATGAAATGGAAACTGTATAATGTACTGCATAAGAATGTAACATCAGTATTTTTCAATGCAAGTTATAAAACTGGCATCCTTCAACTTTTTATCCGTCTTTTTGGTCGTATCAGGTCAGCTCATGATAAAAAATTGTAAGTTGTGCATCACTATTTTTTCTATGTCTCTTTTGACAGCTTATTTCAGAGGGGTACGTCTCTTGTTGGAAAGGACTACTTGTGTTACCATCTTTGGGATAAGCACATAGAGTTTGAAAAATCTCAGAAACATCTGATTCAGCTTGCTACCATTTATATTAACACGTTGAAATTTCCTACTAAGAAGCTGCACAAGTATTATGAGAGGTATGTCACAGTTTCTTTGTTAGATGGATTTGAAGTTATCACCTTTATTTGACACCGCATCATTCATTGAGATAACCTCTCAGACCTTGTCTTGTGAAGTCGTGATACATATGCAAGGAAAAAGTTATGGCACACCAATTAATCTTGCACGCTCTATTTGTATTGTTAACATTACCTTGTTACACTTACACCTGCATTTTCCCCACAGCCCTCTACCTTCGTCATTGCCAGTGACTCCAATCTTATTCCCAATGGATCTTTTGCTCGTTGAATTATAACACGATTGCCTGAGTAAATCATAGCCTTCAATCAATTGTTGAGTATGTTAAGGGTGTATCAGTTGTTCTCCCAGAGATGCGATTTATGGAGTAACCTGGATCTTTTTCCAAATGCAGCTCTAGCATTAAAAGCGGAACTAGCTAATTTATTCTTTTGTACCTGATGTAAATATTTGAGCCATTAGATTGTACATGACCTTTTGGATTTATTGGTTTGACTTGCAGATAATAATAAGTCTGTAGCATCTTACTGATGCCATTTGTTTGCTTTCATGATCGTTTTTGTTACCAGTTTTAAGATGTTGGTAAAATCACTGGAACAAGGAGGTGCACATTGTGGTGCTGAAATATCTACAGAAGATATACATACTTCTGAAGTGATGGAGGCTGAGGAATGTGAAGGGGATATCTCAACTAAAATTGCTGGCTTATTTGACCAAGGTGGTCATCTTAATCCTGAAGCATTAAAGCAGTACTTATTTGCTGGGGATCGTCTCTACCAACGGTCCAGTAAACTTAATGAAGAAATCTGCAACTTTGAGGCATCCATTAGAAGGCCCTTTTTCATGTCAAGCCACTTGATGATGATCAGCTCGAAAACTGGAACCGGTATCTTGACTTTGTTGAGAAGAATGGCGATTTTGACTGGGTAATTTTTTTCTTGTTTTATTTTTCTGCACAAAAGTCTAGCTGCATTGCATGTTCTAGCAGCTGATTACATCTCGCATCTTCGCCTCTAATTTGCAGGCTGTAAAACTTTATGAGAGGTGTTTAATCCCTTGCGCTAATTATTCAGAGTTTTGGATTCGCTACTCTGAGTATGTGGATGCCAGAGGTGGTCGGGAGATTGCAAACTATGCTCTTGGCCGGGCATCGTCGAGTTTTGTGAAGGTATTCCCTGGAAAACTATCCGGTTTACGACATTTTGTTGTTATTATTTTAAGCTTAAGTACTTTCTGTAGTGACCTGCTGTGCCAAGTACATTGGAAGGTGGACCACTTGTGTTACATCTGCCAGGTCCCAGGAATAATTCCCTATATTCTGCTACTTTCAAAATCTTCGAAAGATAGCCTGTTAATATCTTGCTAACTAATTATCATAAATCCTACTCAACCATCTCTTGTATCTAAGTAGATGCTACATAGATACACCAACTCCATGGACCTAGCTGTCTGCAGGTCTTCTCTCATGTGCTGCAGCTGCTGCTGTCTGGCCATAACAACGTGCACATAACACACTAGTGTCATCCAATTAATTAATCCCCCTTTACCATTTTATTAAGTGATTCAGAAGCTCACATTAGCTGGATAATATCCCATCTTCACATAATATGAAGTGATCAATTCTAACGTGCTGCCCATAAACTTTGTTCCTTGTTTTATTTTAGAATTTGCAACTCCCTGGTAACAGTCTGGATACCATTCACTTTTTACTCTTTATTTCATCCAAACAGGGAGTCCCGACTTTCAGCATGTACTATGCGATGTTCAAAGAGCAAGTTGGTGATGCACCAGGAGCTCGTGCTCTTTTTGTTAAAGGAAGCAGTAATTTCACTTCAGATTTCTACGCCAGTGTTAATAGAATGGCCAACATGGAGAAACGCATGGTAATATGGTATACACCAGTGTTTTTGTGCATTTGCTGCTGGTTATTTTATTTGCGCGAATATGTTTCGTTTTCATCGTTCAACTTCTCATAGGGAAATACTAAAGCAGCTATGGAGATATATGAGCATGCAATTGAGGATGCCGTGCAAAAGCAGAACACTGAAGTACTTCCAGACATGTACACAAATTTTGCTCAGTTCAAATATGTGGTAGGTAATAGGGGACTTTACACTGACATCAACTATGCTATGTACATCTTCTTTTATGCAATATGCTTTCTGCAAAGTCATCTACATGTGGTGCTATCAGAAAATAATCCTGCAGATTTTTGGGTTGTTTCTATATATGCGATGATTTGCGAATTGTAGTGTACTCGTATTAATCTAGGAGTGAGCCTAGCTCACTTGGTTGGGAAGTGTATCTGTGTATGTACACCCCACCACCTGGGTTCAAGTCCTCATGGACGCGAATTTGGTTCTTATTTTTTATTTTATTTTAAACTCGAATGTGGGGTCCTCCCCACTGCCTCACTTTTAAAATAGTTACTGGATTTGCAGATGTGGATTTGTGGGGGTGGGATGGTCCCATATTGGAATAACAAGTGAGTTGTACTAGCATGTAATGCTTAGGTCGATTAACCCTTTTACATGTAGTGTAGATGAACGTGCAAGTGAATGGTATGCACGCGTGCCTCTCCCACCAATGCTGCGCTTTGATCAATATTTGGTCCTAGAGGCTAGAATGTAAGGTGCATGGAATAATTGAGTCATGTGCAGTGTATGCTCCCTTGATTAGTGTCCATAGGGAAGTCATAGCACATTCCTGCTTTTAATTTAGGCTGATGTATGCTATGTTCAACAGGCAAGTCATAGCATTGCTGAAGCTAAAGAAATCTTTGTCAAGGGAATCAAACAGGCACCCTGTAAGTCTCTGATTAAGGTGTGCATCTTACTGAGCATTGTTTCTACATTAATGTGTTCTTTCCTGTCTGGAAAGTGATCTCTGTAATTTTCCTTTGTTATTTTTTCCACTAGGGATTCATACACTTCATGAGTACATATGGAGGATCTACGGAAATACATCTGCTTGATTCTCTTATTTCTAATGCTGTGACTCCTGGATCTGATGTATCAACATCTTTAAGCCCTGAAGACCGTGAAGATATCTCATTGTCGTTTTTGAAGGTTAGAGAGTTACTGTCAGTTACGGCATTGTGTTTCTTTTTGTGCATTTCTTTAGTAGGAGTACATGTGTATCCTTTGTCGTTTGCGAACTTGCAGTGTAATGCACACTATCGTGCATGCTACATTTACATATTTGTAGTGGATCAAGTAATCTGTTCTTTGTTAAAAAAAAAGTAATCATTTCTAAAATGAACCTTTTATCTCCTTTTGCTTTTCTCCTCTTAATATTACTGAATCAGGGAACCCGAAGTAAAAAATTGAATTCAATAAACATTGAATCGGGATCGTCTCACTATATCTTGATTGACAGGTGGATAATAAATAATGTGAACGTAGGGACACCTATGGCAGGGGAACTGCGTCACATCCTCTTATATCATGCACGCTATTGATTAAATATTTCTGTCATTAGTCTGAATGGGACATGTAATTAATGCTTTGGTGTCATTCTGTTATATTTTTAAATAATTGAAGTAGCAGAGGAAACTTGGTTTCTTTCTAACTCTTCTTCTCCATTGTTTCCTGCATAAGTTATATGTTGCTGGCCTTAACTTCTCTCCTGCTTGCAGTTTGTTGACCTCTACGGGGACGTTCAATTACTCAGAAAGGCATGGGCTCGGCACAGCAAACTTTTTCCTCATAACACAAGAAACCTGTCACGTCGGGGTACAAATGATGGTAACAAGAGGAGATTAACTGAATTTCTGAGGGTTGCTCATGACCATACTCCAGAAGGTACGACCACATTGAAACAGTCATCCAAAAGTGACACCTGTTCTTGGCTAATTGATAAAAAAGTTGGTTCGCAAGTGGACATGGATACTGCGGATCCAGGAAAAGGACAGATATATGCTGATGAGCCAAAAATAGCTGGGAATGTTGATGCACACCAGGATGCTGGCGATACAGCTCAGGAATGCATTGATATGGCTCAGAGTCAGCATATCTTAGACGAACATGGAACACAGAGTCAAATGGATTCACATACCGACCAAGAAACCAGTCACGATTTAAGTGTATGTGAAAAAATTGACCAGACAACAAACTCTCATGCTTCAGTGAGTGAGAAAGACCCTCAAACTGAATCATGTAATTATGATTCTCCATCAAAACTAACTGCCGACACTGAGCAGATTGATGCTCAGTGTGAGGTTAAGACCATTCAGCTATCTGCAATTGATCATCCAGAAACAGTATGCTCAAGATCCGATTCGCCATCTGGGGAAAGCTTACCCGAAGAAGGAATTCGTTCCGGTACAACTCGAATATTTCCAGGGTTAGAGAAAACTCAACATGAAAAAACCCGCGTAAACCTGGAAACAGAGGATGTGTCTGTCAGTAATGCAAAGCCAGAGAAGTCTACTGATAATCCAGAAGCAACTCAATGTGATAGGGAAGTCTCCGCACACAGTCAAGACCATATTAAATGTTCACAGACACAAGTTCTGTTGGTCTGCGCAGAACCTTCCAGCTCAGGAATGGCAACAACACAAATGTCAACGGGTTCTCAATTTTCTCTCGACAATGCAGTGACTGCCCAAGCTCCACTTCAGCACCAGATGGATAATTCTGAAGCATACCAATCTAGTAACCTTTCTTTGGCTGGACAAAACATGCAGCAGCAAGAGCTTACTTATGCAATTTCTCAGAATGTTCCAATAGCCTCACAAACTCAAGCTCAGCTCTTTGCACAACCTAATCAGGGGAACCAACAGTACCTCCAAATGATGCAAGGGTATGCATCCCAGATGTGGCAATATTACCAGCAACAGCTGTGTTACCTTCAGGCTCAGCATAATCAGCAGATGCAGAGTTTGCAACAGCAGCAGCTTCCAACTGAGCATCTCCAGCAAAATTTCACTCAGCAGGTACAACAACTGAACCAACAAATGGTACTTTGGCAGCAACAGGTCCAGCAGCAGCAGCAACAACAACAACAACAACATACACAGCCTGTTCAACAACAGTCTGACAAAGCACAGGGTCAGCAGTATCACCCTTCTTCAGGCGATGGTAGACATGGACATGATAAACATCAGCGCCAAGAATCTCAAATTGATCATGAAAACCAGAAACTCCAGCAGCAGCAACTGCTTTATTTCCAGCAGCAGCAGCAGCAGCAGCAGATGTACTTTATGCAGCAGCAACAGCAGATGTACCAACAGCAACAACATCAGCAACAGCAGCTTATGCAGCAACAACAGTATCTATCGCAGATGCCGCAGCAAAATCAAGACGCGGTTCAACAGCAGCAGCTATTTCAGCAGCAACAACAGCAGCTTTATGAGCAACAACAGAAGGAGATGATAGTTCTGCAGCAACAACAGCAACAGTTTGCCCAACAACAAATGCAGCAGTACCTGCAACAGCAAGCAAAACAACAAGGGTTCAACATCCATAGTCAGAATTGTGAGCTAAAACCGCAGGTACTTATGTCGCTGTACCAAATTCCGTTATAATGGGATAGGAATAGTATGACTAGTCCGCGACTTCAGGCTATCGTCCATTACATCCCAGATGTTCCTGTGGTACTAGTGAATACCAACTTTAGTTCTATGTCCATTCTTGCCGATATGTTAAGCTCACGTCAATACGTCATATGAAATCCAGCTCGCCTGCTTGTTTCCCAACATACTTCTTCGTTAACTCATGATACCTGACATCAGACCACTGAAACAACACCTAATAATATTTTAAATCGTCTTCTAGAGGAAGATGGGGGCACAGCTAACGAGTGTTAAAGCATATTTATAATTGATGTCCAGCCATGTTGTCTCTGAGCATTTCTTTTCTTTTCAGGATGCAAGGAATAGGCAGATGGAGCTTGGTCAACAATCCGAAGCATCACAGGTGAGATTCAGTATCAGAGCACCGATGTTTTAAATCACTTGTGTCCTTAGAAAAAAAACATATCTTTAGGCCTCGTTCTGTTCTAGAGCATTTTCAGGGAATGGGAGTATTATTCTGGCACAATCCCTAATCCCGGCATATCCCCACTGTTTTTAGAGTATTTGGGCTAGTATTATCCTAGGTTTTTCCCCACATTTCCCCAAAACCAAACGGTTTCTTCTCTGATCTAATACGTGACCTGAGCCTCGCGTATTAATGAACTAGTATTAGAATTGATTCTTACTTGGCCTTTGCTACTTGTACATGCAAACTTGACTTAAATAGCATGATGGATATTGATGGCCTGTGTGTGATTTGTGATGGATGGCAGGTGTTCGACAAGAAGATCAAGCCCGAGGTCAAGGATGAGACTCCGTAGGCAGAGGGGGTAAAGACGTCCTGTTGAACTCGTTCATGATCATCTTATATGCTTAGTTTTCACTTGCTTCATGTCGTTCCTACTTAGTTTGGACATTGTTGGCTTAGCGATTTCACATTGTTCCTAGTTGTCGCGTTATAGTTCATCTCACTCGGACAATTACAGTCATGTTGATTAATCGCCCTGAGTAATTGTTGTTAATCTCAGTTGCACAAGCAAACCAAGATTTGGAGTGTTTGTTGATTCATGATGGTGATTGGTTTGTCGTTGTTTTCTGTTGCTTACAAAATCAATTTTTTATTTAAATAAATATTTATTTGTGTAACTTTGTGCCATGGACGGCGGACAGGCTAATGAGAAGGGGGTTGCAACACCCGCCACGGTGCCTTCTTTGTGACCAAGATCAGGAGACAATCCAACACTTGCTGCTCACCTGCCCAGTCGCTAGGGAGGTGCGGTTCTTTGTGTTACAGAAATGGCAGCTACTAGAATGGATGCCTCAACCTGACGTGGAGCTGATGAAGGCGAGATGTGTGGTCATGTATCATCTTAGTCATGTGGTGTATTTGGCTACACCGTAATGACGTGGTGTTCAAGGGCGCACAGGTCTCGGCGGGGAGAATTATCGACGCAATCCGATCAGAGTTGAAGCTATGGAAGAAAGTGAGGCTCCTTTGAGGTGAGGGTGTTAGGGTTTTGCTGATGGGCCATTGAGGTGGCACGGAGATGAGTTGCCATGAGGGATGAGAGAGAGGGGTCGACCTGAGTATGATGTTAGGTCAGGGCACATTTTACTCTTTCGTTTTCCTTTTCTAGCGTATCTTGAAAAAAACTTTGTGCCATGAATGTAAAAGTTAAGTTTTTTATTATTGGATAGCACAAGTTCATTGCTTCCTGCTATCCCGGTGTACCAAACAAAAATTAATTGAGGTAGATTTGGTACTAGTACTGCTTTTGGTGGGATTGGTATTACAGGAAATTGATGGGATTAGGGTTAAGGGAGGGGTTTCACCATGAATCCCTTCAGGTATAAACCCACTATATATTTTTGGGAATTGGTGGATTATCCCGGTATAATCTCAAATCCGCTCCTATACCCAAAATGTCGGCTAAATTTAGTGTATTTAACCAGGTTTATCTCTACCTTTTTCTCTAATTTCCCAGACTCTGGTGTATTTTTGAGGTTCAAAACCGACGCGTCTAGATGTCTGCGTGCAGGCCAAATTAGCTCAGTCGACTTAATTAAAAAAAATACACAGTTAAACAGGCTTCCTGCTTCGCGATGGATGAAAGAAACTGATGCGTGTGTGTTCTTTTGCCTATGACTGCGATATGTTTGTGAGACGAGCAGATGAGGTTTCCCTTCAATCTTGGTGCACCGTGAAACTCTTTGCGTACAGAAAACAAAGACGGAGAAGGATGACATCGGCTGGTCTTCCTGGCGTCGCCATATCAGTAGCTGTGCAGCGCCCCCATCCCGGGTCACTCCGTTACCAGTGTGGCCGGCCCTGCATGGACGGTGTGCGTGGAGTGTTTCCCGTTTTCAGTTAGCTATTTGCATGGATCTTCAGAGTCCATATAAACAGAAAAGTTGCGTTGAGTTGATCCTCCAACGTCACCCTGCATCTGCAGGCTGCTGCCGAGGCGGCGCTTCCCACCCCACCAGTTCGTCGGCGGAGTTTATTGCCCACGGCGCTGCGGACGGTGCGGCAGCACGGTGCAATCTGGGCGGCGCTGAGGCCTTCCGGGGATGACGACCAACACCGAGCGCGCCTACAAGATCCGTATCCTCCCCGCGATTCAAATATACGATTTTCTCTTAGCTGTATTTTTCTAATTGTTTTTCTCTACCGATCCGTCAGCACTGTCGCGCTCGCTCGCTCCGCTAGTTCAGAGGCAGCAGCTTACGCGCCTCTCAAGTTTTGAGCGTTCGTCTGCCATTGTTTGTAGTGTGGCGTTAGATCAGATTCAGTCGTGCACGATCGCTCTTCAGAGTGAGCTGTTGGTGCTTGCTGACTAGCCCAGTCCTGGACGGTAGGTTTCATATCGAGCTGCTGGTGCTTCAAGACTAGTAGTTGCTAGTGCGATAGGTTAAGGGTGCTAACCCTGCGTGTTCATGGAATGTCTCAAGTGCTGAGGTGGCCTAATGTGTGTTTTGGGGGGGTAATTTCGTTTCTCCAGTTGCGACATTGCAATGCCTTGACTTCCATTTGGCGTAGAGGAGTTTGTGGCGCACTCGTCCAATGTCAACTGCCTCAAGATTGGGAGGAAGACCTCAAGCTTTCTCGTCACAGGAGGAGATGATCATAAGGTTAATCTTTGGACTATCGGGAAGCGCAAGTCGATAGCGGTAAGACTTCTCTTGTGCCTGCTCAGCTACTCTAGGTATCACCTAGTCTGTAGAATGCGGTATCACGGCTAAGTAGGGAAAATATGACTCTGAACTCAATCCAGTACTACTCTCGAGTCTCGACTGAACCTAAGTTGATTCCTAGATGTAAAATTCACCTGTTTAGCTGTTGACGTCTTCACCATGTTGGTTTTCATTCGATGCTAATATATAGTTTTATGCTGGAGAAATACCACTACAGTTATCAGAAGTTTCTTGTATAATGTCTTTAGTCGATGAAATACTTCATTTTACCTTTTCTGATCCTTTGATTGTACAGAGTTTACCAGGGCATACAAGTGCTGTGGAGTCCGTTGCTTTTGATTCCACAGAAGCATTTGTGGCTGCAGGAGCAGCCAGTGGGACAGTTAAATTATGGGATTTAGAGGAGGCCAAGAGTACGTAACTATGGATGCATGACTTACCTATTTGTATTTACGAGCATTCATGTTATGCCATTATCTTTCGTTAATTCTGTATGTAGCATTCATGTTATGCTATTATCTTTTGTTGATTTGCATGTAAAGGGATTTTTTCCCTAGCACGAAATTATGTACATAACACTCTATTCTATCTAATCGGATGACGGATACGACCGTCTTAAACCTCAAAAAAAAATCTTTCGTTAAGCGCTTAACTTGGCTTGTTTATGTATGTAGCCGTCCGCACGCTTGCTGGGCACAGGTCGAACTGTATGTCAGTTGATTTCCATCCGTTTGAGAAATATTTTGCCTCTGGGTCATTGGACACTAATTTGAAGATATGGGATATAAGAAGCAAGGATTGTATCAACACGTATAAAGGTCACACTCGAGGGGTGAATGCTGTTAGATTCACACCTGATGGCTGTTGGGCTGTCTCTGGTGGCAAAGATAGTGCAGTGAAGGTAAGATTTGTTAGGAATGCTTTGTGTATTTCAATCACTAATTTTATTATCCTGGTTTCATTTCTTTCATAATCCTTCGAAAACACACTATATACTTGCACTAGTAGGATGCATCTTTTTTCTCATTTTGTTAAACTCAAAATTACCATCATATGTCCTACTGTATTGAACTAACAATCAGTTTTTCCTTGCCAGATTTGGGATTGGATAGCTGGAAAGTTACTACTACCTCCGATCCATATTAGTGGGCACAACTTTGTCTAGATACACATGTATCTAGTCTAAATACTTAACTAGATACATATGAATTTAGACAAAGCAATGCCCACTAATATGGATCGGAGGGAGTACACGAGTTCAAGTCCCACAAGGGTCAAATTCAGTGCATAGATTTCCATCCCCGTGAGGTCCTTCTGGCAACAGGTTAGGTTCACATTTAATAATTTAAAATTCTTACCTGTCATTTATATGTTAACTTCTCTTTGCCCTTTTGACTCTAGTATGCTTTTTTTTAATACTTTAGGGCATGCTTGATTGTCCTCCACACTTTGCCACTTTTTTGGCGGACAAATTTTTCGCCACACTTGTGGATAAAATTTGGCTATCAAATGATTATGTGACAAGTGGCGTAAGAGCATCTCCACCGGGGCCTCCAAATGTGTGTCCGGCACCCCCAATTGGGCCTCCTTTGGGGGTGCCGGACATGTGTCCAACCAACATTTGGAGGCCCTCCACAGCGGCACACCCCAAAGGCCCCCCCCCCCCCCCCCCCCCCAATCGTGAGCAAATTGTCGAACACCTCGGGGGCGTTTTAAAAACATTGCGAAATAATTAAAAAAGTTCAAATTTCATTAATTTTTCTTATTTATTACAAAGATTTTGAATGTAATTTGAATTTGGGCGGCCTAGGCGCCCTACCTAAACCCTAGCCCTAGTCGCTGAAGTTGGCGTCCAGCCACGCCTCGTCGCTGTCGACCATGACGTAGGCGAAGGAGCCGGATCCGCCGTGGCTGGTGGACGCGCCGTCATGGCGACGCGTTGCACGGCTGCAGGAGGCGCCGCCGAGGAGGAAGAGGCCGCCGTTGCCACCGACGTGGCCATTGCGGCCATGTAGCCGGGCTGTCGCGCTCGATGGTGGTCACCGAGTCCGCGATGGCGGCCAGGAACCCCGGCGAGTCGCCGTCGTGCTCGTTCCGCAGTGGGGACGGCACGGCGTACCCGTACGGGATCGTCTCCACAGGAGGTGGAGGCGTCCTGGCTCTAGGGCGGCGCAGTTACAGCCGTCCGCGTGGTGGCAAACGCCGTTATTCGCGGCGTTCGTGGATGACGATGCCGGTGCCTCCTCCACGACGCAGAGGCGAGTGCGGCTCCTCCTTCACCGGATGGCAGCTGCGGCGCTGCTGCACCTTCTGGCGCCGTGGCCGCACGGGTAGAAGCCGCAACGGGGTGGTGTTTCCCGCCCTTGCGTGCTGGCGCGCGACGACGACGGTGGAGTCCACACTGTGGCCTGTGCCCTCCCACCACCGGTGGCGGCCTTCCGCGTTGTGGCGGCCCGGACGTGTCGGGCCGCCGTAGAACGCGAGCGCCTCCGTCTGCTCGCGCTCGAACCGCCGCAGCCACGCTCCCCAGTTGTTGTCGTCGTACTCGGGGAGGGTGCGCTCGTGCGGGGTCAGCCAGGACCGGCAACGCGCGATGTCGCGCCAGATCTGGTCCGGCGTCTCCGGCAGCGCCAGCACTGGGAGGCCGCCGTGGGGGGAAGTGCGCCACCCCGAGGACAGATGTGAGTCCGGTGGCACCAGGAGGCCGTACCGGTACATGTCCCACGCCTCCTCCGTGTCGATCGTCTGGCCGCTGCGCCTGCTGCTGCTGCTTCCCTCCCAGTTGTTCGCCATGGACACAAAGGTCTGGGAGACGGGGCGACGGAGGGTGGGGAGAGGGAGAGAAGAGAGAGCGGTGTGGGAGAGAGGGCAGCGTGGGAGAGGCAATTTAAGGGCGGCAGGGGAGCTGGGCGGTGTGCGAGCATCCGCGCCGGCGTTAATGTGTTGCGTGGGAACGCCGCGACGCCGGCGCGTGGACTGCCGCGCACGCTGTCGCCGGCGTTAATGCGACGCGTGCCGCTAGGCCTGCCGCCGCCGTCTCGTCGCATCGCCTCCCGTCCAGTCCCATCGCCTGGGAGACTGCCCGGCGACTGATCGTCATTAACGCGGCGGAACGGCCTCCTGCGCACCTTCATTAACACGAGCGCGGCGCGTTGTGTGTATGACGGGCCATTGCTCTCAGGGCCATGCCCGCGGCAATGTTGCACCCCCAGCAGGGCCTCCAAACTTGGAGGCCCCATTGGGGGTGCCGGACACAAAATCGCTCGGGGCGAGCTTTTGGGGGTGCCGCTAGTGGTGGTTTTTGGTGTCCGGGCCTCCAATGGGCCTTTGGGGGGTCATTTGGAGGCCCCCGGCGGAGATGCTCTAAGCTACTAAGAAAGTGTGACACCCCACAACTGTGGCTGCAACCAAACACTTGCCAGTGTTGCCACACTTGTCTACGTAACATTTGGCGAAGTTTACACACCCTTAGTATTGAACCTCTGCCTTTCTACCTGGTTAGTGAAAACACTTAATGTTCATTGAGATTGTTCATTGAGATTGTTCAAATAATGTATCGCTTAATAGAAAGTTCCTATTTGGTGGTATAGAACAGGGCCCTCATTCTATTTTAGATCCCTCAGAGATGCATATTGTGCTGTTCCAGAATGCGAACAGTATACAAATGATTTCATTTGTATCATTGTCAGAAGTTGTCATTGCCTGTTTTACATCATTTGCAACTACGGATTTGTTACACTTACATGACACTGGTTGTCTTGTGCCTCCCTCAGGTTCAGCTGATAAAACTGTCAAGTTCTGGGATTTGGATACTTTTAAGCTGATTGGATCTACTGGACCTGAGGTATATCTATATTTTTTTGTACATTGTGCACCCTATTTATTTTAACTTTGCCAAGCATTTTATGCAAAAGATGATCTCTTTAAACTCGAGGTCACTGGTTTCAGAACCGTGACATAGGAGAATAAATGTTGGAACCATTTTTGTTTTGTGCAACAAGTACCATGCTGAAGAATAAACATGGGGAAAATGTTTGAAAGCTTCTTTTGCGTGTTTAATTCAAAGGAAAATATAACTGAATAGGAAATAACACAACAGATAGCGCTCCAGGCATCGTTCGACTTCTGTGGTACTAAATGCATTAAATAACATTGTCATATATATAAGTTGTGGTAACATGTTGAGTATAATGTCTTTATGTCGTTAGCTCTAGAAAGTAATTACCTCGTGGGATATTCTGGTAGTAGTACATATGCTTGAGCGCTCACAGAGTCAGGAGTAGGTAATTATAGATGGAATGCTGTCTTAACCTTAATTCAGTGTTATGATTGGTAATTGCACAATAATAGTTACTTGCTGATATTTCTACCTGAATATCAGATGAAAGGTGTACGGTCTATGACGTTCAATCCTGATGGAAGATCTCTGTTATATGGATCGCACGAGAGCTTAAAGGTAGTGCTGCAGTTTCCTCATGTGACCACTTGACTAGAAACTTTTCATTCCCCATGTCTTCCAGAGATAACTCCTCTAAAATTAAGCAGGTTTTCTCTTGGGAGCCAATAAGATGCCATGATACTGTTGATGTGGGATGGTCTAGATTATCTGACCTAAATGTCCACGAGGGAAAACTTCTTGGTTGTTCTTCTAATCAAAGTCGTGTTGGAATATGGGGTGTTGATCTAACGGTACGCGGCTTATCACCTACATTTATCACCAACATATTTTATTCTCAACTGGAGTCTCCTGTTTTTAGTTGATTATTATGCTAACCAAACAAACAATTGTCAGCGCGTTGAGCCACATGCAACAGGTACTGCAAGTCGCACTATGCCATTACAAAATGATAGTGGGGCTAACATAGGGCGATCATCAGCTCTCCAAGTTTCAGAGAATAACTTAAAGGCATCTGCAGGAAGACTCTCAGTTTCTCAAAATTCGGATTCTGCACCCAAAGAGATAAAATCAACAGCTTGTATGTCACTGATCTCCTCTATCTAGACATGCTTGTACTTATAGTGATTGAACCACTTCATGTGTCTAATCTGCCCTTTTTATGTTGTTACAATAATGAAGCAAGCTGCTTGGTCGCAGGCACTCAAAGGGCTGGAACTGGCTCCAGTACTGAAATTGTTGGACATTCAACTTTTGCGTCTGGGGCACCACTTTAAAGAGAAGTTCAGTGAAGAGTAGCTCAGTAGCAGAGCTTGATACTGGTTCAAGAAGTTATGCTGCTGATGTTCCCCCTGCTCTTTCGAAGGCAAGCAGAAGGGCAGAGCCTGCTACCGATCCCAGGACAGAATGTGCTGATGTGGAACCTGTTGCTCCCAGAACAAGCAAAAGAATGAAAATGGCCTCTGATTCAGCACCTGATGTTGTTTCTAGGACAGGCAGAAGGTTCGAGTCTCCTGCTGATTCTAGGAAAGAAAGTGCCGATGCTCCTAGGCGGTGGCGGATCTAGGATCATAACATTGAGGGTGCCACGGTTTGCTACACAGCATACAAACAGTACCTTTTTTTTAATAAATGGATATTTACAAAGGATGGAGGTTTTAGTGTTAAAACAATTACAATGTATCTTCATTTCACCCAATCCCTCTGGGGATTATCCCTACTAATCGAGAAAAACCCCAAACAGTGCCTTACGTGTGAGTCATAAGAAGTTATTAACTTTTCTTCGGTCCTAATTTCCTTGTCTTCTTACATGAAAGTGATGGTTCCAAATTGCGGAGTGTTGAGCAATCAGAGTTGTCCTACCCATCAACTCCACAGCCCAACGTTCCAATTATTAATTCATTTCGTATAATACATGGTTTCTAACACGGCAAAAAAAATTCCATAATATTTTGATGGATCAAAACGTCAAATGGTACTTATCTATGCCGAAGAAGAGGGATATGTTGATATTTTGATTAGAATTCTTCTATCTTTCATTTCTGTAAGATCAGTGTGGTGGTGCCGAAGTAGAGAGGTTGATATTTGATTAGTGTTTTCCTATCTTTTCAGTTTTGTAAGGTCGTGTTAACTTATCTATGCCAAAGAAGAGGGATATGTTGATATTTTGATTAGAATTCTTCTATCTTTCATTTCTGTAAGATCAGTGTGGTGGTCCGAAGAAGAGAGGTTGATATTTGATTAGTCTTTTCCTATCTTTTCAGTTTTGTAAGGTCAGCGTTTATTTACTTATCTTTACTTTATAATAGAGACAGAGGTTAAAAAAGACTTAACGATAAAATATACAGCAGTTAGACAGGGTTCTCTAGGAGACAAACTAGAAACAGAAAGTGGGGGAAAACCTCCCTATGAACAGACGGAGGCGTCGAATGTGCGATTTCACATTGTTCCTAGTTGTCGTGTTATAATTCATCTCACTTGGACAATTACAGTCATGTTGATTAATCGCCCTGAGTAATTGTTGTTAATCTCAGTTGCACAAGCAAACCAAGATTTGGAGTGTTTGTTGATTCATGATGGTGATTGGTTTGTCGTTGTTTTCTGTTGCTTACAAAATCAATTTTTTTATTTCAGTAAATATTTATTTGTGTAACTTTGTGCCATGGACGGCGGACAGGCTAATGAGAAGGGGGTTGCAACACCCGCCAGGGTGCCCTCTTTGTGGCCAAGATCAGGAGACAATCCAACACTTGCTGCTCACCTGCCCAGTCGCTAGGGAGGTGCGGTTCTTTGTGTTGCAGAAATGGCAGCTACTGGAATGGATGTCTCAACCTGACGTGGAGCTGATGAAGGCAAGATGTGTGGTCATGTATCATCTTAGTCATGTGGTGTATTTGGCTACACCCTAATGACGTGGTGTTCAAGGGCGCACAGGTCTCGGCGGGAGAATTATCGATGCAATCCGATCAGAGGTGGAGCTATGGAAGAAAGTGAGACTCATTTGAGGCGAGGATGTTGGGGTTTGTTCGTTTTGGAATGAGATGGAATGGAATGAAACGGTTTCGTTCCAGCAGAACGGAACAGTTCTTGTGTTCGGTTTGGACAAAAAAATTGTCACGGAACCGTCTCATTCTTATGTTCGGTTTTGAAATGAGGTGAGGATGGAATGGAATGAGATGAGATTAATTATTCCTAAATTCGATTAATTATTTCTAAACTTGATTAATATTTCTAATCTTAATTAATTATTTCTAAACTTGATTAATTATTTCTAAACGAGTGGTTAGTGAGGCTCGGTTCCACCTCGTCCGGCCAAATCGGCCGGACCGGTGCATTCTGCATATTGGGGGAATATTCCCTTTCGTGGAACCAGTCGATTCCATCTCATCCTGAAACCGAACGCGAGAATCGTCCATAGGAACGGAACCGTTCCGTTCCATTCCATTCCATTCCATCACATCCCAAAACCGAACACACCCTTAGGGTTTTGCCGATGGGCCATTGAGATGGCACGGAGATGAGTTGCCATGAGGGATGAGAGAGAGGGGTCGACCTGAGTATGATGCTAGGTCAGGGCACATTTTACTCTTTCGTTTTCCTCTTCTAGCGTATCTTGAAAAGTTAAGTTTTTATTATTGGATAGCACAAGTTCATTGCATCGCTATACCTGTGTACCAAACAACATACTCCCTCCAATCCAAATTAGTTGACGTAGATTTGGTACTAGTACTGCTTTTGGTGGGGATTAGTATCACACGGAAAATGATGGGATTAGAGTGAAGGAAGGGGTTTCACCACCAATCCCTTCAGGAATAAACCCACTATATATATTGGGGAATTGGTGGATTATCCTGGTATTATCTCAAATCCGCACCTATACCCAAAATGTCGTCTAATTATAGTGTATTTAACCAGGTTTATCTCTACCTTTTTCTAGAATTTCCCAAACTCTGGTGTATTTTTCAGGTTCAAAACCGACGCGTCTAGATGATGTCTGCGTGGGTTTTCTGCTATATCTTGCTTTTGGAAGACCTTGGACGGCGAACAGAGGCGAAACTAGGGTTTCCTCGCCCGCGCCGTCGCCGCCTTCCCTCTCCACCCCTCCCTGCCGGCGCCGGCGCCGACCGCCGCACCCTCTCCTCCCTCGCCCCCAGCCCCACCCCCTCTCTCCTCTTCCCATCTCGCACTCCTGCCCCCCCCCCCCCGTGGCGGCGGAGCGCGTCAATTTCCTCCCTAGCTCGGCCCCTTCCCGTTCGCCTCCCCGTCACCGCCGCCGACAGCGGCCGCCGGGCGAGGCCTTGTGCGGCGCCGGCGGCGGTGCCCTGTCTCTCCCCGCGTCGGGGTTGGGCGGAGGCGGGGTCCCTCTCCCTGGCGGCGGTGCTCTTCGTCCTGCTTCGGTCAGGCGAGCTCCGGGTTACCTCCGTGGCGGTGGTGCGGCCGTTTGGCAGCGGGGAGCCGTGGTAGCCTGCGTGCGGCCAGCCGGCCGCCGGCGTTCGGCCGGCAACGTCCTTCCTGGCTCAGATCTAGGCCCAGGCGGGGCCCATCTTGGCTTGGACAGGCTGCCCAGGCGTGGTGGTGGCACTCTCGGTGGACGGAGGAGTAGGAACCTAGACGAGAGTGGCGGCGTCGACGGCACCCTTGCTGCAGTGCGGCGGCGGGGCTTTACGGGCCCTTTTAGGCTCGGCCTGACCAGTGAGGGTCGGGTTTGCCCTGCTGCTGTATCCGGTCGGCTACTGCTTTCCGGCGGTGGAGGTAGTTCCCTCCCGCGTGCCAATGTGCCGCCGTCCCTCGCCAGCATCCTTCTACTCAGTTTTCCAACCTCGCAACATTGGCCGCGGTGAGGCGACGATGATGACTGCAAGGTCGTGGTGGCGTGTGCTCGTGGGCGGCAAGATTGGTGGAGCTTTACACAGTGTCTGGGATATGGTTTGGAGGTCAGGAGAAATCCCTGTCGTCTCGACACCGACACGGTGACGCCTATGGGTGCCACCTTCCTTCCTGAAGGGCGTCGGGATACCTCTTTCACACCCCTTAGCGTACCAGGGGAAACCCTAGGACACACCGGGGGAAACCTTTGGAACTGTCTGGGCAGTAGCGTCGTCGTCGCCGTTCCCTTCTTGGAGGTACTGCTTGGTATGAGGCACTTCGGAAGGCTGGGAGCGTGGTGGATATTCTCTGGAGGGCGCAACGGCTGCCAGTCATCTTGTTTTTCATCGAACCGTCAATGTCGGCTTTTGAAAGGACATTTTGTGATCTCTTAGTTTTGTGTGTTAGTTAACAACACTTTGGATGTTTTAATCTGGTGCTAAGTGATGCAGGTTTTATTGTATACAACATATGCACCAACACCAAAAAGAGAAAAGAGTTTCTGGAGCATTTCAGGCCGGAGTTTCCGGCCTCCAAGGCCGGAGTTTCCGGTCCTTGGTCTTGTCCTCGAAGAAACAGCAAGCTGCTGATTTGCTGCTCAGCCCCTGGTGTGGGGCGGAGTTTCCGGCCCTCAGGACCGGAGTTTCCGCCCCTGGCCGAACATTCCGGCCCCAGGGCACCGGAGTCTTTGCCCAAGCCTCTGCTGCGAAGTTGCTGCTCAGCCCCTGGTGTGGGGCGGAGTTTCCGGCCCCCTAGGCCGGAGTTTCCGCCCCTGGCCAAACATTCCGGCCCCAGTGCACCGGAGTTTTGGCCCGAGTCTCAGCTGTGAAGAAGTTGCTCAGCTCCTGGTGTGGGGCGGAGTTTCCGGCCCTGTAGGCCGGAGTTTCCGCCCCAGGCCGGAGTTTCCGGTCACTAGGACCGGAGTCTCCGGTGTGATTCTTTCTGCAACGGCTACTTTTCTGGGAGGGGTATATATACCCCTCCATCTACCTCCAGCCAGCTAGCTCGCCCAGAATACAAGATCCCCATTGTTGCAAGCTCAAGAATCACTAGATCTCCCAATCCCTCCACCCAAACTTGTTGATCTTTGGAGGATTGAAGGAGAAGGCCCCGATCTACATCTTCACCGAGCCGTTTGTCATTTCCCCCTCATTCACTTGAGGGACCATTTGCTAGGGTTTCCACTAGGAAAACCTAGCCCCCTATTGTACTCACTTGATTGTCTTTGTGACAGATTGTAGCTGTTTGGGAGCCCCCAATCCTTTGTGGGTTGTGCCCCAAATCGTTGTTGTAAAGGCTCCGGACTCCGCCTCGAAGGTTTCCGATAGTTGAAGTGAACCAAACCTTTGTGGTGCGGTTCACCGGAGAAGAGGGTGAGGCCTTTGTGGCCGTTGAACCATTGTGTTGGTTCACACCTCTCCAACGAGACGTACTCCCCTAAAAAGGAGGAACTCGGGATTACATCCGTGTCTCCGCGTGCTTTGACTTCGGTTACCTCTATCCTTGTTTACCGCCTTATTATATCGTGCTTAGTTGCTAGCTTGTCATATAGGTAAATTCACCGTAGTTGCATATCTAGAGAATTTACCTTTTGTGTCAAGCCTAAATTGAAAAAGACTAAAATTGGAGTAGCACCTATTCACCCCCCCCCTCTAGGTGTCATACCGATCCTTTCAATTGGTATCAGAGCAAGGCTCTCTTGTTTTGGGTTTAACCGCCTAAGAGAAGTATGACACAAAGTGAGGATGAGGCCGATCTTGCCAAGGCCAAGAGACCATGGCATCCATGGCCGATATCAAATCGTTGGAAACAACATTGACATCGTCCATGAATGACATGAATGTCAAATTTGATGAGTTGCGTGACATGCTCATGAAACTCACAAATGCCAAGGTTTCGGAAACCATCCCACTAGAGGGTAT
Organism: Poa pratensis; assembly: GCA_947311845.1. Lineage (NCBI taxonomy): Eukaryota > Viridiplantae > Streptophyta > Magnoliopsida > Poales > Poaceae > Poa > Poa pratensis. The sequence continues at coordinate 26,892,958 of CAMZMU010000027.1, forward strand.
CTCTAACTCCGATGAAGGTGATTCCGAGGAGGGTAAAAAGAAAAATGAGAAGGGGTGGAAACCATCTCCGGATCTAAACCATCTCCTCCTCCTCCTACCAAGCATGAAGATGGGAAGGAAGAGTACCATAACGTTCCGGGATGGTACCCTATCGACCCACCTATCACCACCCGCATAAACCCCATTGGTCCTCCACCTAAGCTTAATGCATTAGCCTTTGCTAGTTGGCAACGCTCAATGAAATCTCATATTAACAGTGCCTCTATCGAGCTTTGGAGGATCATTGAAGAAGGGTACAAGGTTGCGGATCCAAGCAATGTGACAAGAAGAGAATTTGCCGAAAAGCAACTCAATGCCTCCGCACTCCATATGATTGAACTTTCAGTGGGTGAAAGTGACAAGCATTATGTTCTCAATGCCTCCACCGCCAAAGAAGCTTGGAATTGTCTTGAGGTTGCATTTCTTGGGAATGAAAGCATGAAGAGAAACCGATATGAGTCTTTGAGCAATGATGCCGAAGGATTCTACATGTTTGACAATGAGACTCATGAAGACATGTATGGAAGACTCAAGACTCTTGCAAAGGCCTTCTTTGATGTGGGGGCAACCTATGTGGATGATGCTTATGTCAAGAGGAAGTATGTGAATGCTCTCTTGCCTTCCGAGCCCATCGAGGTGAAGGCCATTCAAGGAAGACACAACTACAACGAAATGACATCCAATGAAGTTATGCAAGAAGTGCAAGCCTCCAAGGTTGCCACCAAGAATGCCGAAGATAGCCGTGCTAGGGCCATGGGGATGAAACAAGGCCCCTCACTTGCTTTGAAGGCCAAGGTGGTATGTCTTGATGAGGTTGAAGCGTGCCCAAGCAACATTGCTCCAAATGATCTTGAACCGGCTCTAAATGGTCATATAGCTCTTGCCACAAGAGAGTTTTGGCAAGACCCGGCAAAAGCTAAAGCCAAGGTTGATAAAGAGAACAACTCAAGTGGGAAGAAAGAGCTAGCCTCAAAGTGGAAGACGTGCTACAATTGTCATGACAAGAACCACTACATAAGAGAGTGTCCTTATGAGAACCGAGAGCAAAATGGTGGGAAGCTCATCCCCAAGGACCATTCAAAGTTGATCCAAAAGAAGCCCGCAAGACCAAGGAAGCCTTTCTTCAAGAAGGCACCAAGAATTGTGTTGGTGGCACAAGAAGAATATGCCACAAGTGATTCCGAAGATGAAGATGCACCTACTAAAGAGGTAGCCGCATTGGCTATTGTATCAACTTCATCATCTTCTCTCTTTGAATCCCCCAATGAGAACTTCTCCACCAACAATGCTCGTTGCCTCATGGCTAATGTCACCGAGGTATCATCTCCTTCTCCCAAGACTATGCATGAAATAGTGATCAATCTAGTCTTGTGATTAAGAAAGAACTTGTTGCTTTCGATACTTCATGACTAACTTGCAAGGTGAAGCTAAGGAACATGTTGAGTCTCTCATGAGACAACTATGTGCGGCCGAAGAACTTCTTCAAGAAAAGAGTAAGATTGAGAGAGAGGATTCTCTCACCATTGCCTCTTTGAATGCTTCCGTAGCATCCTTGAATGCCTCTCTTGATGAAGAGAGTGAAGAAAGATGTTCTCTTGAGGAAAGACTTGAGTCTCTTGATGCTAAAAATGATGATATCATTAATAAAATCATTAAGGATAGAGATCATGTTGTTGCTAAATATAAAGTGCTTAAAAAGGAGAAAGTTGAACTTGGGGTTGCTAATGCTAGACTTCTTGAGGATATGGAGAAGCTTGACAAGGCTCACAAGGCCTTGGAAACAACTCACTCCCTTTTAGTCAAGTCTCATGAGCAACTTCAAACTCAACTTTCTAAATCTAGCTCAACTAGCATATCTATTCTTCCTCGTGTTCATGAAAATGTTATTGAAGAAAATGTTAGTGCCAAGACCTCTATTCCCAAAGTAAAGATAAGGGTATTGCTTACTTATTTGAGCAAAAACCACACAAAGGGAAGGAGGGTCTTGGTTATGTAGCCGAGCCCAAGAAGAAAGTGGGCAACAACAAGAAGATCAAGACCAAGCCCGCACAAGCCGAGACTTCCATTGCGGGTGGTAGTGCCACAAGGGGCAAGACCACTCGTAGTGACTTTGCGGGGCATAACAACCCCAACTATATTCTTTATGTTGATTATTATGGGGATGTTTATGCTCAATATGTTGGTCCATATGATGGTTACATTGATTACTCTATTTGGGTTCCTAAGACCCTTGTTGCTAACCAAAGAGGACCCATTGAGAAATGGGTACCTAAATCCAAGCAATGATTTCTTGTAGGACTATGCTTCCGGTGGATCGAAATGGGTGGTTGATAGTGGATGCACTAGTCATATGACCGGAAGCAAGGAGATTATGACGGACTTGAGACCAAATCTAGATTATACAATAACCGTCTCTTATGGTGATAATTCAAAAGCTGAGGTAAAGAGTCTCGGCAAGGTGGTAGTTGCAAGGATATCACCCTTGTAAATGTCATGCTTGTTGAGTCTCTAGGTTACAATCTTATGTCCGTTCGTGCTCTTAATAAGATGAACTTTGATGTCCATTTTACTATTGATATGGTGGTACTCTTGAGGAGCAAGACTCTAAAGGTCATGTTCGTTGGGTATGTTGAAAATGAGTTGTTTGTGGTAGACTTTTCGGGGTCTACCAACACTCAAGCAATATGCCTATTCGGAAAGGCCGACGTGGGGTGGTTGTGGCATCGCCGCTTGTCCCATGTCAACATGAGAACTTTGCAAAGTCTTCACAAGGGTGGCCACATTCTTGGACTAAAAGACATGTTTCTTTTTCTAGAGATCGTCTTTGTAGGGCTTGTGTTGAAGGAAAGATGCATGATTCTCCCCATCCGGGCAAGACCATTATTTCATCAACAGGATTTTGGAACTTCTTCATGTTGATCTCTTTGGTGCCGTGCCTCAACCTAGTCTTGGTGGGAAGAAATATTGTTTGGTGATTGTTGATGACTATTCAAGATTTACTTGGGTTTATTTCTTCAAGACGAAGGATGAAACCCAACAAACCATCATCGACTTTTCCAATATTGTTCAACGCCAATACAATGTCCCTATTTTGGTCATTAGGAGTGATAATGGCTCCGAGTTCAAGAACTACACCTTAAATGAGTTTCTTAGTGAAGAGGGGATTCGTCATCAATATTCCGCTGCATATACCCCTCAACAAAATGGTGTAGCCGAAAGGAAGAACCGGACTCTCATGGATATGGCAAGGTCTATGTTGGCGGAGTTTAAGTCTCCGCTATTCTTATGGGCCGAGGCTATCTCCACGGCGTGTCACTCATCTAACCGGTTATTCTTTCGTGTTGGCAAGAAGTTTACATCTTATGAGATGCTCACCGGCAACAAGCCCAATGTCTCCTACTACCGAGTTTTTGGTTGTAAGTGTTTCTATAAGAACAAAAGTGTTCGTTTGTCTAAATTTGAATCTAAAGCTTTAGAGGGTGTTTTTGTTGGTTACGGTGCCGAATCTCACACCTATAGAGTCTATGACAAGACCGTTGGGAAAGTCATAGAATCTTGTGATGTGAGGTTCGATGAGAATGACGGCTCCCAAGTGGCGCAATTTCATGTTTGTGATGTAGATAATGAGGAACCTCAAGAAGCAATAAGAAGAATGGGGGTTGGTTTCCATCGCCCCATTGAAATCCATCATGAGCCTCCTCAAGCAAGTCCTAGCTCCACTCATGTGGAGAATCCATCATCACAAGTTGAAGTTGCACCTTCTATGGAAGCAAATGATGCACCTATCCAAGAACAAGTTCAAGGCCCTCCTCAAGTTGACCAAGAGGCTATTCAAGAACCAAGTTCTCCTATTGTCAACACTAGCCAAGGTCAAGACCAAGATCAACCCTCTCCTTCTTTGTTGAAGATGAGCTTCAAGATGATCAAGGTCAACACCGGTCAAGACGGGGACTCAAATGATCAAGATGATCAAGCGAAATTCCTCGCATCAATGAGGATATCGAAACCCGTCGTATAGCAAGAGTCAAAAAGGATTGGAGAAGAAAGAGTCTTCATCTAGAAATATCATTGTTAATGTCAAGAACAAGGTCACCACAAGAAAACAATTGGCAAATTTCAATGAACATCAAGCTCACATCTCTATGGTGGAACCAAAGAAAGTCTTTGAAGCTCTTGAAGATCCGGATTGGTTGGAAGCCATGCATGAAGAACTCAATAACTTCAAGCGCAACAAAGTGTGGAATCTAGTGGAGAAGCCAAAAGATTGCCTCAATGTTATAGGCACCAAGTGGATATTCAAGAATAAGCAAGATGAGCATGGAATGGTTGTGAGGAACAAGGCAAGATTGGTAGCACAAGGGTTCTCTCAAGTTGAAGGCATTGATTTTGGAGAGACCTATGCTCCCGTGGCTCGCCTTGAGTCCATCCGTATCCTTCTTGCATATGCATCACATCATAATTTCAAATTGCAACAATGCTTGGTATGAGCACCTAAGAGAGCTATTAGTAGACCGTGGCTTTGAAGTGGGGCAAATCGATCCCACTCTTTTTACCAAGAGGGTTAAAGGGGAGCTTTTCATATGCCAACTTTATGTTGATGATATCATATTTGGCTCTTCTAACAAAGCTTTTAATGATGAATTTTCAAAGCTTATGACCGATAGGTTCGAGATGTCCATGATGGGAGAGTTGAAGTACTTCCTTGGTTTTGAGATCAAGCAATTGAGTGGAGGGACCTTCATCTCTCAAGCCAAATATATCCAAGACATGCTCAAGAGGTTCAAGATGCAAAATGCTAAAGAGAAGAAGTTTCCTATGGACACCAAGTGTCATCTTGAACTTAATCCAAAGGGTAAAGATAAGGATGTTGATCAAAAGCTCTATCGTTCATGATTGGTTCTTTGCTTTATCTTTGTGCATCTAGACCCGATATTGTGTTGAGTGTAGGAGTGTGTGCAAGGTACCAAGCGGCTCCCAAAGAAAGCCACCAAACGGCGGTTCTTCGAATCTTTCGATATTTGGTTCATACCCCAAGGTTTGGTTTGTGGTATCCTAAAGGCTCAACTCTCTCTTGCCGGTTACACGGATTCGGATTGGGCCGGTTGCAAGGATGATAGGAAATCAACTTCCGGGGCTTGCCAATTCCTTGGTAGGTCCTTGGTAAGTTGGTCTTCTAAGAAGCAAAATTGCATATCTCTCTCCACCACCGAAGCCGAGTATGTGGCGGCCGCTAGTTGTTGCACTCAATTGTTGTGGATGAGGCAAACTTTAAAGGAATACGGTGTCCATTGTGACAAAGTGCCTCTTTTATGTGACAATGAAAGTGCTATCAAGATTGGCCACAACCCGGTGGAGCACTCAAGAACGAAGCATATTGAGATTCGCTATCACTTCATCCGTGATCACATCATCCGGGGTGATATTGAGCTTGGTTATATTCCCACGAAGATCCAACTTGCCGATATGTTCACGAAGCCACTTGATGAAGCAAGGTTCACTTATTTGAGGCATGAGCTAAATATCATCGATTCGGGGAGCGTCGCTTGAGTATCTTGCATACACACCTATCTTAGCTATTTGTTTGGTTTAGGTGTAGGCATGGACATAGGGGGAGTGCGGTCCTAATCCATTGGACTATCCCTCCCCCCATTATGCCGATAGAAAGAACTCATTTTGTCTCTATATTGTTCATTTTATGAATTGTGAGCTTAAATGACGAGTAGTGGCGGTGAACCCAAGATATATCTTCGCGGTGTCACACCACATACACTCATACATGGTGGCTTAGGCCACCGCCATCTTCTTTGTGAAGATTTGATCTTGTTGGAGCTTTATGGCCTTTTTGCCTATCCGTTGGTTTTTATGGAAAACACACTCAAATGATGCTTCTTAATGTTTTCTTTGTGCCTCTTACCAAGTTTGAGTGTGAAGTACCATTTCCAGTGACTTTGTGTCCCTCCCAGGCCTCTCCCTTCTGAAAACTTGCTCCTCTTGCATCTTGCATGTTCACAACAAAATCTGGCATTTTTGAGTTGGTGGGGCCGGAAACTCCGGTCCTTTGGGCCGGAATATCCGGTCTGACTGAAGTTTCCGCCCTAAACCCGGAAACTCTGGCTTAGGCCGGAGACTCCGGTGTTTAGGCCGGAAACTCCGGTCTGGGCAGTTTCGCAGGGGTCCAAAAGGGGATCGGGGTGGGAGTTGACTTCACAACTCCCACACACCCCCGACCCCCAACCTCTCCCCTGCAGCCGCCGCCGCCTCGAAGTGCCTCCGGCTGCTCCCCGCCGCCGGAATCCGCCGTGCCTCCGGCCTACTCCTCCTCACCAACGCGGGAGACCTTCCTCTCCTTCGTTTGGGCTGCACCATGGACAAAAAGGGTACCTCCTCTCTCTCCTTAGGTTTTTCACATCGATCTAAGTTTGGAGAGTAGTTCCCCTAGTTTTTCATGGTGTAGAATCTTCTAGATGGCAAGGTGTATCCTAGATTTAACCCTGAACTCTCAGCACAAAGTTTCTTGAACTAAATCGAGGTTCCCCATCTCAGGGCCGGAGACTCCGGTCTTCCAGGCCGGAAACTCCGGTCAGGGCCGGAATCTCCGCCCCCTGAGGCCGGAAACTCCGGTGTAGATCAGACACTTTGTGCCCAGAATTCTTTGGTTACTTCTTCTTTGGTTCCTGGACATGCAAGCTTATCCCCATGCTTTTCTCCTATTCTGTTATTTCACAGGTGGGCAGAGGACAAAGGCTTCCATGAAACATCCTGAAAAATCACCAAGAAAAGTCATCCGTGCTCAAACAAGGGACAAGCTTCTTTTTGACAGCAGTGCTGGCCGTCTGAGACAGCAGGTACCATAGATGAAGAAGCCACAAGACATGCTGCCCTAGGTGGTTTTGATAATGAAGAAGAGGCCGAGAGAGCTCATTTTGACTCCTTGACCACTGTTTTGGGCATGGGGAAGCTCGAGTTTCGTCGGATGAGATCTCAGCAGTTCTATGACTTGCCATCCAACACCGATGATCCTAGGTTTCCAAGGAGAGAGCAGCAGCTGATCATGAATGAGATTTATGCCCGCATTGAGAAGCATATGGTGTGTGAGCAAAAAGTGTTGAGCCTTGAGAGCTTGGACAAGAAGCCTTATTTTCAAGAGGCCGTGTGGATTGCTCGGAAGCTTGGACTTGAGAGGCTCATCTCTCATGTTCATGAAGATTATGATATTCAGCTTGTGCATCAGTTCTTTGCCACAGTGGTGTTTGATAATGATGAAGATATCACCATGACTTGGATGACCGGTTCTCAAAAGTGCACCTCTAACTTTGTGGAGTTTGGAAGATGTTTGGGATACAAGTTCAAGGGTGCCACTACTTGTGTTGGGAAGAGGATGCATGTGGAAGGGGTAGCCTACAACAAACGCCGCTTGCGCCCTTTATATTCAGTTGCAAAATCCGTTGGCACCAATCAAGACCTCCTCCCCACCTTCAACATTTTCCTTCGCATGGTTCGGCTCAATCTTGCTCCTCAAGCCGGAAATGTGGATGCCATTCGAGGAGGGCTTGTCAATCTCTTATACCATGCTTACAAGGTGCTCCAAGCCGGTCCGGATTGTGAAGGCCAAGAAGTTGATGTCATGGATTTCATCAAGTGTGAATTGCTTTGGGCCATTTTTTAGCACAAGAACCCTCTCTATGCACCTTATGTGATGAAGCTCATCCTCTCCAAGGTCTCCAACATCGATACCTCTCGCCTCACCAAGCATGCCAAGGGGACTCTCCACCAACTTAGCAAGCACACCAAGCAACCGTCTTCCTCTCGTGCACCTCCTCCGCAATCTAGTAGTGAGGAAGCGGAGACCGAGGCCCCAATGCCTAGAAGGAGAAGCAAGAATGCCGACCCTCCCTCCTATCTTCAAGGAAGGGCTCAAGTGAACTCGGAAGTGAGTAAACTCTCTTGGTGGAAGAGAAAGTTGCTTTGCATGGATGTTGCACTTCACAAGGAGAACCATGCCTCATATGTGAGAGAGAAGCATATCATTGACAACCAACAAATCATGATCAAGGAGTTGCGCAAGCTCAACAATGGTAGTATCACTCCTCCTCCGGAAGAAGATGAAGATGGCAATCCTATTATCTCCTCCTCGTCGGCCGAGACTATTCCTCTTGAGAAATGGAACGAAGACGTCTTTCCTTGGTCGGATTATGCGGATGTGACTTCATTGCCCTCCTCTTCTCGCAACACCGGCAAGGCTCCCATGAACCTTTCCGATGAGGACTACAATCAAGAAAGGGAAGGTGATGATGACATGGAAGAAAGCTCCGGGTGATCTCCATGGGTATCGTGTAGTTATGCTCTTTTCCCTTTTTGGCGTCTCGATGCCAAAGGGGGAGAAGTAGTTCTATTAGGTTCTCTCCGGGATTTGCATGGGTTGGACACAAGCATGTGCTTTTATCATTTTATTGCGCTTGTGTCCATTTTATGTTATTTGGAACTTATTTGCATCTTGTGTTGTGAACTATGTGAGTGTAAGACATTTGGATTTCTATTATGTATGGTTGAACCTATATTGTTGTGCTATGGTTATATGGATGTTTATCTACATTTATATGCACAAGGTATGGTTTTTATCTCTAGGCTCAACCTACTTTGTGATATGTCTTGTTTGTGCTTTGTATCGTTTACATATCATGTCACCTTTTGTGGAACTTGTTTCTCTATATGTGTGCATTTGCATTCCAAAGCAAATGAGTTATATGCACACATCTAGGGGGAGCTTTTCCTTTTGTTAAACATGATAGTATGGTGAACTATATTGCAAATCCGTGTGTTGTCATCTAACACCAAAAAGGGGGAGATTGAAAGGACATTTTGTGATCTCTTAGTTTTGTGTGTTAGTTAACAACACTTTGGATGTTTTAATCTGGTGCTAAGTGATGCAGGTTTTATTGTATACAACATATGCACAACACCAAAAAGAGAAAAGAGTTTCTGGAGCATTTCAGGCCGGAGTTTCCGGCCTCCAAGGCCGGAGTTTCCGGTCCTTGGTCTTGTCCTCGAAGAAACAGCAAGCTGCTGATTTGCTGCTCAGCCCCTGGTGTGGGGCGGAGTTTCCGGCCCTCAGGACCGGAGTTTCCGCCCCTGGCCGAACATTCCGGCCCCAGGGCACCGGAGTCTTTGCCCAAGCCTCTGCTGCGAAGTTGCTGCTCAGCCCCTGGTGTGGGGCGGAGTTTCCGGCCCCCTAGGCCGGAGTTTCCGCCCCTGGCCAAACATTCCGGCCCCAGTGCACCGGAGTTTTGGCCCGAGTCTCAGCTGTGAAGAAGTTGCTCAGCTCCTGGTGTGGGGCGGAGTTTCCGGCCCTGTAGGCCGGAGTTTCCGCCCCAGGCCGGAGTTTCCGGTCACTAGGACCGGAGTCTCCGGTGTGATTCTTTCTGCAACGGCTACTTTTCTGGGAGGGGTATATATACCCCTCCATCTACCTCCAGCCAGCTAGCTCGCCCAGAATACAAGATCCCCATTGTTGCAAGCTCAAGAATCACTAGATCTCCCAATCCCTCCACCCAAACTTGTTGATCTTTGGAGGATTGAAGGAGAAGACCCCGATCTACATCTTCACCGAGCCGTTTGTCATTTCCCCCTCATTCACTTGAGGGACCATTTGCTAGGGTTTCCACTAGGAAAACCTAGCCCCCTATTGTACTCACTTGATTGTCTTTGTGACAGATTGTAGCTGTTTGGGAGCCCCCAATCCTTTGTGGGTTGTGCCCCAAATCGTTGTTGTAAAGGCTCCGGACTCCGCCTTGAAGGTTTCCGATAGTTGAAGTGAACCAAACCTTTGTGGTGCGGTTCACCGGAGAAGAGGGTGAGGCCTTTGTGGCCGTTGAACCATTGTGTTGGTTCACACCTCTCCAACGAGACGTACTCCCCTAAAAAGGAGGAACTCGGGATTACATCCGTGTCTCCGCGTGCTTTGACTTCGGTTACCTCTATCCTTGTTTACCGCCTTATTATATCGTGCTTAGTTGCTAGCTTGTCATATAGGTAAATTCACCGTAGTTGCATATCTAGAGAATTTACCTTTTGTGTCAAGCCTAGATTGAAAAAGACTAAAATTGGAGTAGCACCTATTCACCCCCCCCCCCCTCTAGGTGTCATACCGATCCTTTCAGCTTTGTTTTCTCTTTTTGTTCTTTTTTGTTTCTTTTTGGCATGAGCTGCCCCAGCAGTGACCCTGTGCATGTATCGGTTGGCGCTATTCTACTATATATAAAAGATGGCAGAATCCGCCCCTCCTCGTGCGTCCACGTCGCTGGCAAACCACAGCCGTCAGATCTCCGAGATGGACGGCCCAGATGTCTCCACGACGCCCCCAAACCCCTCAGTACTGTAGCACATGATTATCTACCAATGGGGCGACGCCACGTCGCCTGGTACCCGGCCGGTCATCCCGCGCGCAGCCGGTGACCCCCCCGCGCATGAACTTTGGCGCGACCTTCTTGCAAACCCCCCTCCTCTCCCGCAAAGGACCGCAACGTAATTTGCGAAAACATGAAGGACTTCCGTGCAAAACTGCCACGACTCCATCCCCCACCTCTCTCTCCCGCGCACACCCGCGGCGTCGCCGCCGGCGCCGACGCCTCGCGCCGCCGATCCAGCCCGCCCCGCACGCATCCGCGGGCACGGGGAGCTGCGCCGCCGCGTGCGCCACCTTCTCGCCGCGGGCCGCGTCCTGGGACGCCGGCGGCGCGCCGGATTTGCCGCCGCCGTGCCGCGGCGACCTCCGCCGCGTCCGTGCTCGCCGCCGGCGTCTCCGGCGACCAAACGGATGGCGGCGCCGCCCATTCGCCTCCTCGCGAAGCCCCCAGGCCGATCCGCGCGATCTCGGCCTCGCGCGCGTGCTCCCCTGCCGGAGCCGAGCTCGCCATGGCTGCCATGGCCGCCAGCCGCTGACGTTGCGGGCTGACGCCAGCGCGGGGCCCACATGTCAGCATTTTTCTATTTCGTAAATGTTTTAAAAAAAAAACTGACGCGTGGGTCCTACATGTCATAGACTGTACAGCTGAAACAAAAAGATTAAAATTGTACAATTCATAACTTCTGAACTGTAATTCCAAAAAAAGCAAATGATATGTCAAAAAATTGCAAATTTAACAAATGTTTACAATTTGCACACAAAAGTTGCACCAAGAAAACAGTGCCCACAAAATAATGCAGACCAGCATTTTGAAAGTTTCTGAAAGTGCGAAATTTCAAAAAATAAGAAAATTAAGAATTGAATAAATTTCCGAACTTTGCATTTTTTGGTTCAAAATAATGAAAATAAAAAATTTCTCTACAGTTTCAAAAAAAATGAAAAAAAATCACCGGGTACGGGAAAATATGTATTTAATTACACGGTTCAAAATAATGAAAAAATATATCAAATTCCCTAACCTTTAACATTTACGCAAAACTTTACAGCCAAAATATGCACACACAAAAATGTGTCCACAGTAATTCAAACAAATATGTCAAATAACTTGGAATTTACCTACTTTACAACCTTTTCACACAAAGGTTTCACAACCACACTGTGTACATCTATAAAATTAAGGAATTTTTTATGTCTAACTAATGTGTTCACCAATAATGTGTCCACCAGTAACCAAACAAATATGTCAAATAACTTGGAATTTACCGACTTTACAACCTTTTCACACAAAGGTTTCACCAGTAACCACACTGTGTACATCTATAAAATTAAGGAATTTTTTATGTCTAACTAATGTGTTCACCAATAATGTGTCCACCAGTAACCAACCTTTTCACACGAACTAATAAATGGCCATTTTGTTGAAGACCTGTTGAATTAACTAATTTCCAAATAGTATTATTCACTCTAACATGCAAAAAAAATAACTCATCCGCGATAACTTCCAGCCGATACTATTTACCGCAGCAGACAAACTAACGTGAAGGTTATTCTTTTTCAAAACATTTTTAGATGGGAAAATACAATCACATTTAAGCATTTCAAATTGTCAAACAAATGGAAATACTCCAAAATATACCGACATACTCATAAATACAAACAATTGCTGCCTATTTACGGCAAACTAAAACCATACTTAATCATTTCAACTCGGGGGATATTTGCGTGCAACCTAAATAAACTCTCTCCAAATAAGGATTTCAACTTAATAAACGCTCACATAATATATTTTCTCTAAATATAGAGTTACCTTACAAATTTATTTAAAATGCAAACATATTTGAAAAATTTGCCAAGTATTTCGAGATATTGCACACGACAAATTCCGACGGAAATTAAGAAGGAAAAAAACCATATCGGAGCTTTCCAATCCAAATTTCAAAATTAATCTCTTCAAAAAAACTAAAATTCTTTCGAGTCCACAGGCAGACCCCGCGCTTAGTCCCCTAGTATTAATATAGCGGGGCGAAATAATTTCGAGATGATGTCTGCGTGCAGGCCAAATTAGCTCAGTCGACTTAATGGAAAAAAAAACTCCGTACAACAGCAGTTAGAGAGCTATAAGCCTATAAGAGAGGGTTCTCTAGGAGACAAACTAGAAAAAGAAAGCGGGGAAAACCTCCCCGTGAACGGACGGAGGCGTCGAATGCATGATGGCTTCCCTGCACAATCCCCACCGGCGGCAGCTTGACGCGGGGCAATCCGCCTGGCCGGATCTACCACCGGAGCTCCTGGAGAGCATACTACTCCGCCTGGGCCCGATCGACCGCGTCGCCGTCCGCCTCGTCTGCTCCTCGTGGCGGTCGTGCGCGCGAGCTTCGACCTCCTCCGGCCTCCCCTTCGAGGCCCCGCGGCTCCTCCTCCGCCGCCCCGGCTCCTCCGGCGGCCTCGCCTTCTTCAGCCTCCGCCGCCTTCAGATCCTCCCTTTCGCTCTCCCCGACCGCCTCAACGCCGGCCGGTGCTGCGGCCAGATCGGCGGCTGGCTGGCGATGGCCTTCGACGAGGCGCGGGCGATCGAACTCCGCAACCTCTTCTCCGGCGAGTCCGTGGCGATGCCCCGGCCCCCCGCGTTCCCGGTCGCCAAGATCGTGCTCTCCGCGCCGCCCACCTCCCCGGGGTGGGTGGCCGCCGTCCTGGACGGCTCGGGCACGCTCGCGCTGCTCCAGCCGGACGTGTCCGGCGGCGCCTGGGTCACGATCGCGGCGCCGGCGAAGCACGGAGGGTTCCGGGACGTGGTGTTCTGGCGCCGCCGGCTCTGCGCGCTCGGCGACGACGGCACGGTCCTGGCGTACCGGGCCGACCTCCGCGCGCGCGTGGCGGCCGTGTCGGAGCTGCGGGAGAAAGACCGCGACCAGCTGAACTTTCGGCACAATCGGGGGTGGCGGCGGTACCTGGTGGAGTCCGAGGGGAGCTCCTGCTGGTGAAGAAGCTGTACAGCGTGGTGGGAGACTCGGCAGATGTGGAGGTGGATGTGTGCCGGCTCCGGCCGGAGGAGACCAAGTGGGAGGAGGTGACGGAGCTTTCTGGGAGGGCGGTGTTTGTGGGAGCGGTCGCGTCGGTGGCGGTGCTTCCTACGGCGGCGCTACCAGGGGTGCGGGAGAACTGTGTCTACTTCGCGCGGCGGAACGTGGACATGATGGTGCCGCACGCCATAAGCGTGTACTCGCTGGCAGATCAGGAGACGGCGGTGGTGGCCATCGCTGGTGGGCACTCCGTTGATGTGGAGCCGGTGTGGATCATCCCCTCGATCGCCTGAGGTCTGCGCAGGAATAATCAGCAGAAGCGAGCAGGAATCATCAGGCTTCTTGCTTCCCGATGGATGAAAGAATCGGATGCGTGTGTGTGTTCTTTAGCCTGTGATGACTGTGATCTGTTTGTGAGACGAACATGAGGTTTCACTTTGATCTTGTGGTGCACAGCGAACTTTATCTCTGTTGTTTTAGAAAGGGGGCACTGCGAGCTTTAGAACTGCGAAGTGCGATGCTGGTTGCAATGCTGTTTTATCTGCATTGTTCACCAGCTGTTCAGACTGCCCCCAAAAGAAATGTTCAGAGTGTATACCTCTGGTTCATGAGATTTGTAGGTGATTTTCTAGGGGCAAACTGGGATTCCTGATGTACACATTAAACCTGATTGTTGCTGATACTTATTTTGTTGGATGCCAGTCGACTGCGACGGAGGGTTCTGTCCAGCTGCTTGGCAGTTCAGCGGGTGCCTTTTGGATTGCAGAAATTTCATCGAGATTTTGGAAGGATTCCACATAGATTTTTTCTATGGAAAATCCCTTTGGATTAAAACAGTTCACCAAATGCCTACAAAATCTATTCCTATGCCCTCCATTACATAGGAATCTCAACATGATCTCAAACCTCATTTTATTTTTCTTTGAGAAGTCCAATTCACTTACACTCTCTCGATGCTACTCTTTTCTCACTCATGTGGAATTCCTGTGTGCCATTCAGAGACACTATTCATAAAATACTTATCTTTCTAATACCTAAGCTCCGTAGATTTCCAAGCTTGTGGTTGCTCCACCTCATCATGTGCTTTAGGTCTTATATGGTCCACATGCATTATTTTATGGCAGCTATTTAGGATACTATGTCACGTACATCACAAGGCTAATCAGATCTTTGAAAACTCATCGAATCAACCTTTATCTGTTACCATCTATATACACTGCCGTATTTTGATTTGAGAAACGATATACACCATATATATATGCATGTCGATGAGTACTTTCCATTCCCGTTAACGATATTGAATTTCGTCAACTTGTTAATTTTAGATCGAAGTTCATATCATTTTAGAAAAGAATTATCAAATTCGTCGCACTCGTTTAACCGTTAGAAATTTCTTTCGACAACAAGATCCATCTCGCTGTTCCCAGTAACTCACGTATTGTAGCGTTTTCATTTCGACCAACACATTCGTGTATAAATATTACATGATATGTACGTGTATGTCTGTCGCCTCCGTAAACTTCACATGTGCCCAAGCAGCGCAGCCCTTGCACTGCCGTCACACCTCGCCATTATAATGTCCGCCTCTCCTCTCCTCATGTGACTATCAGCTTACAATTTTTTTAAATGTGGTGGCGTGACCTAAGTTCACCGCATAGCCCAGTGGTGAGAGATTACGAAACACAATACACAACCACACGTCTAGGTTTAAGTTTCTCCAGATGCAGGATAAAATTAATACAACAATGGAATTTCACAAAAAAAATCTACTACACATGGATTGGCGAAGTTTGCTATAATAAAACATGGTAGTTGAAACTGCATATTTCAGCTGGCAATTCCGCACTATAAGAGCTGCTTTGAGGTTGTTGTCTTTGATACAATTCGGATTCTTACTATAAAATACCAATTCTAAAAGGTTGGCTAGCCGATATAATTGGACAGATTTCTGTCTACCGGCACACATGAGTTGGTTTAAATGAGTCTGAAATGTTTTTTATCATAAACTTTGTGCCGAATATTATCCATGTAGCACTCACAAAAATTGTTATAATGAAGAGAAATAACATATTATGTTTATCTGTCTAACAAGAAAACATGGGAAAAATGTTAAAACACCTTATTCAAAACCACAACAACAATAGAACAAAAATTAAAGAACAAACCCATTGAATGAAAACAACTAAATCAGGCGTGGCAAAGCGAGCCCTTACCTTCTAGTATTGTCAAATTCACCGCACATGGCATCCCAATGCCCGCGTTCCTAAATTCCTGCAATCCTAATCCTGCAATCCTAAAGGGCCTTGTGGGGAACCATCTATGGTTCTTCCAATGGAGGTAGGCTCATTGGAGTTTTTGGCGTGGACATCGCGTCATCACCACCTCCATCTGAGTCATGTCATTCGCTCACCTCTGCGGCTTCCGTAAATAAATAGGAAACCTTCTTAATTAATTGACAAGGCAAAGTTTTTGCCTTCGTTTATAAAAAAGGGCCTTATTCAGATGCGTACAGAAGCATAAGGGGTGAGCTCGATTCTAACTCCGGCCATTTCGAAACAGAACTTCGCCCAATCCTGGCAACATACAAATGCACGGCGGTAGTTCAGTGACACCAAAGCAGATGATTTCCTCGCAATGACATGCAAGCTCCCTTGTACACACGGTTTTCAGCTTCTGGTCTACATCACACAAACAGAACAGGTATAACAAACCACAACAGAAAAGCCAGACCCCAACACAGAGATGACACGGCAAGTTACTCCATATCAAGAGGAACATTGGCGTAAGGATGTATATTCAAGTATAACCAGATCCCAGCAGTAAAAAATATATAACCAGATGATTGCCTAGTTCCGATGAAGAAAGTATGATATATAGTCAATTACGTGATTCAAAGCACAAGATGCCCTTTACAACAGCCAACCCTTATAGACTTATCGACTAATTTTACAGCCTTCTGACTTGCTCATGTGAAGGACAAAATCTCAAAAAAGCGATAAGCACAGACACCCCAAAGGTCTATTCAACCATGTATGTATTCCAGTGGTTCAACGAGGAAAATCTCAATGTTCCAGATGTTAATACAGTGCCGACCCCAAGGATTAATTTATGGCAATTATGAGGAACCCAACTGAGATATACATGAGAAACACAGGATATATTGCCAGAGCCTTTCTCCTTGGGTTAACTGCAGCGCTCATGAATGGGTAGGCAGCCCAGGAGCTCCACGCCAATGTGACGGTCACAACGATGATCTTTAGTATGACATTGTCCTTCAGCAGGCAGATCAGGGCTCCAACATCCAGAGGAAACAAACAATAGCCGAGAAGACTGAGGCTTTGGAAGAAGATGATGTGCCCACCCTGCAGGTTGGCAGCAAGGAATCATTCCAAAGTTCCACAATAGGGATAGTTCGATTAGCACTGCAGTGGTTGCACAACACTACAGCAAGCAGGTGTGTGTGTGAGAGAGAGAGGGTGCTTACCAGCAGCAGAACATTCAGTGTTAGAATTATAGCCCCAGCTGCCAGGACAGCAAATGCAACAGCAAATACTTCAGACTACAAAGACAAACGACACAGAATCAGCATTTCTTCATCAAAGGGACCAAAGATAAACTGTGGAATGGGGGAGTGTAACAACCAGGGACACACATAAAGCGTTGTCCGCCAGTAGAAAAATACATGTTAATTCTAAAATGATAACACAGAGAAATCAAACCAACAAAAAGGTCAAAAGTAAACAGTTTAACGTCTTATTATGATGGTTCACTGGAAGAGAGTACGGTGATAACTGAACTACCACACTTTCTTCAATATCACGTGTTCAGCATAACCCAAACACTGGCGCCATGCCTAACAACTATAATTTTTGGCATACTTTCCACTCATTCAGAGTAAGAACCACCTAACAGATCCTCACTAGTTCAACTACTTTCCACTCATTCAGAGTAAGAACCACCTAACAGATCCTCACTAGTTCAACTACATTCATTTTAAGAAAATGGCAGCAAAAAAAACAAATTGATTTTTTTTTTGGTTTCTTCTAGGTGCACAGTACCATACAGATCACCAACAGCTCATGAACAAACATATAGTTAACTGTAAAAAATTACGTACGCTTCTGGGTTATAGCCAATCGAGATGAAATTTTGCACCAGTTCTAGTAATTTGTTTCAGCGCTAATAAGTACTCTGTACTACAGACACTCTACAACATGTTCTAGATGCACATCTTTTGTTGTAAGCACCAACATTAAATGTGACCCTATGCATTCTAATTCAAATGGATGTCTTCTAAGAGAACATGCATTATTAGGCGCAGATATCCAGTAAGCAAGCTATACCATATTGTGCAATAAAATAACGAAGAACGCAACCTAGATTGTCACAATGGCACATAGAAACTTTGCAGCTCAGCACAAGTATACAACTGGTCCATTAGATAATTCTGGTTTAAGCAGGCTGTGATAACAAATATGCAAGCAAATTAAATCAGCTCATCATTTCACCACCAGTATACAGATACATTAAGTTTAAGCATTGTGACGCCTGCAAACCAATTGAAAACTAAGAACAGATTGCAGTCTCAAATGTCAAAAACTAGCCGTGCAAGAATAACTGATATCACAGACTTCAACAATTGCATCAGAATTCCTTTTTAGGATGGAAGCCATTATAACCGGGTGAAAGTTAACGGGTGAGGACAGGTAGAACCCAGAACTGAATAAGCACATGATTCACACCTCGTCTACATTAACTAGATACAGCATTATATGAGTGATTGTTCTAATCCCATCCCATACAACTACTGTAGCACCTAACAATCTTACAACATTAGATTCGGTGGTTATATCAGAGCAAAATTGAACTAACAAAAGGGAATATTATCACCGACACTTGTCTCCGAGTTCATGTCATGTAGTTCAGTAATGCCCATTCCAATCTGAGCTATCATAAAACCTACCAGATCGAGCACTAACTAAGCAAAGCTACCACGAGATCTGGTTTTGGAAGGGACGTCAGGTACCTTCTTAACAGAGGCGGACCAGGAGAGCGTGAGTCCGAGGAAGACGATGAAGAAGAAGGGGCCCCATAGATCCCAGTCCCTGAGCGCCTTGCCGGGGTCCTCGCGGTTGGGGTTGGGGAAGACGACGAGCTTGAGGTTGCTGACGATGCGCGCGAGGTCGCGCTTGACGGTGTCCCAGACGGGCTCGGTGAGCGTGTTGGGCGGCGCGCCGAAGCCGTCGGATGAGATGGCGATGGCGACGGAGGCGGGAGCGGGCGGGGCCTGGGGCACGAAGATGGGGACGGAGGAGGCCGGGAGGGGCGGCTTGGAGGGAGGAGGGGAGGAGGAGATGGGGATGGAGGCGCGCGGCGGGGAGGGCGGCCGCGCGGGAGGACGGTGGCGGAGGGCGCGGGCGCGTCGTACATGAGGCTCTCGATCTCGTCCATGTCCGACTGCGCGGAGGACGCGTTGAGCGGGATCGTGTCCCCGTAGTTGTGCGACATGGCGGCGTCGGCGGCGAGGTGGATCTGGGGGGGGAGGTGGGAGATCTCGCGCCCTCGCGGGGGTGTGGTGCCGGCCGGCCTGCTTTGCTTGCTGCGGTGGGGTTGGGGACGACGGAGGTCACGTGACTCCGAGAGGGCGTTGCCTTCGGATAGGGCTGGACCTGAAGCTCGAGGCTCGGCTCGGCTCGAAGGTGGTGCAAGCGAAGCCTTGACCTTCCGGACAAGACTCGAGGCTCGACGAGCCGGTTCGGTGAAGCTCGCAAGTCAGCTAGAAGGCTCGATGAAATAAAAAAAATTGACATGGTCTTCGCAAAAAATGTAACATTTGGCAATTGTAATCAGCTGAGTTGTAATTTGTTTTGTAGTGGGACCCATGAAAGAGGAGGCCCAAAAGAATTTCCGACTCCGTCCCTGTCTAGTACGAGTAGTACTACTTGTCTAGGCTAGCCTAGTGTTCCAGCTCGTGTATATTGATCTTCTTTTTTTTTTTGCGATTCAATAACTTCCATTCACTTACACAGCCACCTCCCCGGAGGCTACGCATCAACAGGCCGACGAAACGGTGGCTGGAGCAGCGGCGTTCGGGGACGAGTGCTCCGATGAGGAGGCTGACCCCGTCATCCGGAACCTGAACCTAATCAGCAGGCGGAACCTGATGACGCCGGAGTGGGTCGAGAACAAGAAGAAGCTTCACTACGAGCACCACGCCCTCCTCAACAGCGTCTACGACGCCATGAAGAACGGAGAGATCGACTCCGACGACGATGAGGAAGCACCGGCCGAACTGCTCTGGGAATCCGTCGACTTAAGGGGCCTCAACACAGCCGACGGCGTGGAGGCCGTCGCCGTGTACCCCGAGTGTGTCCAACCCCGTAGATCCCGCCCAGAAGAAGAGGAGAAAGACAAGCACCACGACGTCGCTGTGGAATCCTCTATCTAAGAGAAGCACATGTCCCGCGGTGCAATTTATTGCTTGCCATTGTACTACCATCGATGTTTTCAACCAATGCTGTTATCTATCTATACCGACACCGACCTTGTAGTGTTCAGTCCAAAGTTATTCTGTCCGTTACTAAATATACAAAGAAAAAGAGTGGAGGAGATGGGGAAGGGATAAGGTAGAGATAGGATTTTTCAAGATTGGGCAGAAAATTTTGAAATGCGCGGCAACTATTTTAGAGATGGATAACTTTCTTAATCGGTTGAGATAGGTCCATATTACAGATGGTTGTAATTAAAAGCTGACTTCTGTAGTATTAGAGACGTGTGCAAAATTTTAACCGACAGAGATTCAGACGGCCAATGTTTTTTTGGGTTTAACCGGTTCTAAATCCCCTCTACAATGTGAGATTTTGTACTAGTACCTATACCCCAAATTAATCTTAATAGGATGGGTAAGTTAGGATGACTGCATGTATAACTCACAATGGGTAGCTTCCGAGTCGAAAAAAGTTGTCGAAACATATCAATATATAATTTAATTTTGTAGGTCTCATCATGACTAGCCCTACAGTGAAAATGTATCATAAATCGGATAAATAGCTAAAGCTGCAAAACCTTTTGAATTTACAAATTTCACATTTAATGACTGTGCGAACATTTTGTTTGTTTGCTGTTCGGTCTCACGAGTAGGCCCGGTCCCTCACTCTGCTCAGTGCTCACTGCTCCCGATCCCCTTCCTCCACTCTCCCACTCTTCAGAAGAAATCCCCAACCCTAGCCCCTCGCACCACCACGGCGGCCATGGCCTCGCCGGCGCCGGCGACCATCCCCGAGGATCTCCTTCTCGAGATCTTCCTCCGCCTGCCCACCGTGGCCGCGCTCGCCCGGGCCGCCGCCGCGTGCACCTCCTTCCGCCACCTCATCAAAGGCCGCGCCTTCCGCCGCCGCTTCCGCTCGCTGCACCGGCCTCCCCTCCTCGGCTTCATGGACGCGTACGGCTTCCACCCCCGACGCGCCGCACCCCTCCGCCCCGCTCGCGCGCGCGCTCGCCCCCCGCGCCGAGGATTTCTCCTTCGTCCCGCCCGTCGTCGTCTCCTCGGCTTCCTACTCCTCTTCAGCTTCGTATACAACTTGCAGCATCCCCTCCGGGCTCAAACCCGGCGACGATGGGCTCCCCGCTGGCGCCCCCGCGACGCCCGCGACGGCCGCGTCCTCCTCGACTGGGTCTGCCCCCGCCTCCGCACTATCTACAAGTGGGGCGACCACGAGGACGGCTCCGATGTGAGTCTCCTCATGGACTGCACCGAGCTCACCGGCTACGGCGCCGACGACCAGTCCACATGGAAGAAGCGTGAGCGCTGCAACGCAGCCGACTTCCACCTCGCCGTCTGCGACCCCTTGTCCCACACATACGAGCTGCTTCCCACCATACCCGAGGACATGGCCGCCTGGCCGGAGGACTGCCTGTTCGAGTTCGTGCCCATGCTCGCTCCCGCCGCCGCCGCCCAGGGTGAGGAGTCCTTCAAGGTGACATGCCTCGCAAGATACGAGACAAAGCTCGCCCTCTTTGTCTTCATGGCCACAACTAGGCAATGGCGCATGGCCACATTTCCCATCTTGGCTCATGATGGCTGCTTGTCCAGCTTCGACTGCGTGCATGGCTGCTTCTACTGGACAAACCCTCGGGAGTGGAGCGACTACCTGCTTGTGCTGGACACGCGCACTATGAGGTTTTCATATGTACCTCTTCTCACAGGCTACCATGTGCGGCTCAGAGATCTGCCTCATGACCAGAGCATTGCCGATCCGCGTCTGAGTGCTGTTGTTGTGGGCAGAGAAGGAGCCATTGAGATGTTTTGTCTTGTCGGTCAAAACGGATCGTTTGCTTTCCACCATACATCTCTGCACAACGATTCCCAGGAATGGAAGTTGGAGAAGATCATACCGCTGCCTGGCCACTATAAGTACTACTCTATTTCTACAGTCGGTGCAGCCGAGGGATTCTTGTTCTTTCAAGGCGCTCCAGAAGACATTAATATTCAGATTGTTGATTGTTACTCACTGGAAGTCAAGACTTATGAAATCACCAAGGTCTGTAGCAAGATGGAGTTCTTGTTCAATCCCAGACACGCAATCCCGTTCTGTAGTTTCCCACCATTGCTATCCGAACCATCTAACTGATCAAGGGGTAAAGTTTGCTAGCTCCCGTGTTTATCTGGACAAAAATGACTCCTTCTGTTACATTCTTAGGAGAACAAATGGCTTTCTGGTTTGCAACTTCATGTAGTACATCTTTGGTCGTTCTTAGTATGTGAATGCCTTGAGTTTTCTGTTCATGAGACTCTTTATCTATCATGACGTGTTTTCAAGCACATTGAATTAACACATTAGGCTGTCCGCTAATTTTTGTGTATGTTGCTTCTAAACTTCAGTATGATGGCTCTGTGATATTTGCGGATTTCTCCTAAGAAGTTTTAAGCATGGTTGTGTAGAAATTAATTGTTGGTATATTGAAGCTGACAACCTTGTCAACTAGATAGGGAAGGTAGTCAGTTTATGGTTTGCATGTTCAACATTTGTATGTGATTGGGATGGTCAATAAAGAAAAGGATTTCGTGCTAGTTTCGAAAACTAATTCTTATATTGTTCCGGATATCTAAGGAGAGAAAATGGCTTTTGGGCTTGGAACTTCATATATTTCATCTTTAGTCATGCTTGGTATTGACACATCATCCACTTAAGTGAACCAACTATGTTCAAAACAAGAATGTTCCGTGACCAGTGAGCTAATGTTTGATGACATCGGGTCTTCTATTCATGATTACTCTTTATTTTTAACATGTTAATGCTTGAAAACATGCACATCGAGTTCATTTACGAGTAAGTTGATGTTTGACCTTGAGTCCTCCATTAACGAGTGCTCTTTATTTGCACTATGTTCTATTTTCAAGCACATAGAGGTCATATGTTACCGTCTGCTAATTTTTGTGTATATTGCTTCCAAACTGCAGTAAGATGGCTCTGTGATTTTTTTCAAAGCACGAATAATGCGCCGTCATTCTTAAGCTATTGCAGTTTGGCACCTGCCTGCTTGCTAAGAAACTGGGATAACAAAGATTTCTATCGAACCCACGGCTGCTGCTTCAAACATCTTACCTAAATTTATGTATGCAGGTCTGAACTGGCTTCCTTCTGTGTCTTGCTTGGAGGATGATCAAAACGATGGTGCTGCAAATCTGCTAGTTAGATGTAGTACTTGCCTACTTGGACTTTCGTATTATTAGTGTCATGAGGAACTAGTCATGCATCGTGTAGCTTGATGTATTTCCGAATTTAAGCATATGTATGTAAGCAGGATATTCTGCTAGCAAGTTGACTTTGTCCAACACTGCCGTCTAGACTCATACCGTTTCTTGTGCTGGAAGATTGGCTAGACTATTGTTCTGACGGCCTCTTTTTATCCCTCTCATTATTCTAAGATGCTCTGTGTGTACCTGAGTACTAGATTTTCTCTGCATGAATGAATGGGTGAGTTGATTTTTGTACTAAGATGTTTCCAGTTAGTTCACCTGTAAATGCATGATTTGGTTTCTTATTTGGCTATCTGCAAATAGATGGCTCCATTCCATATACACCTGATGCATACAATCAGCCAAACAGGTTGTTCATGCATATCCTGATGCATGCGACATTTCATTGAAAAGAATCAGAGCATCAGGTTTCATATCAATGTACTCAGATTTAAGTTTTTTGTTCTTGAGGGAATACTCAGATTTAAGTTGAGACTAGAGTAGAGCATTTGGTTTGCATGTGTTTTGTACCGTCCGTGACTGGAAAGTGACCTCGCAAGCACACTTGTAAAGTTTAGTGACTGGATTTTCTGTTTTGCAAGTTGAGACTAGAGTAGAGCATTTGGTTTGCATGTGTTTTCTATGTGCAGTACAAGCCTGGGTTTGTGACAAAGCACATGCTCAGATGAAGTCAACCGACGAATAAAGGGAGTATAGTTTTTTTACCTCCGACTTTACAAAGTGGCAGTATCAGGTTGAAGAGATGAATGCGTACAATAATTCATAGCAACCCAAATACAAGTACCCATCAGCAAAACCTATGGAGTACGAATTCAAATGGAGAATTTATTAACAATGTACAGCAGAGCTACAACACGCCCTTATTTGTGATATTAATTCACACCAGGAGAGGGATAGTGAACTGTTAGCCCCATGGGCGATGCACCAGAATTTATTTCACTCCCCCAACTTTTACAAGACACCGATTTCTGTTTCCTAGCCACACAAACAAATAAACAAATAAATTGAGATGATATCTACACTATGGACAACTATGTATATACCTTACATACGAATATTTCTGATAAATAATACGACGGCCTGTCCCCCCTAAAAAAACTCGTACTAGTTAACTATCCGTAGTCGAAACCCTAGCCATACGTCCCCACGCCGCCGTCGCCCTCGCCGTGTCCGTCTCCGTCTAGCAATCATGGAAGGCTTTGCAGCCTTCCGCGGAAGGATCAGAACCTGCGAAGGCAAGAAAACCACCATCAAGTCGTTTCCGAGTGATGTGACGCCCAATCCTTTCAGTCCTCGCGTATTGTACATGCTCGAGCACTTGGACAAGGAGAAGATCAATGCCATCAGGAACCGCGTGAACCGTGGAGAAATTACGGGTGATGAAATGATGAAGCTCTTTAAGGAGGTGCGTTGAATTGCTTTTCTTGTCTTCTCTTTCTCTCGTTCATATTTCAGTTCGTCGATTGAGCACCTTTTATTGTATGTGTTCTCCCATCCATTTGTCTAGCTAGATCTCTTTCCTATGTTCATGTTCGTGTTGACGAGAAACATGTGATCTGTTGCATTGCATGCATGCGCTCTATTCTTCTTTCCCATCCTCAGGTTGTACTTATAATCAGTTCAGTTTTAAAACATGCTCCCAGCTCCCTTAACATCTATGAAGTATTTACTATTAAGGTAATGGACGCTTGCGCACCACCACTCGAGGAGGAGGAGGAGGGCATGGCGGACGAGGACAGTGATGAGGACGAAGAGAATGGAGAGATGGGGATCATGGTACTAATTCAATCCATATTGTGTTGGCCTAATTCAGCCTTGCAGTCTTAGATTAGTAACTGTATATATCTAATATGTACATTATCTACGTCTTTTCAGCAGCAGCTGGGTGATAAGGAGAAACCTAGTATCATGAAACGGCCACAGTCGTCCCCCGTTGAAAGCGAGCTGGAAAGCAAGAAACCAAGAGTCGCGAAGGCTTAGGCTCCCAAGGAGGGGATCCTGATCAGGCTGCAGAGATATAGAATTCCTCTTGGTTCGGACTTATATTTGAACCCTTAAAATCAGGTTTCTTGAATTTTCAGTAAACCTGCACATTTCAGCCTTTCTAGTTTCTACTCCCTCCTATCAAAATATAAGATGTTTTAGGATCAACATGTACCTAGACATGTTATAATGCAAGATTCATGTGAATAGTCGAGAATAGTAGAACATTGCAGTTTGTACTTTCTAAAACGATTTGAGTTTACTTTTTTTTTTAATTCGAAACATGCAGGAGAGCTGCATGTGGTATATAAGATAGAAGAGGTTCAGGTCAGAAGAGACCTTAGTACAGCGACCCAAAACACAAAAACAACCAGAAACGACCTACAGCAAGAAAAAGGACACGACCGGGGAAACTTTACAAAACGACTACCGAAAGACTAAGCGACCCTTGCTGCCAAACGCCCATTGCAGAGCCTCGAATTTGATGTTTTGAACCAGAGTTTCCATAGGCTTGAATACTTTGTCGAACACCCTCTTGTTTCTTTCACACCAGACTGTCCAGGTAACCAACATGAAGATGGCAAGGAATTTTTTCCGATCATTCCCTTGAAGTCTTCTCTCGTTGTTGAGCCACCATCTGTTCAGTGAGGTGCTTGACCGTGGTTTGATGCTGCATAAACCGGCCCATGCCAACACGGTGCACCAAAGAATGTTGATGACCACACATCCCATGAACAAGTGTTTGACGGTCTCATTCTCCGTGTTGCAGAAGATGCACTTTGGATTATGGGGGAGGCCTCTCTTAGCCAACCTATCTGCAGTCCAGACTCGCCTTCTAGACAACAACCATGCGAAAAACTTGATCTTGAGCGGAGCTCTGGACTCCCAAATTGCCTTGGCGGCCCCACAGTCCCTGTTGGCAGCGAAGTGGGCAGCATAGACCGACTTTGTAGTGTAGCTACCGTTGGACTCCCAAGTCCAAGTCCAGACGTCCTCGTAGTCAGGGTTTAAAATAATCGACCTTGTTTCTTCCCAAAGAGCGACCGCCTGCAAGAAAGTTTGGATGTTTATCGGCTTCTTGATGTCTTTGATCCAGTTGCACTCTGGAAGGCCTTCCGCAACCGTTCTAGTTGCTCTGATTGTGGGATTTACGGCGTGAAAAACTTCCGGAGCTATGTTCTCCACCGAGTGACCCAAAACCCAGTTATCCGTCCAGAAAAAGGTCTTTCCCCCGTCTCCAAGTTCCACCCGGGCTGCAGCATTGAACAAGTGTCTAATTTTCTCATCAACCGGTGTCATCAAAGGACTCCAAGCCTTGTCAGCTGTTCTAGCATTCCAAGCCCAGCTCACTTGGAGTGCGGAGTGCATGATCTCAAGATCCAAGATACCAAGTCCTCCTGTAGGCTTCGGTTTGCACACAAAGGGCCAAGCGACCAAGCAGTGACCTCCGCTGACCGTCTCTGTTCCCTTCCACAAAAACGCCCTGCGAATTTTATCAATTGCTTTGAAGAACCATGGTGGGGGGTTTAGCGACATGAGGTGAAAGATTGCCATTGCCGACAATACTGATTGAACTAGAATTAGCCTTCCCCCTTGTGACAACATGTGAGTTTTCCATGCAGCAAGCCTGCTCTTGATCTTATCGAGCAAGGCTTGAAAATCTTCTTTCCGGGCTTTTCTGAAGTGAAGCGGCAGTCCCAAATATTTGATAGGTAGATGGTCTATCTTGCAAGCGAGAATTGCACTGATTTCAGCCACTCTATCCGGGTCACACGTGATAGGAGTGATGCTGCTCTTTGATAGATTGCAGCGCAGACCGGAAGCACCTCCAAAAGCCTCTAGCAAAAATCTGATTGTATTTGCATCCTGAGTGGATGGACTCATGAAGAGAATAACATCATCCGCGTATACCGAAAGCTGCTGCGGAATATCTTGCCTCTCGTGTACAGGAGAAAGAAGCCCCTCCTCTTCGGCCTTGGAGAAAAGCAAGCTGAGTGCATCCATGACAAGAATGAAGAGCATTGGGGAGAGCGCATCACCTTGTCGAAGTCCACGAGCGTGCCAAATTGTGGGACCGGGATTTCCATTAAGCAAAATGCTAGTGGAGGCGGATGAGAGCAACAAGATGATCCAAGAAATCCATTTACGACCAAAGCCTTTTTTCCTGAGAACTTCAAGCAGAAACTGCCATGCCACGGTGTCAAACGCTTTAGCAATGTCGAGTTTCAGTAGAACAGATTGGCATCTTTTATTTCTCAAAAATTGATTGATTCCTTAACCAACTTGAAGTTGTCATGCAAAGAACGACCTTTCAAGAAAGCCCCTTGATTTTTTCCGACTAACAAGGGTAGAGCAGCCGCCAAACGTCGAGCGAGAACCTTGGGAAAAATCTTTGCTAGGCTATGAACAAGGCAAATAGGTCGGAAGTCTCCTGGTTCGCTTGCTCCGGGCTTTTTAGGCAGCAAGACGGTGAAAGCGTTGTTGACTCGCTCAAAAAAACGACCATCAGAATTGTGGAAGGCTTTGAACTCATCTAGCAGATCATGTTTGATCGTGTGCCAACACGTTTGGTAAAAAAGTGTGGTGAAGCCATCAGTGCCTGGGGCCTTTTCCTTGGGCATGTCTTTCAAAGCCTCCCAAATCTCCTCCTCTGTGAAAACAGCGTCCAAGGCACTCAAGTCGATCTCATCCATGCCTATGAAATCCAAATTAAGCTGCGAAGTTCTAACCGTGGGCACTCCCAGCCGATTTTTGTAGTGCTCGAAGAGAGTGTTCTGAATATCTTCTTGAGAGGAAATGATCTGATCTCCATCATTCAGTCTACCAATATAATTCTTTCTTCTTCTATGGCTGGCATGCAAGTGAAATAAACTGGTATTGGCATCACCCTCGGCCAACCACAATTGTCTTGATCTCTGCCTCGCCATGGTTCTTTCCACCACGCAGAGCCCTTTTAATTTCTTTTTCAGCTCTCTCCTTAACCATCTTTCCTGGAAGGAGAGGGTACAACGGTCCTCCGCTTGGTCAAGGCAGCCTATGATGGTGTTAGCCCAAACGATTTGCTCTTTAACTTCTCCAAATTTCTTAGCGCTCCAGCTTTGTAAAGCTCTTGCCGTTCTCTGCAACTTTCCATTAAAGACTGCAATGGCATTTCCTTTGATCTGTTTCTCGGAATTATTCCAAGCCTCAGCAACTACTTCTTTGAAACCATCCTTCCGCACCCAAAAAGATTCAAATCTGAACCTCCTGCATTTGTGGGTTTGAAGAGACGTGGAGAGGAGTAGGGGCAGTGATCCGAGATTCCGGAAGAAACCCCTTGCAAAAAACATTTGGGGAAAAGCGTGTGCCACTCCACCGACCCAAGGACCCTGTCAATGCGACTTAGTGTGCTGTTTTGCCTGTCGTTAGACCAAGTGAACGCACGACCATTTAGAGCAACATCGTTTAGCATGAGATCATCCACCACTTTCCGAAATTTACCCATCATCCGTCTATTGAGGTTCCTATTACTTTTGTCCTGAGCATTGAGAATGAGGTTGAAGTCCCCCATGACAGCCCAAGGTCCTGAGCATACAGCTCTCGTGCTCTTGATTTCCTCGAGGAACAGAATTTTATCCGGCTCATCTTGAGGACCATACACTGAAGAAACCCAAAACGAATCAAAAGCCTCATGCTTGATTTGGACTGAAACGATTTGAGTTTACAGTTTGGACGAAGGAGGTGGGGTAGCATCTGTTCTAAGTTAAGATGAACAGAACAGATGAGTTTGGATATATAAGAATTAGCTAACCCACATAATGAAGCAAATGTAGACAGTAAAAATAGAAAATAGAACATGGTTGTAAGGTAATAGTTTCTTTACCTTCGACTTTACAAAATAGCAGTATGAAACTACAGTACTGGGTGGCAAAAAAAAAAAAAAACAGCGAGTCCCCTCAGTCTCGTCCTGTCGCTCCCGCCGGCGACGGGGCGAACCCTAGCCACCGCCGCTTCCCAGTCCCTCCTCCTCACTCCCTCCTCCCCCGCCGTCGCCGGAGGGCGCCGCCCGGGTCGGCGGCGGCGGGCTCTACTTCTCCCTCGCGCGGCCGGGCGGCGCGGGCCACAGCGGTCGGTGGGGGCGCCGCGCTGGGCGAGTGGGCGCGGCGGCGTGGGGGCTTCGTGGTGGTGGTGGGTGTGGGGTGCGTGTGTGCGTTGTGTGTGTCCTCACCTTGGTGCGCCTTGGTTTCCTCCCATCTCTCCTCGCTGAGCACGGCGCCATCGCCGTCTGTGGGTGTGCGCCGCCTCTACGACGGCTGGCCGGCCGCGCTGCCGCCGGCGGTCGGCCGTGCCTGGCGGTGGTGCCCTGCTGGGTACCGCCGTGTCGATGCTAGATCCAGAGCCCGTTGGGCCGGATCTGGGCCGGGCTGGGCCGCCCGTTTTTTCTGTCCCTGCTCGGTGCAGTGGATGCAGGGGTGTGCCTCTCCGAGGTCTGTCCTTTGTGGACTTGCCGAAGTTGCCCGGTTCGATCTGCCGGAGTTGCCCCGGTCTCCATGGTGTTTACCATGAGGCTCCAGATTCCGATCTGGGCTGGGGCGGTCCGGGCCAAACAGACATACCCGTGGGCTAGGTTTCGGTCCGTCGTGTTCTTTCCGGTGCTCTTAGCACCGTGTCCCGAGGTTCAGAGGCCGGTGGCTGCGTCTTTTGTCCTCTTCGCGTCCTCATGGCGGCAGCCGTCGTTTGGTTTTGGAGGGTCTCGGTGAAAACCGTGAAATGGTTGCGACCATTGCTGGCGATGACAACACCTCCGGTGTCGTTCCCCTTGTTGAAGGCATCGCTGTGAAGACAATTCCTCTTTCTAAACGGCCGTACTCCGCCTCCCCGACCCACTTTGCTTTCCCTGGCGTGTCCGTTCGTTGAAGACTTCCCTTGGTATCATGGGGCCTCGGCGAAAGCTCTGCCATACTTGTATCTGCCGGCAACGACGACGTTTTGAGCGCCGTTCGCCTTCTTGGAGGCGTTGCTGCAAGCCCTCCCCTTTGGATTGCCCCTTCCCAAATGGCATGTTGTGACAAAGGCGGTGATGGTGCGGTGGAGGTTTCGTTTGGGTGGACATCTCCGACGTGGGTGGACATCTCCGACGTCGTCTCCGTGCAACAGAAGACATGGTGCCGCCTTCGGATCAAGCATGCTTAGTTTAGCTTGGTTTTACACCATGTTTGTTTTCTCTGTTGTTGTGAGGTGTGAGTGTGTGGTGTTCGTCGTTGGTGTTGTTGTAAGTTGTAACCTTAACCGGTTGTTGGCTTCATTAATTCAAAGCCAGGCTCCTCTCGAGCCTTCCGTCTAAATATCCAGGTAGCATTTGACTCTCTCAGGTTGCAAGGTTGAATAGATGAATGTGTACAATAATTCATAGCAACTCAAATTATAACAACCCATCAGCAAACCATATGTAGCATGAATTTAAACGGAAAATTTCTTGACCATGTACAACAGAGTTACAACACGCCCTTATTTGTGCTATTCACACCAGAAAAAAGAGAGAGGACTATTGGCCATGGGTGATGCACCAGAATTTATTTCACTCGCCCAACTTATACAAGATACCCATTTCCGTTTCCTAGTCACACAAATAAATAAATAAATAAATAAATGAGCTGATATCTACACTATGGACATTTAAGAATTGAACGGGATACAACACTTCTCAAGATATCGAGAAAGCATTTGCAACAGGTCTAGCTGTTCTTCCTCTACAGGCATGGCTGGTGGAGTAACTGGAAGTTCTGAAGGCAGATGTTGGTGAAACGAATCTACAGCAGCTGCAACACCGTCTTCATTCCCTATAGCTATTGCCAATTCCATTGATCGTGATTTCACCTTCATCAAAGTACCATGAACGGATCAGTTAACACAATATTGCATCTGCTCATTACCAACTATGTGTTTATTATCATAAGATTGACAGATTAAAATGTCCCTGTTTAAAAAAATAATGGCCTATACTTCCCTATGTAGCGAAATATGACAAATGAACATATCATAAATGACCAGAAACAGAAGAACAGAACAAGAGAACGAAAAGTAGTACTACCTCAGGATCAAGCATGAATCTTATTGCATTTGAAAGTGCCTCCGTAGTAAGCTCTGTTACACGAATAGGTGCAGGACCCACACCACGTGCATGAATTAACTCGCCCCAGAAGAACTGATCGCCAAAAAAAGGCACTATGGTGGTTGGACACTGTTAAGAGCATGAACAGAATTCAGGACATTCACAAAAAAAATTGATAGTGAAAGGTAAGGAAATATAAGTTGCTTAGTGCATTTGAAGTCCTGTACATCGAGGATGCCATGCATAACAAGCATCAGAATCATGAGTGTTATAGTTCTGCAGATTATGTTGTCAGCTGAACCTTTCAATATGGATGTTAGGTGCTCTGGTTTTGTTCCAGTAGTGACTGGTGAGTACCATGTTTAGTGCTAAAACATATGAAAGGTATCATGTGCTAAGACATCTTATGTTCTTTCAACCTCTATCAGTAGTGCAGACTAGTAGGCTAGTAGCTTACCCCAGCTATCAGGCCTGCAGCTGTGGTACCTGCTCCACCATGATGCACCTGGTAAACAAACATACAACCTGATCGGTAAATTGTGTGCATCAGCAGAAGTGCAATACATTTTCCGAAAATAGTTTCAGAAATTCTGTTTATTCACATAACTGATATTTCTGGCTAAGTGGCTATACCATGATACCATCCAATGTATTGCTGATTGGAGGTTTGCAGTATTAAACAATTTTATAATTATTTACACAAGTCCTTGCCATGAAATTGTTATAGCACATACAGGAAGTGGAAAGGTCATGGTTGGTCATGGTTAGACAGAAAAAGAAAACTTCTCATTGACTGCATGATTTCATCCATTAGACACTCTCCAGCAGACCAAATAATTGTAAGCAAGAAAGAGTGATGATGTTAAAAAATTAATGAGCTGCCTGCATGATACTAATTTTGACTTCTGAGTTCTGACATGTAGATTTTTTTCCTTCATAATTTTTTTTGTTTGACATCACAAGAATGCATGATATTAAGTATCCTGCAGGTATCACTTCATGTATTTCCTGCAAGTAAGCAAATGGTGGTGTTCAAATAGTAAACTCACTACTGCAGTACAGCGAGAAAACAGCCAGTCATGAGGGCAATCATCCAAAATGAAGACGTCGACCGGAACATCTGAAACTGCAGGCGCAAATTGCACAAATAAATAACATGGCATATGGAAGAAATGTGGACTAATAGTAAAAAAATTCTACCTTCATAAATTTAAAAAGCATCAGTCTACAACAGCAATGCTATAGAAGAGCGCCCATATGTTTAATTACACACTACTCTCATGCTACAGAATATATGGCATGCGCAATACAAAGATTGATTGTCCCCAAATTTTGAAATTGATTAATAAGTACTTACAACTTCCAAGATCACCCCAACCACGGCTAATGATTCCTCTCTGTCCTGTTTCTCTTAATGCATCCAAAATGATAGTAGTGACCTTTTTTCATCATCAATAGGCTTCAAACACAAAATAAACACACATAATAAGAATAAGATATTTATACTCACATAAAAAGCAGAAAAAAAGATTGGAAATATCTATTAACCCATTTTAACTTTGGGACGATGACAATAAACCAGAAATGGACCTGCTGCTGTGATGAGCAGATAATTTAGTACGTTTACTTTGCTGTTATGAGCAGATATCATCCTTCCTAAAACTAAGTAAAAGATATAACTATATATCTTCGATGATATATACTATGTTTACTATGCGGAAAAGGATGACAGGTATTTGAATTGCGATTAAGAATTGTGAAATCACACTCATGAAACATAACTACACTTCAAGCCTTCAAGGAACCAAAGAAACAGGGCCTAACTTTTATGGTAGAAAAAATGTGATACAGGGGTACCACAAGATATGTGTTACAGTCAGAATTGCTTAAATGTAATAGCAAATGAGGTAAATGACAAGGTTATTGAACTGTTTTATAATCATCTGTTCGTACCATGCTACCAAAACCAATGTATATGGGTTTGGACCCTTGTTCAAGCCACTGTGAAAGCTCTGGTGGTGGTTCATACTTCGTGCCAAGATTCAAGAAACAGTATCCCACGACATCCACTAGAGAACCCCAGTCTGCAGAGAAGAATGTAGTTAGTACTGCCAATATAAATCGGATTATTAAAGCATCAAATTTACAATGAAATGCTGTTTGCATCAGTTAGAGGAACAAATGACTAATCTAACATATAATATTTTTTATGTAAACAATAGGAAGGACCCTACTGAAATATATTACTGATAATACAATAATTAACAACATTAAGAATGATCAGGATACCCTTTGGTTTCGGCATAAGGTGAGGACTCCACATGTATCCTGTAGGTAAATGCGATATGGATCCATGGTATGTACTGAAGTAAGCAATGGGAGACAAGTTTAACTTCTTTCTGAAATCATTTATGAATCCTCTGGTGCCCCACCAGATTATTAGATCCACAATAAGATAGGATAGCTGAATGCGAAGGGGGTAAATATGTCAGGATCTTAATATCCATGTCTTGAGTGGAAAATCGAGATAGAATTACTTCACCTTCATGTACACAAAAGTAAATTGCATGTGCACAATAGTGAAAAAGTTAAAGATTGTACCCTGTAGGTTGCGCTCTGAGGCGTTCGTGCCAATGGATGAGGGAACTCGTTAGTTGGCCTGCCTACAAATATTAGCAATTAGGAAAACATACATAATAGCTTCCCTTAAATAGTAAAACGTAAATATCAGTTCAAAATAGTAAATCATAAACATTTATTAAAATGCAAAGTGGTGTTTTACCTTTTACAGTATCGTTGAGTCAATCTATGTGGTACACTGGTATACAATTTCTAATGTGAATATATTACATTGTTAGCACAATAGCTCGAGATAATCTGACACGCATGAGAGAAATGCGAAATGCGTAGTGTCAGGTAAGTTCACGATTAGTCAATTTTGAGTATAGGTTACTTATAAGTTAGCTTGACAACTGTAGAAGAAAGGTATAACAATCAGATCAGAAATACATGTCCAGCAAGCGAAATTCTTGACTGAAACTATAGTTTATAAATAATAGTCCTAACAGCTGGACCTTCTCTGGGAGTCGACTAAGATAATTGTTGAAGTATTCTTAAGGGATGGAAAAAACTATTAAAAGTTATACAAGGAAACAGAAAGTAACTTTGATTATATTCTGGTGATATAATATCAAGCAGATCCAGAGGGATTTCATAGTAAGAAATAAGCGCCCACACATTTTAAGATTCACTTTGGCCATCAATTAGACCAATAATATATGAGCTATGTGCCACAAAATTATACCATTGGAATCTTTTTCAAAAGCAAATTCCATGGTAATACCTGTTTTAAGGCATACTCCTTTCGCCCCCAAATGGGTGACATATAAATTCAGTCCAAAAGTAAATCATTTCTAAGTTTGACCAAATATATAGACAGAAATATCAACTACTATATTGATCAAATATATTAGGCAAATATATCTTATGGTGGATCTATTGATTTTGATTTGGTATTATAAATCTTCATATTTTGTGTATATACCTGGTCAAACTTAGAAAGTGTTGACTTTTAAACTCGGTTTATACACACCTATTCGGGCGTGGAAGGAGTATAAATTAAATTTGGTTGGTCAAATTTATTATCAAAGTTGGACTTGAATGTGTGCGCCTTATAAACTGAAAAGATTCTAACACAACCAACTGCAACTGAGACACACATACAAAAAGCAACGTAAATGTTTTCATGGGATAAACATGACGACATATTTAAAACTGTGAAACGTTTCTGTGCTGGCGGAGTACAGACTTACGTCCATGGAAAAGTAAAGAAGATGTGCAGAGGTACCCCAAGTGCCTCAGCAATATGCAGATGTCCTGAAATAGTAGCAATATGCAAATTTTCAGTTACACCGTATGTACATGTTGAATGATGCACACGAAACCCATGCCAGAAAGGTAATTGATAGATGACCATTCAAATTCGTAGATGTTTGAACGAAAAATTAGTTCAGTCTTCAATGAAACGAGAAGATACACAACTAGAGAACAGCATCCAATCTGAGCTGATGCACATCTCATTTAACACATTGAAGCTGTTTTCCCATGTAGTAAATGTTTGTAGGATAATGGTCAGTTTGCACAAACTTTAAACCTGAGCAAGTAGCAAGGATTCGCACTGTTTACTTGTACTGTCAACACTGACTTGTATTCCTTTTGCGCCTTAATTTTTTTAAATATTTGTACTTCTTAATTGTGGCATTCATATGAAATATTAAAGATCTCAGGGTAAACGCATGAATCAAGAACTGTGCAGCAGACTTATTGGCTTTTAATGAATGTAAAATTCTATGTAGTTTCATTAATTTAGAATCCAGAATTGCTGTGTTATAACTTATAAGACAACCAAGTTTAATGTACGAAGTTGTATCTATGTTATGATTAAAATAGGGTAATTAGTCTACTTAAGAAGTTAGGAATCTGCACATATAACAAAACGATGATAAGTTCAAACAGGTAAGAATATCGAAGTTCAAAATGAATATCACTATACTCCATATATAAAAGTATATACTGCACCGTCTAGTCACACCATAAAACATAATTTACATGTACTTCGGTAACAGAGCATGTTGATTAAATTAGCAAAGGTTTATAGAAATGTTATCACGTGAAGGAGTGTAGTGACTAACAGACTCACCTAAAGCAGGAGGATTTGCTATTATTGCCTGAGCTCTGAAAGGTGTTCCAGTATCCAAATCAGGTTCTGTGCATGCAGGTAGAAGGGAGAAAATGATTTCCTTGACCTGCTTTCTTTGAATAGAAATCTCATTGGGTGCAACCATTAAAAATCCTTTGTTTTTTGTCATGTCTGCAGTTGAAAATGCACCCTTTACAAATCAAATGTGAGTATGTGCAAGCATTCTTATAAATTTAACTTGCTTAAGAATTGCATTTATTTTGTTTCTTAAAGAATAATGTTGTTTCATCGTTAAATAAAAGGTCGGATCATCATATGCAGTGTCATTCTAACAATATCCATAATATAACGGCAATAGACAGCAAACCATACACTGGGCCATAATACGGGGATCACCACCCAACGGGTAAAAATCAACACCAGCTGACTTCACAAAAGTACGAAAGTTGACATGAGATGCCAATCTAACATGGTGACCAAATTCCTGCGAAAATACCATTATTTTTTATTACAAGGAAGAACATATACTGAAGTATGTACATGCAACTATATAAGCTGGTAATCTAAAGTCAGTATGTTGCCGTCTGACAGCTATATATAAAAATGGAGGATACTGCTACATATATCTCTTCATCGTGTATACTCAAAAACTTGGAACAGAAGCAGAGATGTATGTTTCTTCTTCATAAACAGCTGCTGGGTAATTAAACCGAGCACAGCCAGAGTAGATGGTGCCAGATTAGTGACAAGCATGTAAGAACAACGGCTCATTTTTTCTTCTTTAATTATGACAAGTCAATGAGGCCGCTATTGAACTTCAGGGAGAAAATCTTATGCATGTAAATTAGTGCTAAAAAAATGTTGAACATGTCAAATTGTGGGCAGAACTGCAGATCAGTAAACAATCATCTAGCAGTAGGAGCATCTAAAGACTTCAAAGAATAGCAGACAGGCATCTGCTCGCTCATAATCTATACTGCTGGGCAGACAGTAATGATGCTAACATCTATAGATCCCAGAGAAATAATGATAAGAACTCCCAGTTAATTTGAGTACATACTAGAGAGGTATTGAAATATCATATGCATTTTCAGTAATGCCCGTCGTTGTTTGGGATCCATAACATGTGGTTGCAAGTTCACTTGCCTGAAGTCGTTTAGCTAATGCTATGAATGGCTGAACATCCCACGTGTTCCAACTACAAGCATAACAATCTTCAACTTTGGGACAGACTTGTTCAATCCAAATGTAACTTCTTCGCCATCACGTGGAACAGAACCAAAAGCATCAATCTCTGAGAGTTCTGAAGCAACTAGGGCACTTCGTGTCAAATCTACCTCCAGTGTACCATCTTTCTGGATCTTTACCAACTTCTCAACCATCTTCATCTGAAAGAGGAAACAGAAGGGTAGCTATAACACATAGTAAGACCAAACAGGCTAAAACCCAACATAGCATAGAACTTCAATATTTGAAGGTCCATTATGACATATGTATATGTCATTGTGTCCCTGAATAAGTACAACGGAAAGAAAAACCTAGCTATTTCAAGATACCATTTCCATTAGGATAGAGCATGGAAGTTTTGCTTCCTGGATGTTTACAAATCTTTTTCAACTAAAGCCAGTTGACCACATTGTGGTAAGCGGCATAGCAAACCCGCGTCAACCCATTTCCAGAGCCAACATAACTTGTGCACAGTAAAGAGGTAAAGTAGAGTAGATAGAGTGATAACTGCAGCTACATATCAGGCTGCTAAACACTGAAGAAGACTAGTATGCATCATCGCCAACTCTGAATATCATGAGGTCAATGAAACTACTGCATCAATTATAGATACATGCAAATTGACAATCTGACAGTGTGTCACCGTTTTCTAAGAGAAAATGTATCTTCATTTAATTAATGTGAAATGGCATAAAAAAGAGAGGTGTTAAAGTATGTACTTACCTTCTCATTCTCTGATAGCATATCCAGCGTGAGGTCGCACTTAAGCAGCCTATCGGAGTATGATCTTACAAAGGGATGGTCTTGCCCCTTAAAACGATGAGAAGTTGCAGTTGTGGATTTGCTATGCAAGAATCCTGTTGAAAGAACAGAATAAAAAAAATGATGTTTCAGACCAAAAATACACATACTGGACCAGCTATCATATTTTCTACTGTTCGCATTTTACCGGACAAAATGATTTTATTCAGAACGGCTTTATCAGTCGACTACCTGAAGCAATTGGAAACTAAATTGTAATTTAAACATCGACACGTGATTTCACATGGTGACCCGTAGTCTACGCTGCACGGATACCTTGCTCGGAGCTCGTGTCCGTGTCGGATACCGTATCTGATACCAATTCGGACACGATACCTCTTCGATACGTATTGGCAACATATCGGTAAATAAAGCATTTAAAAGAATTGGTGATACCCCTTGCAAGTCACAGGCGGCCAGCAGCACACTGCTTTCTCAGCCTCCTCTCTGATGCTCTCACCAAATGCAAATATAATTTATGTGATCACGTTGGCACCTCTAGCTACTACATGTATTTATTTATTTTAAAGACTATGAAAACGTATCCTCGTATCGACGCTTTTTCAAAATGTCGTATCTTCGTATCCGTATCGGCCCGATACCGATACACGTATCCGTATCGGTGCTGCATAGCCCGTAGTTCCTTTCGAACCATACTAACTTCTTTCAGGAGGAACTACAAGCACGATAACTTGATGCTATACATACTCCAGAATTGTAAAGAGAGGGCATGACTAGGATGGACC
Source organism: Poa pratensis (assembly GCA_947311845.1). Classification (NCBI taxonomy): domain Eukaryota; kingdom Viridiplantae; phylum Streptophyta; class Magnoliopsida; order Poales; family Poaceae; genus Poa; species Poa pratensis. Next base: position 26,931,726 of record CAMZMU010000027.1, read on the forward strand.
ATATAAAACAAACTAGTGATACCCAATCCATTAGTCCTCAGTAGCAGGACCGAAAAAGGAAGCAACCTGCACCACAAGGGTTCCCCGCATCGATCCTTGCATTGACACTGTGACTCGTAGTATTTCACACTCGGAGTCGGAGGTCAGCTTGGCTATACCACAAAACCGATCACATATTCACAATGGCAACGGGTGACACTGAGCTTGGCAGCTCAAGGTTCGACTCTACGAAACTCAACACGCTTAATGCCTCGACTAGATTCAGCGTTTCGTAAAATCCAAATAGCAGATTAATTACGCAGAACACGCTTAATGACCGTGAAACAAATCTGGAGAGCGAGCGAGCGAACCTTCCCGTAGCGCGGAGGGGAAGCCGTCGGCGTCGACCGATCCGGAGAACCTCTCGTCCATGGAGCTGAGCACGAACTCCCTGGTCCCCTCGGCGAAGGAGGAGGAGTAGCCCGCCCCATCCCGGCCCCCCTTCCTCCTCCGGAGGTCGCTGCTCCCCTCTCCCGACGCCGCCGCCGCCGGCTCGCTGTTCCGCCGCATGCCTCTCTGCCCGCCGCGCGGACGACGAAACGACGGGTTTGACAGCTACTGGCGCCCGCGGCACCGCGCTCGCATTGGCAGCCGCGCCGCCGGGAGACGGGGAGCGTGGCGAAGTGGGACGTTCAGCTGCGAGGCTGTCTGCCGGGATGCTGGCGGGGTTGACTCGCTGGCGAGAAGGTGGGAGGGAGGGAGGCGAAGGCGTTTGCTGCGCGGGCGAGGGAAGAAGGGCAGGTCGACGAGGATTTGACGGAGATTCCGATCCAGCGGTGGGTGAATGGAGTCAATGGGCGACTGTCTGGCCATCATGGTGTTTGCCTAGCAACGTGGCAGCGGAGCCTAAACAGACCGTACAACATGAGACGATTTTTTTTTTAGGGAATTCAACTGTTTCTGAAAACAATTAGCCGATGCTGAAACATGGTAAAACAGGGTTCAAAGTTGGACCCGTAGTGATGATGCGATTCTCAAATAGTTTTCCCATTTAATGGTCTCATGTTGCTAATGGTAATGATCCTTACATAGTTTTGCTTGTTTCTCCCGTCTAATGGCCATGTTGTTTTGCTATCTGCGGCTATAAGATGATTGTATGGATGGGATGGTTTTACGTATGTATGTTAATCGTCCTTGGAGTGACTAATTTACAAAATAGTCACCACATTAGTGGCCAGCTGGATGCATTATTTATCACTGCTTAGATTGTCATTAGCCAAACGAACATACTCTGCATTGAGATATAAGAACTCACAATATTTGCCGATTTTTTCTGATTTGTTGATGGTTCCCATAACTACCCGTAATCATTCGTGTGCTTGAACATATAAGAGTATCCATCAATTGCGATGCCAGAGTAGGCATACATTATTTGGGTCTTGAAATATACTTTTATTTCTTCGTGGCATGTCTCGACATAGTTACTCCTTCTGCTTATGCTTGTTTTCTGATATATATGCAGGTCTATTTCGGTTCATCAGATCCGGGACAAGGCCAACTACCAAGTCATAGGTGTCTGACCAACTATAGTGTTTCAATGTACTTAGCAAATCAGATGTGTGTATGGCACCTTCTGCCCTATAACTTTTGATAGAATGTATAAGAGTGAAATAATTGAACAAATTATAGCACCACTGCACCAACTTATACTTGTGTAACTATGCACGTATAGAAGACCTATCTATCTTCTTCTTTTTCAGAGATAGGGGTTTGCTATTCTCACGGATTGCTCATATTTATTTACCCCATTGAATAGTTTTTGCCTTGTTTCAGAGAAGACACGTGTCTTAGATTTTCCCATGTTAGTCGTAAAGTTAAGACATTATAAGGTAAGAATTTCCTTAGAGGTTAAATACTTAAATACCTTCTAGAGTATCAAAGTATCATTTTTTTACCACCAAAATATTATTTTAAAGTTAAGAGTAGTAACACCATTTTCTGTTGATTATTCATTTAACTGATGCCGTTATTGAAAACTTAATTACCAACTTAGTGTCAATTTGCGGTGAACTTCAAACCATGTGGACTCTAAGAATGATCATATATCAATCCATGGGAGTGTGAAATGGAAAAATATTGCAGCACGGATTTTCACATTTCATGAGCTCACAACTGCCATTTGGAACTTCAGACAATATTGCATAAAGATGAGGGAGTGTTTGGTTGCATATGTACTAAATGTTGTGTAGATAATGGTCTGCTAGTCTTTAGATTTTTTCTTGATACCCCAAGGTTTTACAAGATACAAATATATATTGAGGTTTTGACTGATCTAGCACAAATGTACACTTTTTTTTAGATCAAGTAACTTAATGATGATACTTACTCTTGTTTTTCTTTACTTCAATATATGTTTCTGGTGTGAACCCACTTGATAGTATTTTGGTCTCCAAGGAAATATAGAATGTTTGGTTGTTTTCTTCATTCTCAGTGTTTTGCATTATGCCCACCCAATCAGTTATTGTGTTGATGGTTAGCAATGCACTCTTGGTTATGGCTTTGTGCCATGATTGGGCCGCTATTGTATGGCGAGTAAACATCGCCATGTGGGGTGACCCCGACTCTACTGCATAATAGATATTCTTCTAGTACTTTGGTTTTCTTACTCCACCAGTTATCCTCTCTCCCGATCAGTGGTGGAGGACAGTCCAGATTTTGGTATGTCGAAGAAAAAGCATACACCATCCTTAATTACAATCATTATGGGGTGGGGGCAATTGCCCCCTCTGTCGTGGGTTTGTCACGTCAGGTGTCATAGATGACTTCGTAGGTGTGGGATTACGCGAGTCAAGCATCTCCGAGCTTGGGATCGCAGGAACAAAGATCAACACAGATTTACCCAGGTTCGGCCCCCTCAATGTGAGGTAAAAGACCTACTTCCTGCCTACCCTAGATTGGTATTGATATGATAATCGAGGTGTTACAATGGAGGCGATCCGATCTGGTACTCGCCGTATGAGCTAGGGTTTCAGGGCTTGACCCTCTCTAAGTCATGCGAGTCCTCTTTATATACACAGATGCTCGTCAGGTTACAAAAGAAACTTTCTCCACAAGGAATATACTATCCAGGACCTACTCGGAGTCTAACTCGCCTCCATGCCTTCTAGACTCTTCTCCTTGTGGCGGTACGATGTTGGGCTTGATCCCCTGTGGGCTTTTGTCCGTATGAGTAAAGTAAGTCGCACTAGGCCGCGGGTTAATCCAGAAAGTATTCCCCCGACATTAGCCCCCAAGTTTAGCTTGGATTTCGAGTGAAGGCTTCTTTGTCTTAACAAACCCTTGAGCCGCGCACATGAATTATCCCAGCTGAACTCCAATTTTCATATTTCCAATCTGTGACTTATAACTCTTCTTGGCGGCTTCAATAGCGCGACTTAACTTGCCTTGACGGTTGATTTTCAGATCTAAAACGTCTTCCGCGCCTGGGCTATTTATCCTGGCTCATCGTTTTTCCTAGCGTTCTGCATCAAGACTTGTATTACGCATCTGCCGCTCCTTTCCGCCGCTTCCGATCCCGTTTCTCGTACTCACAATCCATTGGTGTAGATCTCCATCAATCTGAGAAGATGTCTCGCCGCAAGTGCAACTGGGAAGGCTCGTGGGTCGACGAAGATTTCCTGGAATCCCTAACTGCACGGGGCCTTCTTCCGCCAAAAGATCAATTCAAATGGCGGGCGGCCGGTGAGGAGGTAATTCCCGACCCTCAACCAGGAGAAGTAGTGATATTCGCGGAGCATGTTGAGCGCGGGTTCAAGCCCCTAGGCTCTCTCTTCTTCTGCTCCTTGATGCAGCGGTTGGGTCTCCGCTTCCATAATATTGGCCCTAATTCGATGTTGCAAGTAAGCAACTTCCACGTCCTCTGCGAAGATTATCTGGGTATCCCGCCTTCAATAGATTTTTGGCTTGCTCTTTTCAATTGCAATAGCCAAAGGGAAACCACATATGGTCCCTTTCTCCAATGCGGCGCCATTTCCTTCCAACGCCGTAGGGGTAGTATTTTCCCAAAACTAACCCTTGCCAAGAAAATTAAGGATTGGCAAAGAACATTCTTCTATTGCAAAAACACTTCTCCCGAGGGTGAAATTCCCCTTCCTCTTTGGTCTCCTCTTCCCTTCGAGGCTACCGATGCTCTGTCTTCTAAATCTGATCCTTCTTCGTTGCCCTTTATTGAATCCCTTTTGGACAAGGTGAGGGCGCTGACACTCCATGGTCTTACTGGATTAGATCTCATATCTTGCTGGACTAAGTGGCGAATTCAGCCTGTGAGTCGCCGCTCGCGACTTATAATGGATTTCACTTGTCACGCAAATGATGTCGACCGTACTTGCCCTGAAGATTGGGACAAGGGGGAATGGATAAATTTCATTCGCCGAGTGACGGACGAGGATATCAACTCATACGATAACGTCGGGCTTGCTCCCTTCTGGGCTGAACACAAGCCTTTTGTGGTAATGTTTACTTGTCACCTGTTTCCTCCAAAATTCCTTCTCCAAAATTAATTATTTCTGACCCGAGTTCCTTTTCAGATCGACCCCTATTTCTGGGTTCTTCCTTCAGAGGACACTGACTTGAACCAAGAAACCGCGGCTGAGTCGTCAAAGCAAGCCGCAGCCTTTGGCGAAGATACAGTTATGCACGATATTGTCTCCGAGCCTGAGGGTAGCGCTTCTGAAGAGGAGCAACAAATGGCCGACGCTCTTCTGTCCTCGACTCCAAATACACCTTTCTTGGAACTTCCTGAGGTTCCTCGCAGGTCCTCAAAGCGTATTTTATGCAAGAGCTCAGAGGACCCCGCGCAGCCTGAGAAACGCCGCAAAGGCTTGGCGCTACTGGTAGAAACAAGAACTGCCAAATCTTTAAAACTTGCTGATCCCAACAAGGCTGCTTTCAATTTCGAGGCTGTTGTAAAGGACTGCTTCTCAATAAGCTCGGGTAGTTGTTTGCGACTTTCTCCTTTTCTTTTTGTGCTTGCGTATTCTTGGCAAAGAATTACTGATCACCACTTCTTTTCATACTTTGTAGATTCAGATTGCAAGGTTTATCTTCTCCCTCCTCTGGTTGCCTGATGAAAAGTATCCGTGTCGCCTCTGGGTATGGTTTGCCTTCTTTTCAATGTTACAGCTCTGCTAGGTCAGCTTATTGACCCATCAATATTTTGCAGGGCCATGGTTGAAGAGGATACCAAGTCAAATTCTCATGCCGCTTCTTCTCAGCCAGCTATGAGCGAGGGTGATGCTACTGATAAAAACGTGGGAAACAGCAATGGTGCGACTCATCCAAGACCATCCCTGGAGAAAGGTATTGCTGATGCGGCTCCTGCCACGACTCCAGTCGCAGCTCCATCCGCAACTCCTGCTGTTGGTAGGGTATCCACTGAAGATAGAATTCCAGCTCCAGGAAATAGTTCCAAGTCAATTGCGGATTCCATTATTGCTGCTGGAGATAAGCATGCTGCTCTGCTACGCGGCCTAGTTGAGCAATTTTCCTCAAGTCGCCAGGTACATATACCGTAGCCCCCAAGGATCAAAGTCTTGTGCCACTGCATGGGGTGTTGATTCTTTTCTTGGCTCCAAATCTCGAGCCCCCAAGTTCCTGGCTAGTTTACCCAATCATTTTTGCTCTGTTTATTTTCAGCTTGAACTGTCCTTACTTGATGCTTATGGATCAATAAAGGGTAAAGGCACTTCCATAGATCATCCTGAAGTGATGCGGTCTCCCCTGGAGCAGCATAATGAGGTCATTAGGGACCAGGCTCAGGAAATAAAATCTCTCAAAGGTCAACTCGACTCCTGTGAAGAGCAATTTAAAGAACTTGAAGCAGATATGCGGCAGCGACTCATGGAGAAAGACGAAGTCATTAAATCTTTGCGAGAAGGGCTGACTCTTAAATCTGAATTGATTGATCGTCTGAAGGGAGACCACGCAAAGGATCTCGCCGCGCGAGATGAAAAATATAACTTGTTGTTCAAAGCCTTTGAGGGTTTTGGCTCCATCGTCAAATCAGTCATCCTGCAGCTTGCTGGTTCGTCTTTTATTCCTTTAATCATATATATATTTTGGGTAGCCAGCGTGAGTCGGTGACTTGTTTCTTGTTTTTTATTTCTTGACATAGGGCCTGAGGCCCCAGTGTCCCGCTCCAACTTGAAGGATCAACTGGTATATCTGTCTGATTTCAGTCAGCGTTTCTTAAAGGTTACCAGGGAAGTCATGACGGTAATCTCTCCTGCGACTGATGGCCCAACATTGTCGGGGGGCTACCCCCGGGTAGGGTCAAGGCTTGGCATAAGCTGAGTTTAAAGGTGTGCCGAGGTACGGAAGGGGCCGACCTGTTTGGGCCTGGGAGTGTCCGGGCTTCATCTTGACCTGGAGAATATAAAGGCCGACCTATCTTGGCCCAGAGGGGTCCGAGGTATCCCGGTGGCATGGGCCGAGGTTCATAGTCCGAGCTATGATCAGCCGACCTAACTACCCCGGTGCTGTGATTTGTATTGTGAGTGCAGGAGAAGCTGTTGGAAGGAAGTAAGGTCCGACCTAGTAAAGATCTTAAGCGCAAGACCCGAGGTAAAGAGCCCGACACATCCGTGTCGGGCTAACCAAGGCAAGAAGCCGTAGGTCGGGCAGGAGTCAATGCTCCTGTCACTTCCCGCCTGACACGGGAGCGTCTGCCACGGAGCCTGGCAGAGGCGTGCCCCGGGTTCGGCGGGGCTGCACGTCTCTGACCGCTGACCACGCGAGATCCGGGGAAAAGGCTACGAGGTAGCTCAGCCAGGCTACGTCCTGTCTCAGTCAGAGGGGACATCCTAGCTCTAATGTGGTGATGCAGGGGATGGGCAGGCCATGTCCTGTCCCTGACAGGAGTACAATGATGACCAAGGCAGAGGCATGGCTACAGTGTTCAGCGAGGGGCATAACGGTAACTCGGCTGGCCTATATAATGGGCTTCAACCCCTCCTGCTTGGGGAGGAGAAACAAGACAGAGAGAGAGGCATCCATAAATCGACAGAGAGAAAGGAACCTCGGAATCCCCTGAGATACCTCGGTTCAAGCTCGGAGTTCCTTCTTCCCCCTTGTAGCTTCATCTTCTACCTCAAGTTCTCACCATTGTATCATCACAGCTCGAGGAGCAGCTTGTACTTGTCACCTTGAGCTATACACCGAGTAGGATAGTGCTGCAGTAGGGGTGTTACCTCCACAAGAGGGCCCCGAAGCAGGGTACATCGTGGTGTGCTTTGTGTTCTTGGTTTCTTGGTTTCTCGTTCGTGTTCTTGCGGTTTCTTGCGTGTTCTTGCTTGTGCACTTCTTGAGTGCATAAACCCTCCCCGGATTCCCCCAACGACCATTCGGCCCCATCTTAGCCATACCTATGGCATCTGCCGTGATCCCACCACGACAGTTGGCGCCCACCGTGGGGCAGATTGAGGCGTTGGAGGGAGTTTACATCCGGACGGGCTCAGGCGAGCGTGTTCTTTCCGGGCTTATCGCCAAGATCGGTGAGTTCACCTTCATCAGCGACAATGCGGGGTGTTTCGCCGGCAAGCCCTTCCCCGAGCATGGCTTCACCATGATGCTTGGCAGCTTCGTCACCTATGTTGCTGTCGAGGTTGTTCGCGAGTACCCGGAGCAGGTGCTCGTGGACGACGAAACTCCTCTCCTTGCGGCTTAGGTCGGCGTATCACTCGCCCCGAGAGCTGCGTGGAGGTGATGATGACCGGTCCGGTTGATGCCGCTGGCAAAGGAGATGCCAGCAAATCCAAGCCGGCCGAGGTTGCTAAGGTGAGATCTGCAAAGCCCAGGCTAGAGAAAGAGTTGCCTGGTACCCCCGAGGTGCAGGGCCGAGGTGCGACCCTAGTAGAGATAGGAGACACTGGCAGACCCAGTAAATCCAGGAGTGGATGTAGTAGTGACTGGCCGAGCTAGAGGCAAAGCGTGTCCTGTTGCAAAAGGAGGCTGTAGCAATGATGACAGCTAGAGATGAGTTCAATAGAGATATGCGTGAGTACAATGCAGCGAATGGCTTCACCCCGGTAGCAGTTGATACAAATAGGGGAGCCGAGGTGCGGCAGAGAGGCAAGGGGCTCAATGATGAGATAACAGGGAGGCTCGACCTACCACCTCGGCTAGGAGTGAGAGTCGCGTGTCGACTGGAAGGCCGGTATATAGTTCCCCTGCTAAGAACCTCAGAGCTGCCGAGGCAGGCAGGGCCGAGCTATCCGGGTTGACTGGAGATGCATGGCGTGCGCAGCAGAAGCGAGTCAATGAATTAGTGTATGTAGCTAACCAGCAGAATGAGGCTCTCCGCAGAGCATATGCCGGGGCTGGTGATTCACAGATGGTTTATTCAGCTAGGCCAGTTAGTCAGGTGTCCAAGGGGCAAGCCTCGTCTCCACTCGTCGGAGGAGCCGATCGAGCCCGGAGTGTCACCTCGGGTCAGAACAAGCAGCAGCTGCAGATGTATGATCCGGTGTTAGCAGCAAAGCAGAAGGTGGGCCAGGGCAATGCTAGCCGAGCTAAGGGAAACCCCGGCCAGGTAATGCAAGCCGAGCTAAGGGTAACTCCGGTCAGGGAAATCAGAATGGCGGGCAAGCAGCGTCGGCTGGCCGAGGTAAACCACCTCCGCCCCCGAGGTATCAGCAACAACCCCGGCCGCAGGGCAATATCAGCGAGAGCCGGAGTATGTTCAGCAACCTCAGAATGTCGGTCAAGGCGATGACCGATATGATGATGGAGACTCGGCCATGGCGCGAGCGGATACCACAGAGTGGATGGGGCGTTGGGACCTCGGATAGGAGCTCGGATGTTAGCTCCGGCGATGTTCGTAACAAGCTGGATAGAATCTACTTGTCCGAGCAGTTGGAGGAGGAAGGCCCTCCTGGTCCGGCGTGTTTCGGACCTCGGATCATGAAGGAGCCACCACCGCCAGTATCTCAGTTCCAGTTAGGTCGGAACACCAAGCCATACAACGGGAGCACCAAGCCGCAAGATTGGCTGACAGATTATGTATCCTCGGTGCACATAGCGGGGGGCAATCGCCGATGGGCGGTCCGGTATCTCCCGCACATGTTGGAAGGTCCAGCTCGGATCTGGCTGAATAATTTGCCGGAGTATAGTATCAACTCCTGGATAGACTTGGAGCTGGCGTTTAACAGCAACTTTGCTAGTACATACAAGAGGCCAAACCGACCTCAGCTCCTGGCAGCATGTAAGCAAGATGATCATGAAACTGACCGAGAATTCTTAACTCGGTGGAGCAATGTTCGGAATTCCTGTGAAGGAGTTGTAGAGGCACAGGCCATTTCCTGGTTTGCAGATGGTTGCGACATGGCAGCATGCTGTGGCAGAGGCTCCAAAGAGATATGCCGAAATCCCTAGCAGAGACAATCCGGATTGCAGATTCTTATGCTCTGGGTGATCCGATGCAGCCAGCAGCAGAGGCAGTGGCACGTAACAGAAGGAGGGAGCCAATAAACAACCGGCTCGGACCAAGGTGTAATGACCGCCAAGAGTTCGGACAAAGAGGAGGGAGCCGGACTATTCATACACCTCGAACCAAGTTGCAGCGGTGAACCCGGATCAGCCCGGAGCTGGAGGTGTCCAGAGGCCGAAAATCAATGGTCCGGCATTTAGTCCGAACCCGGAGCCACCCTTGACTTATGAATCGATGTTAGATGGTCCTTGCCGTTACCATACGACCGACCCGCGTAAGCCAGCCAACCATTCAACCCGGCAGTGCAGCTGGAACCGCAGAATCAGAGAAGAAGGGGCGAAGGCCGGAGGAAACAGAGGAGGACCACCTCAGAGATTTCAGCCGAGGCCCACCCGAATCTGTCCGGAGCAAATGTTACCCCGATAACCACTGCACCTCCTCCGAGGCCTGCAGCAGCAAGACCCGTGAATGTTGTGAATGTCCGAGGTAATAACAACAATAATGGTGCCGGACCAAGTCAGCAGTATGAATACCCCGGAAATGACTATAGAGAGGCTCATGCGAGCTATGTGGTCTTTGTGACCGAGCCAACTGACAAGAAGAGTGTGCAGAGGCGTGCCATGGAGGTGAATGCAGTAATGCCGGTGGTGCCGACCTATATGAACTGGTCTGAGCAGGAGATCACTTGGAGCAGGAAAGATACACCTCGGATCATGCCGAGCCCTGGAAAGTATGCCCTGGTGGTAGATCCGACGTTGTGTGGGCCTACAACAATGTGAGGTTCACCCGAGTTCTGGTGGACAATGGCAGTGCCATCAACATCATGTACCGAGACACAATGGTGAAATTGGGCATATCGCCAATCAGTTGATGCCGAGCAGTTGTACTTTTCATGGGATTGTGCCTGGCGTTTCCTGTGCACCCATGGGCAAGATATGGGTGGATGTAGCATTTGGAACCAAGGATAACTGCCGAGTTGAGAGTATCGAGTTCGAGGTGGTGGACTTGGAGAGTGCATACCATGCATTGCTTGGAAGGCCGGCTCTGGCCAAGTTCATGATTTCCACCCATGTTGCATACCTGAAGATGAAAATGCCGGGGCCTAATGGGATCATAACCATCTCGGGTGACTACAAGCGAGCCATTCAGTGTGCCTCGGCGGGGTCTAATCTGGCCGAGTCTTTGGTGATCGCAGCTGAGAAGAAGAAGCTGCATCAAGTGGTGGCAATGGCGCAGTCAACACAGCTCGGCATGTCCGGACTGATGAGCCCGGACTCAACTGCAGCATTCGAGGTGCCCAAGGAGACCAAGAAGATCCCCATTGACCCGGAGCACCCGAGCGCATGGCCATCATTGGGACCGGGCTGGGCGAGAAATAGGAAAGCGCGCTCTGTCACTTCCTCCGTGAGAATCGGGATATCTTTGCATGGTCGGCTAAGGACCTGCCTGGTGTTCCGAGGGAGTTGGCAGAGCACTCTTTATTTGTCAGGCCGGAGGTGAAACCGGTGAGGCAACCGACCCGTCGTCTCTCAGACGACCGAAGACAAGTGGTGCTGGACGAGCTGGCTAAGTTGCTTGCAGCCGGGTTCATTATGGAGGTGCTGCATCCGGACTGGATATCCAATCCGGTCTTGGTGGAAAAGAAGAAAGACGAGCCAGCCGTGGTCAAGGTGTGGCGCATGTGCATTGACTTCACTAACCTCAACAAGGCGTGCCCAAAGATCCATTTCCATTACCTCGGATTGATCAAGTGATCGATTCCACTGCTGGTTGTGAACTGTTGTCTTTTATCGATGCGTACTCTGGTTTTCACCAGATACCACTGAACCCAAGGATCAAATAAAGACTGCTTTTATTACCCCGTATGGGGCGTATTGCTATCGTGTCATGTGTTTTGGTCTGAGGAATGCCGGGGCAACTTATCAGAGGTGTATGCAGAAATGCCTGCACTCTCAAATGGGCAAAAATGTGCAAGTGTATGTCGATGATATCGTCATCAAAACTAAGGAGAAACGTACTCTCCTCGAGGATCTCGAGGAGACATTTGTGAATTTGAGAAAATATCGGTTGAAACTTAACCCGGACAAGTGCACCTTTGGTGTCCCGGCTGGAAAGTTGCTTGGATTCCTGGTGTCTAGCCGAGGTATCGAGGTTAACCCGGCCAAGATCCGAGCTATTGAAACATGAAATTACCGAAGTGTTTGAAAGATGTGCAGAAATTCACAGGGTGCCTAGCCTCGTTGAGCCGATTTGTAGTAGGTGGGGAAAAAGCCTTACCTTTGTACCAGCTCATGAAGAAAAGTACCGGGTTTACATGGACCCCGCAGGCCGACGTGGCGTTCAATGAGCTGAAAAAGATGTTGTCCACCGCTCCGGTGTTGGCGTCACCATTGCACAATGAGCCGATGTTACTTTACATTGCGGCCACAAACCGAGTTGTAAGTGTGGCAGTGGTGGTGGAGCGCGAAGAAGGTGGCAGGTCGGTGCAGAGACCGGTGTATTACTTGAGCGAGGTGATCTCTACCTCGAAGCAGAATACCCTCACTACCAGAAGATGACGTATGGTGTCTACCTGGCGGTCAAGAAGTTGAAGCATTATTTCCAGGAGCATCCCATGACGGTGGTGTGCGAAGCTCCAATCTCGGAGATCATCGGGTGCAAAGATGCAACTGGCCGAGTTGCCAAATGGGCGATTGAGGTGTCTCCATATGCACCACATTATGAGAGAAGAGATGCAATTAAATCCCAGGCGCTGCCGGACTTCTTTTGTGATTGGGCCGAGATGCAGTATGAGCCACCCAGGCCGGACTATAATTATTGGAAGATGCATTTTGATGGGTCCAAGACAAAGATCGGGCTGGGGGCTGGAATAGTCCTCACCTCACCGAAGCGAGATCAGCTGAAATATGTGCTGCAGATTCATTTCTCGCATCAAACAATGTGGCGGAGTATGAGGCCTTAATCCATGGACTCAATGGCGAAGGAGATCGGTATCCGGCGTATAGAATGCTTCGGCGATTCCGACCTGGTGGTGCAACAATCTTCTGGAACTTGGGATGCTCTGGATGCCAACATGGCGTTATATCGGTTCCATGTGCAAAAGATATCCGGGTTCTTTGAAGGGTGTGAATACAAGCATATACCTCGGACAGAAAATAATGCTGCCGACGTGTTGTCAAAGCTCGGTTCATCTAAAGAGGCAGTACCACCAGGAGTAGCCCTGAATCACTTGCGAACTCCTTCAATCAAACCTTCTCCTGAATCCGAATCTATTTTCATCCCGGCGAGCAAGAGTCCGGACCTGTTCCAATGGAGGTAGACGTCGGATGCGTCTGGTCGGACCCGGGGACTGCGTGGCAGAACTCGGGGACTGCGCACCGAACCTCGGGGACTGCTCGTCGAGACTCGGGGACTGGTCGCAGGATGGTGGAGGAAATAATGGAGGAGATTATGGCGGCCGAATAATGGAGGAGATTATGGCGGCCGAACCAATGGAGGAGATTATGGCGGCCGAACTAATGGAGGTGGACGAAAACTTTTTCCTTTGCACCCAGTGCCGGAGTGGGCGGAGCAGATCATGAGGTTCATAACAGAGGGAAGCTTGCCAAGTGACACAACCGAGGCGAGGAGAATCCAAAGGAGGGCAAAGGCGTACACCATCATCAACAAGGAGCTCTATAAAAGAAGCGTAACCGAGGTGTTGCAACGCTGTGTCGAGCCAGCTGAAGGAAAGGAGATGCTTTTGGAGATCCACCAAGGAGAGTGTGGACATCATTGCAGCACAAGAGCTCTAGTGGCCAAGGTGTTCAGGCATGGGTTCTATTGGCCCACGGCTCTTGCTGATGCAGAGGACATAGTCCGGAGATGTGAAGGATGCCAAAGGTTTGCCAAGCAAACGCATGTGCCAGCCTCGGCGCTCAAAACAATTCCTATCACTTGGCCGTTTGCGGTATGGTGTTTGGATATGGTGGGAGAGTTCAAACCAGCCCGAGGTAACATGACGCACATACTGGTGATGGTGGACAAGTTCACCAAGTGGATCGAGGTGAAACCAATCCGGAAGTTGGATGGTCATTCAGCAGTGACTTTTTGAAGGAGATCATTCTGCGATATGGATACCCCCATAGCATTATCTCGGACAACGGCACAAACTTTGCTGTTGGAGAATTTGCTCGGTTTTGCATGAACAAGGGAATCCGGCTGGACATAGCCTCGGTGGCACATCCGGAGTCTAATGGACAAGTGGAAAGATCAAATGCTCTAGTGTTGGCCGGCATCAAGGCTCGGCTCATTGAACCACTGCTGAAAACTCCGGGGTGTTGGATAGATGAGATACCAGCAGTACTGTGGGGTCTAAGGACCACACCAAATCGATCAACTGGCTATACGCCATTTTTTATGGTCTATGGGGCAGAAGCTATGCTACCCACTGACATCGAATATGATGCGCCCAGAGTGGCAATGTACACTGAAGCCGAGGCAAAAGAGGCTCGGGAGGATGCAGTAGATCTGCTTGAGGAAGCTAGAGAATTGGCCTCATCTCGGTCAGCAATATACCAACAAGGTCTCCGACGTTATCATAGCCGGAATGTCAACCCTCGTGTGTTTCACGAGGGAGATTTGGTGCTGAGGCTGGTGCAGCGCAGTAAAGGTCGGCACAAGTTGTCACCTCCATGGGAGGGACCGTTCATTGTGAGCCGAGCTCTGCTCAATGATTCGTACTATCTTATAGATGCGCAGGAACCAAGGAAAGATGGGCTGGACAACCCGGGATCAGAGGTCAAGCGACCATGGAATAGCTCTACTCCGACCTTTCTACTCATGAAGGGCGCAATGTATGTACCTCGGTTAATCCTTAATGAAATGTCGGCACTCCGAGGTTGAAGCTCGGGGACTGCCTCGCTCATGTGCTTGTGTTTTATTTCTGTTTGTCAATTTCGTTCATATGCCGAACTGTTTTGAACCTCGTCTCAAACTTCAAGTAATGTATGCTGTGTAACTAATCTTGTGACTCGACTGACGAACGCCGAAATGGTAGTCAAGAGCAAAGATGAAAAAACGTGGGAAACATGAAAATGGACTCGGGGACTCGGTCCAAAAGTATAGTTCGGCATGTGTCGTTTACTAACCCCTGTCTTTACCTTTCATTTATGTCGGATGATTTTGAAACACACCTCGACATTTGCTAAGTACTGTATGCTATAAACAACAATCTTGTGACTCGACTGTCGAACGCCAAAATGGTAGACAAGAGCAAAGAATGCCAAGTATAGTAAACACGAAAGTGAACTCGGGGACTCGTTCCAAAAGGGTTCGGCATAAATTTTAGAAAAGCATGGTTCGGATAGCAAGATAATGTTAAGAGGTGCACGGCAAACTACTTAAGGTCTATTACATCTGAACCCGGCATACCGGGAATTTAATGTTTTTCTTGAGACAAGTTCAGGCCTCGGAACCAGAGACCTCGGTCGCCGAAGTTGTGGTAGTGGGGACCTCGGAAGCAGGAGCCTCGGGAGCAGGAACTCGGGAGGAACAACCTCGGGCGCAGGAACAACCTTGGTCGCGGAAGCAACCTCGGTTGTTGGAGTGGATGCCGGGGTGTCCGTCACGTCGGGGGAGATCACCTCGGTGGCTACGGCTTTGCCGGACTTGCCCTTGGGGTTCGGAGGTTCGTCGAAGTTGAAGTCATCATCAGAATCTCCGGCCACCTCGGTTGTTTTGCCGGCCTTGCCCTTGGAGCTCTGAGGCTCGTCGAAGTCAAATTCCTCGCCGTCAGAGCCTTCTTCACCAGTTCCTTCAGCAGCTTCTCACCGGACTCTTCTTCCTCGTCCGAGCTCTCTTCATCCTCAGAATAGAGGCGCCCGTCATCGAAGGTCCGGGTGTTTGCATAACTAGCAAAGAGGTCGGCTGCTGCTTGGCGTTTCTCAATGCCATCAGGAGTGGTGTTCCAAGGAGAGCCCTTGCGCAGGGAGGTAACCGTGTGGATCTCGATGATTCATACCAGACAGCACGAACACCAGGGCCTTGTCCGCTCCAGCCCGAGCTGATGAGCATCTCCACTCCCGAAGTCTAGCCTCGGCTCCTTTTAGCTTCGTGGCGAGCTCGTCGATGCAAGTGGGAGTCTTAACCTTGGGCCAGAGGGCACGATGGACCTGGATGGCAGCATCTACCAGTTTAGTTCCAATGGCCCTGAGCGGCCTGATCCGAGCATTAAGGGCGACGAGGTGGTCCTGCATATCCCAGCTTTCGCCGAGGGTTTCTGTCTCAGCCCTCTTTGCCCGAGCTGCTTGAACTTCTCGGACAGCTTTGTCCTTGGAGTGCTCAAAATGCTCTGAAGAAGACAAAAAGGCTGTCGCTGAAATAAACATACGGTGGCACGGGGTGTAGGTCGGCAGAAAATAAGGAAAAGGAGAAAGGAAACTTACTATCCATTTGGTGATTAATCCGAGTGAGCTCGGACAACCAACTTTTCGATGCAGCCCGGAGAGCGATCAGTTCGGTTTCGGCCGAGGTGCGCGGTTCTCCAGGGTCTTGGCAATTTCTTTCTGTTGTTCGGCGGCCTGGTCTTTGACCTTCATAGCGTCCTCCACAGCAGCTTTGGCTTCATTAGCCCGGTTCAGCTCTTGTTGCAGCCGAGCTATTTCATCTTCGGCTGTCTTCAACTTGGAGGCATAATCTTTGTCGCTCTGCTCCTTTGCGGATAGAAGAGTCCGGTGAGACTTCTTCAGTTGTTGTGATCCAGCAGGAGGTTCTTGAAGATTTTGGTCCGAGCATTGTTGCACTCCTGAAAAAATAGAGAGATCAGTTCGGCGGAAAGAGTTTGACACGAATAAAATTTGCATTCGAAGAAATCCGAGGTCTTTTTAGCACCCGAGGCCCAATTGAGTCCCGGGGACTCGGCATTGGCCTCGGGGACTCAGCATTGGGAAATGACAAGTTTTTGAGATTCAAGCCGAGCAATTTTAACTCGGTGGAGTGTCAATTGCTCAACCCGAATCTCGGGGACTGGGAATAGTGTATGTTTGTCATTTGGTTTCAAAGGAAGAAAGAGAGTTGCGTAAAGAAACTTACCGATGCCTTCTTGCTGCAATCAAGGACCGCAGTCTGCATGTTGTAAATGGACTGGAGCACGGCGCTAGGTCCAGCTGGGCTCGGAGGTCGGATTAGAGGAGACCTCGGCAGTGTCAGCCGAGTTCCAGTCCATGTCGTAATGCTTCTCCGAGCCTAAGCTGTTCCCGCTCTTGGTCCGGAGTTGCCCGACCTCCCAGCTGCTGATGTTCGGCTGGATGGTAGCAGCGAAAAGAGCTCGGGAGGTGGCGACCTGAGAGCTCGAAGGCGCGGTCTTGGTCAAGGTGGACTTCGGCGCAGGGACATGCGGCACCAGTTGGGTGCTCGCAGCCTTGGGTCCCGGTGGCGGTGGCGGCATCGGAGTTTGCTGTGGCTGTTTGGGGGGCTCACAACTCGAGCTGAATCTTTCTGCTGCTGCTGAAGCTTTTGCTTCTGCAGTTGTTGTTGTTGTTGCTTCTTCTGCTGCTGTTGCTGCTGGTTGCGCGCAGCTTGAGACTTGGGGGAGAGCCGAGGCTCCAGCACGGTCTTAGCCGGAGTCTTGGCGCGATTTGTCTCCGCATCCTTCTGAGGACGCGGAGGAGTCTGATCTTGGCGGGGAGCAGAGTGTCCCAGGCCGGAGTCAGAGCTCGGCGGTGGAAGTTCGGCGGAGGAGACACGCACCGGGGAGGAGATGGTCCTCTCCGGGCTGTGGATGTCAACGGACCGTTCTGGAGGAGAGGCTCTGGCGGGGCTGCCGAGGTTAACCTCGACCTCGGTTGTCTAGATTCAACCACTGGAGGCAGTGGTGAATGTATCGAGCTGTGGCTCTGTTTGATCTGCCGCGCCGGGCTAGACGAAAAAGAAAGATTAAGTTAGAGTATAAAAAGCTTAACCTCGGAACAGCGTGAAAGGTAAAAAGGAGCAAGGTGACTTACGCATCTTCCTCCACGGGGCCTCGTTTCTTGTGCCTCGCCGAGATCTTCTTGGCACGCTTGGCTTTGGGCGCTGCAGTCTCCGAGGTCTTAGAAGCCTCGGCATCCGAGGTACCGGGTCCTGAGCGCTTCCGGGAGGCTGCAGACGCTGGATGAAAGTTCTTATATGTCGGAGGAGCATAGGAAATTGGAATAACATTGACAGGTTCCAGAATTTGGCAATCGTCATCGTCATCATCGGGCCAATCCTGGATGGACGATCGAACTGGTGGGCGGTGCGATGGGCAACCGCGAGTCTTACCCGAGGTGGCCTTGGGAATAGGGAGGTGATCCTCATTGTCCGGATCTTCAGCCTCGGCGGCGGCCGGAATAGGCAGGTCGGGAGTCCACTCCTTAGAAGAAAGGGGGCCATCCTCGATTTCCTGTCGAGTGAACTTCTGCAGAGGTGGCAAGTAAAACCGAGTTAGCACAAGAATCAATACAAGGTCGGGGTGAAAATGAAACCGAGGAATATTATACGCCGGGTAAGGTACACTTACTTGAGCTGGAAGGTGATCTCGGTCATAGGGCTTGACACCCCATTTCCACTTATCGGGCATGGTGGTCTTGGCGATGGCCCGGATGCGCCTCTTCACTTCGGAGTCGCTGAGTTCATGGTGCTATTCCGGGTGGGGTCATAGCGACCACTCATGTGGCAGATCTTGTGGGCCCGCGCTTGTAGAGGATTAACTCGGCGGGTGATCATGGTGCGCAAAATGTCATCTGCTCCCCAACTTTTCTCCTGGAGTGACATCATGGTCTGGTGGATCAATAAAACCTCGGGAGCGTCGGGTGCAGGCTCGTAATCCCAGTTGAGTTGGGCAGTAGGGGCTCCAATGGTGAACTCCGGCAAGTTGATGAGGTCTTCGGTGCCCGGGTTCTTCACATAGAAGAAGGAGCGTTGCCATTTTCGGCAGGAGTCCAGGCCCTGAATCCGAGGAAACTCAGAGAGGCGCCGAGGTGAAATCGAGGCCGCCCCGCAAGCGGTCATCTCCTTGTCCACGACCTTCTTGTTCGGGACACTTTGTTTCTTGAGCTGGAAGTACTTGGCCCATGACTCGATGCTGGCCATAATCCGAGGTAACCCTCGGAAAAAGTTGCGTAGGCCGAGAGTTGGAGGATGGCATTGGCGGGCAAGTGGTGTGGTTGTAGCCCAAAGGTGTCCAAGAAGTCCCGGAAGAATTTCCCGGCCGGGAGCCCGAAACCACGTTCGAAGTGATCCAGGAAGACGACCCGCTCCCCGGATTCCACCTCGGGTTCGATATCTTCTTTCTTCGGAACCCGGCAGATGAGATTGGCCGGGATCCGCCGTGAATCTCGGAGCCACTTGATGTCGACCTCCGTGACATCGGATCCCTCCCAGCTACCTCGTTCTCCAGGTGCTCCTTCCTCGGCGTGATCCGAGGCAGAAGACATGTGGACGCTTTCCTGCAGAAGAGGGAGGTTCAACCGGGGTAAATACCTCGGATCATTCGGGATAGCCGGGCTAAAGGATTTAGGCGGGAAACATGTTTCTACCACTGCGAGATACTAGCAAAGATCTACCGATGAGCTAAAAAGGAAAATAAACTCGAGTTCATTTAGGGGCAAACCTAAAAGGATAGTGCTACGGGCGCGTCTGAAACAAGTCTGGATGAGGTCTAAGAGTGCTAAAAGAGTGCGAGAGGGGATCATCGGGTTCATCAAGGTCATCGAGTTCATCGTTACGGAGGAACACGTTCATGGCAATGGAGGAGAAACGAAGAACTCACCGGTGAAGAACGCGAAGGATCAGCGGCGAGTCGACGGCGCAAGGCGCAGCGCGCGTACTCCGGTGCGGCGAGGCGCTCGACGGCGGTGCGAAATGTTGCTGCAGAACAGCGGTGTGGTGGCGCAACGTGCGGTGCGCGTCACCAGCGAGGGCTCGACGGCGGCGCTGGCAGCGGAGAGCACGGAGCAGCGGGTGATTGGGGAAGAGGACGAGTCCTGCCCTGGGCCCCTATTTATAACTGCGTGCGGTAACTGCGCACTACCGCACGGTTACCGGGGAAGCGTGGGATCGTGTGCGGGCAGAGGAGCAGTTGCGCGGTTTGTGGCCGCACAATCGGCCGCATCGTGGGCCACAGAACGGCAACCGCCAGCGCCGGATCTTCCGTGCTGGTCAGCGCGAAAACCGAGGGGTCGTGGGCGGTCAAGTTGGTCCAGCACTTGAGTGCGCGCGTGCACTGTTTGGTGGGTCCGGCTGACGAAGGCGGCGTGTGGGCAGGACCTGTCTTTCAAAGGTCCGGATTTCGGGGTCCGGGCAGAGATTCTTCGACACGTGCCTCGGAAAATCTTGAGCCAAGATTGTGCTGAGTCAAACAGTTCGGAAAGATCGTGTTGCAAATCAAACCTTGGTTTAGAATATGGTCTGTGGGAGGTACCTCGGCACAGCTATATTTGAGGTCGGTTTTAGAGGTGGTGCCTTGTTTATTTTTTGAACCTGCTACGGCCCTCCATCCGAGGTCGTAGGACCGCACCAGATTTGGGACTATTGTCGGGGGTCTTGGCCCAGAGGGGTCCGAGGTATCCCGGTGGCATGGGCCGAGGTTCATAGTCCGAGCTATGATCAGCCGACCTAAATACCCGGTGCTGTGATTTGTATTGTGAGTGCAGGAGAAGCTGTTGGAAGGAAGTAAGGTCCGACCTAGTAAAGATCTTAAGCGCAAGACCCGAGGTAAAGAGCCCGACACATCCGTGCCGGGCTAACCAAGGCAAGAAGCCGTAGGTCGGGCAGGAGTCAATGCTCCTGTCACTTCCCGCCTGACACGGGAGCGTCTGCCATGGAGCTGGCAGAGGCGTGCCCCAGGTTCGGCGGGCTGCACGTCTCTGACCGCTGACCACGTGAGATCCGGGGAAAAGGCTACGAGGCAGCTCAGCCAGGCTACGTCCTGTCTCAGTCAGAGGGGACATCCTAGCTCTACTGTGGTGATGCAGGGGATGGTGTAATGCCCCGGGAGTTTTCCCCAATTAGTTTTGTTTGTTTTTTTTCTTTTTGCATCCTCATGTCATTTTATGCATCTTGTTATCACCTTGCATGTTTTGTTAAAGAACTAAAAAAAATATTATTTTGGCAAACCCTATTTTAGTTTTTGCAAATAATAAATCCTTCTCCCTCTCTTTCTATTTTAATAAACACAAAATAGTATTTGGGAATAATTGCAAAACTATTTCAATCAAAATTAAGTTTTTAAATTATTTTGTATAACCTTATCACTCTTTTATTTCTTTGTTCTCTAAATCTTTTTCCCTCTTTTCTATCCTTTTATCTCTCTTCCTCTCTTTTTGCTTTTCTGCAAATAGAGAAATTCTTGTTATAAAAAAAAAGAGAGCAGCCAGGTCAAAGAGGCCCAGCAGCCCATCTTCCTTTTGCTTCCCAGCCCAACCCAGCGCTCCTGTCGCTTTCTTCCTTCCCGTACACAGAGAGAGAACCACGAGCTTTACACCGTGGCCATGGCGCCCACCCGCAGCGACCAGCGCCTCCACTCTCCCCTTTTTCCCCCTCCTTAAATCCTCCACCCGGCTGCCCCTGGAGAACCTAGCCGCCTCCCTTTCTCCCCTTCCGCGCCGCCGCCACCTCTCTCCCTCTCCTCTGTTCTCTCCCCCGAAGCCACAAGCTTTCTTCCATGGCCGGCGCCTACAGCTCGACCAAGCCGTCGCTAGGGCCGTCGCCATGACCATCCAAGGCTGGGAATGGAGACGCCGCACCGTCATCTTCGTCCCCGCTGAAGACCCGGGGCTGGAGCCGCCGGAATCGCCGCCGCGGAGCGCGTCTTCCCCGACGCCGTACGCTGCCAAGTTTCACCGCCATCTTCTTCCTCAACGTCTGCTCCATCTCCCTCCAGCCTCTCGAGCTCGCCATCGACCTCCCGAGGTGAGCCGCGCCCCCTAGCTTTTTCCCCCTTTGAACCTGCCGCCGGAAACTCACTGCTGGCTGCCGGTCTTCGTCGCCGTCGTCCGCTGCACCCGAAGTCTGAACTTTTCCATGTAAATTCAGTTAACGTCGGTCGTTTGCTTCATGTTCATTCCGATTCAGATTCCTATCACCAACCCGATGCAGCCCAGTGGCTATCTCCTTCCTCAACACGCTCTCCGTGCACACACCAGCACTGAGCTCACCCCGGCGCACTCCAGTTCTTGCACACACGCCAGGAACCGCGGCCGTGTCCGTTCTCCGTCAGCCGTCGCACACCGAGCCTGAAGTCTGAAGCTTTCTTCTGTATTCTTCAGTTAACGTCGCTGCTACGTTTATGTTCTGTCCAGTTCGATTCCAACATCAACAGCGAACTAGCCCAGTGGCTAGCACGTTGATCTCATACACAGAAGGCCCAAGTTCGAATCCTTCCCGAGGCACAAATCCACTTCTTTTTCTTTCCTGTCTTTCTTTTTACAGAAATATGTTAATCTTGTATAAATTATATCTTGAGTTTTACTGCTCCAATTAATACAAATTATATATCTATTTTGATTAGAAAAATGCAATGAATATTAATTTGTCATCCATGTTCATGTTTGCATCATCTAGCTTGTTGTTTATTAGTTTTTGCATTCTCACCTAAATAAATAAATAATATGGAATGTGTGGGCATTTATTAATTATGCCCTATTCCATTTAATTTTGTGTAGCTCACCATGCCCTGTCTCACATGCTAACCAACATTTAATTTGATGGTTAGATAAATAACTTGAACCTTAATATTAATTGTCGGAATCTCGGTTCCGTTTAATTTGGCTTAAGTTGCATCTTGCCATGTCATGCATCATCTGAACATGCTGGATCTTTTGCCGTAGTTGTAAGATGCATCTTTTGCGCTTTCCAGTGTTTGTTGCTTCTTCGCGGATACGACGTTGAGATGATGTGAGCAACGACAAGTTCTGCAACCCCTACCGTGTGTCCAGGCAAGCTTTGCTCACTTGCTACCATAACATTGTCTTCCATTCTTGCCGTTGATCTATGCTATCCTTATATTACGATGCTCGTGTCTCGATCCTATACATTTTACCTTGCAAACATATATAGCCTTACCCCACATCCTATCACCATGTTGCTTGTTTACTGTTGGCCTTGCGAGTCGTAGTTGCATGCTTAGGTTTGTTGTTGCGAGTCAGTCTATCTTATGTTTCACCTGTTTGTATGATAGGTTGGCTCACCTTACTTTAAAATGATGATAATGTTTGTGGGAAATGAACTAAATGATAAGGCACCCGGCGGAAGCCAATGCGTTGGTGCTTTGTTCTGCTAAGTGTCGCCTTAGGACCTCAGTTCTTGTCCCTGGATCCAAGACGAGCGCGCTACCCACATGTGGGAGATCTTATGGAATCCCCCTCGACTTTGACCGGAACTTCAGCTTGTCCAGGGCCACACCTAGTTCGGGTTTTCCATCTGTCTCATATGCATTGATACTAGTGTAGTATTTTACTTTGGCGGTGTGCCTTGTTACATGCATATAGGGCGCGGCCTGTTGGTGCGGAGGGGTGTCTCCTGCGGGAATTCGCACCCTTTTGGCCGGGACCAGCATAGCTCCCGTGGCTCCTTGGACTTGTTGCGGCGAAGGAATGAGTAGTGTTGAGAGACCCTACCTTTTTACTGGGTTGATCGAACGTGTATGGGTTAACATAGTGCCCCCCTGCAGGGATAAATCTTTTCGAAAAGCCGTGTCCGCGGTTGGACGACTTGGTGAAGGTGCTGCTAACAAGATCATAGACAACTTACACCTAATGATCAATAATAATTTGTGTAGTAAGTTAGTACTACTACAACAAGAAACATGCCAATAAAA